>QANU01067139.1:326546-449306 GCA_003254905.1 Nissolia schottii | reverse complement strand
TTTTTTTTTTTTTTCCACTTCGACGACACACGTCCTTACAACGTCACTGCCCCTTTTTTTTCTTTTTTCCACAGATTATTTTCAAATATAATAATATAATGATTGTGGAATAAAATGTAAAAATAAACAAAATATTTTTTTTTTAACAAATGGTATATACGTAAAAGCATCTTTTTGAGTTGATGTGGGATACTTTGAGTGTCAATCTACTAAATGCCAAGCGAATGTCTTTTTTTGTATCCCTGGTTGGTGCACTTTCGCGTTATTAATTTTCGATTTGTGGTTTGTAATAAGTTGTTTATTGGTGTGTGACTTGAACTATTGATCAGACCGTGCAGATGAATGATTTTTTTTTATTTGTCACATTTAAATTTGCAATAAAATGTATCTTTGTTTCAACCACCGCGCAAGCCCCCTACAAGAGGATAAGTCGGGATAAGTCGGTTCGCGGGAAGAAACTCTTTTCTATGATCAAACTCTCGATCATGCCCTGCATGAACAAGCTCCATAAGATCCAGTAAAATGACCAGCCTATACCTAGATATTTTTTATTTGGTTCATTTTTATTATAGAGTTCTGGCTTGATTAATCAATAATTAGATTGGATTAGGATAAAACCAACGTGAGTTTGTCTCCCCAATGGTCTTGGGTTTAGATGTATAATGAATTAAATTAGATTAATCAGATTGTTGATAATAGGATTTAAATATGATTTATTTGAGACTAACAATCACTTAACACAAAAAAAAGATACATATCATGCAATGTTTCCAATGTTACTCTTTGGACACATTTGGTATAAGGTAATTTACCTAAATTACCAATAATTTAACTTTTAAATTATTTGGTAATTTATATTGATATGTTTGGTGCGACATGATTGTCAATAATTTAGATTACTGAGATAATTTACATTACCTTCAAAGTGGTAATATGAATTTTTATATGAGGTGTCTATCTGTATTATTAGCTTAGGTAATCCTAAATAATAATAGTAAGAATAATAATAAGAACAACTATAAAATAATAATAATAAAAGTAATAATGTAATAACAATAATGATGATGATGATGATGATAATAATAATGAGTAATGTATATTACAACGTAATCTTTTTTATATATCAAATAAGATAGTGTAATTCCCCGATTACATGACCTGTGCATATCAAATACAACAATGTAACATTACTAGCAATTTAATAAGTGGTAATATCTCTAAAATGTAATCCAAATTACTTAGTAATCTTGGAGGCAATGTATCAAACACTCCATTGTGTTAAAGGCAAAACCATTGTCATGCTCCTCTTAAGGGAGAGAGTGTGATCTAAGAATTTAACGGTACAAATCACAAGATGTGCACTAATATATTACATTGTCTATGATGCATTATAAAATCTTTCTTAGTTTCTTATGAGAAGTTTTTCTTTTAATTAGACTTTGAAAATGTAGTTAAGTATATTTTAGAAGTGACTAATTTTTATTTGCTTTCTCTAAAATTAAATGAATTTTTTAGGTATCATATTGATAAAATTTAATTATTTTAAAAATTATTGTTGAATACAATTTAAAAGTGACAATATTTTATCTCTGCAGTTTGAGAATTAACTATATATTTTTTTAAATATCACATAGATAAAATTTAATCACATTTAAAATGTACTTAGTTATACTTATAAAATTTAATTAATATGGAAAACTAGTATAGTGCATCACATGAAATTTGATATATGGTTGCACTTTATGACCAAATGATAAGGTGCACCACACACAGTTAGTTGCACAGAGTAAGACAGTCTCTGCATATATTAAATATCAAATTGAACTATTTTACTTGTCAAACAAATGCATCGCTTTTTGCAAACAATAATAAAAGTAATATTTGTTGTTTGGATTAATTCAAATCGCAGACAAATTTTAAGGAATAAAAAAAGTAATAATTACTTGACGATACCATTTTTCATTTTTCACTTTTCACGTTTATGGTTTGATGTGTACATAAGAAAAAATAATTTAATTTTGTTTCTATATCATAATCTTTCAAGTTTACTAAGCTTTAATTAATCTAATTTGAGTTTGACGATCGGTTGAATAAGTTTTTTCAAAAGCAAAATCAAAAGCCTAATTGTATAAGTTTTTTTTATTAAAATCATAAATTACTAAATTATTTAGATGTAATATATATAAAATATTTTTCATAAAATTACAATCAATGGCATAAAAATCACTTACTAAGTTGTTATTTTAAAAAATGTTTAAAAACAGACAGTAAATAGGAGAAAAAAGTGACTGCAAAATCTGTAAATATTATTTTTCCCTTGCTTCTGCTTAAAGGATAACTCAGTCTTTTGATACATTGATTTTCTTAAAAATGATAAACTAACAAATTATGGGGTGTTAAGAAAGGGAAGAGGTTGCAAAAATAACATGCCGAACGATTTTATGAGAGAAACAATTAATGGAGACAATAATAAAATTAAAATAAAATAATTAGTTATTACTTATAATTATGAAGCAGAAACTAATATGAAATTATAAAAATAAAAATAAAATGAAAAAGGTTATCGTGAAACTAATGAAGTGCTAACTTCAAAACTAAATTTTTTTGTAAAGATAAATGTCTATTTTATTTTAATAAATCATTAATTTAATTTTAATATTTTTATTTTGACATTAATTTATTTAAAAATAACATTAATATAATTTAAATTTTTTTAATTTAAACAACAATTTAGTGTGATAATATGTGAACGAAATTATTAAGATTTGATAGTCAAACTAAATTAATATCACATTTAAAAATATTATAACTAGATTAATGTTAAATTAAAAAAAATAACAGTAAATGTATTAAGATCACAACGGTTATTTACTCTCTTTTCTTTTTATCCAAAATGAAATTTGGGTTGGTCTAGAAACAAGAGGAGTTTGCTTATTTTAATTTGACCGTGTATAAAAAAAATCAACTCAGCTAGGTACACCGGGTTGACTTACCTACACTTAACACAAAAAAAAAAAAAAACATTCATTATGCAAATTTTGACCACAAGATAACAACAAAATAATAATAATAATAATAACAACATCAATATCAATCACAACAACACAAGAAGAAAGAATCACATGATGAATACATCTATACCAAATTTTAACAACCACGAAATCATGTGTAGAAATTACAAACATAATAGACAAATTAATTTCAACTTTGCAAATCACAAACAAATAGTTTAGAGATCTGAGATCTAATATCAAAGACCACAAATATAAGATCTAAGAGTAGAGATATGCAATCTAACACCAAAGATTTGAGATCAGTAAAACTCATATAAGATATCATTTAACAAACGATAAAGAATGCAAGAGTCGAGTCAAAAAGTGAAGAAAACATAGGTTGAAGCGCTTTGCGTTAACCAAAATAATGTGGTTGACTGTGGACCAAAACTTAATAACTCTAGTAGGTTTATGCTCACCGTGTTCTTGATTTTTTAGGCTTCATGGTGCTAGATTATGATTGTAACTAGCGACGGAAGAGATAATAATAGTTAGAAGGGTTATGTTATAAATGGTGGCGGCACTGCTTCATTTTTATCTTTAGGGTTTTAACTTTTAAACTTCCAGTCTTTTGGTTTAGGGTGCAATGTGAAACGAAAGCTTATGAGATTAAAAGCTTTTGTCATTTTTGACAGCCCAAAAGTCTAAGCTTAACTCCACCCAATAGCCCACTATATATATATATATATATATATATATATTATTTTTTTGAAAAAAAAATTACCTATAACTCAAACTAGTATAACTCATTAACTATGTGAAACTAATTATGCACCAATATTTAATTGGTTTAAGTAGTTTAACATTTGTCTTCCATAAATTATGTTTTAGAGTTGAGTATTATAGTAACTAGATTAAAGAATTTTACCCTCATAGAGTTTGTTTGGTTGAGAGGAAAATGGAGGGGTAAGAAAGAAATGGGAAAGAAACAAATCAATTTCATTTGTTTGGATGTAAGAGTATAGTGGAAGGAAATAATGAATATTGTAGAAAAAACCTATGGGGCCCACTATTTCTTTCCTTCCACAAGTGAGTGGAAAATGGTAAGAAAACAACACTTTTGTTGTTATTTCCAACATTGCCCTTTTTAATGTGATTAAAATAATTTTTTATAATGTCATAAGGATAAAATTATAATTTAATAATATTATCTTTTTATTTTTTTTCCTCTCATCTTTCTTTTATCCAACACACTTGTGAAAAATAAAAACCCACTCAATTTATTTCCTCTTAACTTCTTTCATTTCAATTTCTTTCCTTTTAATTTATTTATTTTGCCAAATACACCCACTGCGACTAGAGTAGGCACAAGTCAAACTTAAAAGAGGTCACGTTATGTGCATGCTAAAAAGTTGCACATTGGATGTATACCCTGTGGCCACTCGTAGTAGCCGGTAGTATAAGGTAAAATTTAGAAGGAGAAAAAATAGTTTAATTAAGTTTTTAATCTTGTAAAATTTTAAAATTTTATTTTTAGTCTTTGTAAAATTTTTAACTTTGTTTTTAGTCCCTGTGTGACTAGGGTTAACAGCGCTGATATGACGTATCACGTGACATAATCCAAAAATTAAAAAATTTATCCATAACCCACACCCACCCAATCCCGACCCGACCCAGTTCAATTTAAATCTTAAATATTTTTTTTAAAAAAAATTTAACCCAACCCCAATCCACCATTTGACTTTTGTCATATCTCTCTTTTTTAGGTTACTTGTCCGGTATGTAAGGCTTAGCCTTGACTAATATGAGTAAACCTTCCGATACCAAGTCGTTTACCACTCCAACTTTTCTTTTTCTCCTCTCCGTCGTCATCTCCCCAACCTTTGGTATAAAATTGTCTGCCCTTTGCAGCAACCCGTTTCAGCGGCATCGTCATCATCAGCGGAAGATTCAAAGGGCAGAGACACTTTCTTTGCAGAAGAGAGCGTTTCGTGGAGCTCACTCGGTCTCTCTGATACCCTTTCTCGAGCTCTCTCCAACAGTGGCCTCAAAAGAGCCTCTTTCGTTCATGTCCCCTTTTTCTGTTTCTCTCTTCGTTTTCTTCACGTTCAATTGTTTTCACGATGCCCCTTTTGCCAATTCATGCTCCCGTTGTGGTTTTCCATGAGATTGAATGACCCCTTTATGTCCAAAAATTATTTTTTTTAATCCTTGTTGTATTTATGCCTATGATGTTGAAAAATGCATTAAGTTGCAGCGTTGTGCCAGTAGTGAAATTAGGAAGCTACATGAGTTGGAAGCTGATAACTTGTTTTTATTTATTTATTTGTTTGGCTTGCTGTGGCTTATGATGTGCATTTTATTGGTAATTCCTCTTTGTGTGTTCAGGCATCTTCTATACCATCTGTGCTGTCTGGAAAGGATGTGATTATCGCGGCGGAGACCGGCAGTGGTAAAACATACAGTTATCTAGTTTCTCTAATTGATAAGGTAAGGCGGGGGTGAGTGAAATTGGTTTTTTTTTTTTTTTTTATTTAAAATTTAAATTGAATCGGGTTGTGATTGGGTGGGTGTAAAATTTTAAATTTTTTTGTTATGCCATATAGTGTGCTACTTCAGTGATGTTAATGTCAACGCCATTAATTACAGTCACACAAAAACTAAAAATAAAGTTTAAAATTTTACAAAAATTAAAAATAAATTTTAAAATTTTAAGGGAATTAAAAACTTAATTAAGAAAAAAAATATGAGGTAAATATTTTTCTATAATATTTTAATTTAAACTTAGTAATGAATAATTCTTTTGCTCCTTTCTCTGCCTTCACAGCACACTACTCCTCTCCCAACTTCAGACGCCGGCGTCACCCCACTGCCATCGCCGCCATCGCCCCACTGCCATCGCCGCCGCTAGCATCCTCATACAGACTTACAAAATTACAGAGACAAACTATTGGTAACTCAATCAAAGGGACAAAAACATAACGACAACCCACATCAACCACAAATTTCAGTAATCTTTATCATCATTCATCAAGACACCAAAACCCCTCTAAAATTTTGATTTATAAGATCTGTCACAAAATCCTAGATCGAAAGCAAAAAACTCATCCTATGTCTGCTGACTTAAACACCTCTAACGGCTCCTACGTTGTCGTGAGGTTGACGACGACATTTCGGCGGGTGAGCTCGTATGTGGTTTGCCCATGGCGTTGAGTTTTCTTCTCATCCGCGGACTTGACTGATTCAACAACCACTGGACGATGAACGAGTTATGCTTTCCAAGCTTCACGAAATCACGGGAGAAGGGAACCATCTACAACGACAACGGGGTCAGGGTGTGGAGGGGACGAGGTGGCTTCAGGGGGAAGAGGCGGAGTGGATGGCGGTGGCGATATGCCTGAGATCGAGAAAGAGTAGCATGAGGAAGAGATGATTGGGGTTTTTCTATTATTAAAATTAAACAACATGTCCTACTCATGCTACTTCCACCTTATAAACACTATTTTATTACTGACCATTAAATTATATTCACACTAGATTTAATGGTCTAAAACGCAGCTCACCTTGTGTACGCTGGTTGCACATTCAAAGTGTACTTCTCTTAGGTAAACGGTAGATACGACACCACGAGAATAATTGGTTTTAACGAGGAGTGAGAGTTGAACTAAGTATTTTTATTATGTATTTTTATTATGTGTGTGTATATATAATCAAAATATATTTAAGTGAAATAATAAAAATATCATAACATAAATTTATTTTATACTTTTTTTAAATAATACAAAAATGGCATATACTTATTCTTCTAAATTACGATTTAGTGATTGCTCATGCACTTGATAAAATGTAAGGATTCGAGTTTGAGTTATTGGATTAATAAAAAGTCATTTTCATAATCCTATATTAGTAAAAAAAAAGGTTTAATTTTGGACCATTTTACTTTTTCATTTGTTATGTAATATATTTGTTTATATATATATATATCAATAATTTTAAAAATGGTACATAAATACTATTAGTACCATTTGTCTAATTGTTATCACATCTCCGATATATGAGCGTGATTTGGAAGTGGACCTCCAGGAGAGCTCGAGACTCAAGTCATAACTAATACTAATGACTATCAAAATGAGCTCGGCCCTTTTATTTGGTTAAATGGACAAACCAAAAGTATAAAATTTAGCCGTGAATAACAAAAACTTGTTTAGGTCCGACTCATTTAACTTGGGGGTCAAATTAGTCCGTGTACTGTTAACATAGACATAACACGCGGACTAACTTATTTACCCATATAAATTGGATCGTGAATAGTAAAAATCCGTTTAGACCTGACCCATTTGATCCCATGGGTTAATTGGGTCTGGCCGGATAAGTCCATTTGACAGTCCTACTAATACCCCATTTATTACGTCATACAAAATCTAATAGTATTAGTAAATACTATGAAATCAAGATTTATCATATGTTTGTCATGACATAGTATAATATAATGTTATATATAATTTTATTCATTTTTATCCTACCACCATCATTGTATTGAGTTATTATGCCTCAACCTAATTAAACCTAATAGTACTACCTTCTAATTTTCATTCCCAAATTCTTGGTTCCCGTTCTCTTTCTCCATATTTTTTTTTTTTTGCTTCTTGCTCCATGTGTGGCCCATTAGAGATGTATCGCCATGGAACCTTGCCACCTGTGACGATGGTGTGGATGGCTACCAGGACGACGATGACGGCAAAGTGCGATGCCAAGACGAAGCGCGATGACGAGATAGCGTGACCAGGATGACGACAACGATACGACACCAATGCGACGGCAACAGGGGTGTGATCAGGACGATGGCGGCAGAGCGCGACCACGAGGACGACAAAGCGCAAGCAGGACAACGACAACGACACGCAACCACTTTGATTGCAACAACAATTTGTGTGTTGATGAGTTCCGTGTCGCTGGCGATGGAGAGCGTCTTCACGGTTGCAATGACAGATCTGAAATACATCTCAACACGAATTATTTCCATGATATATATATGGCAAAGAGTGTGTCAGGATCTCCACGAGGCACTGTTCAATCTCAAAGTTGAGACTTAGATATCCACGAGAGGAACTGCTCATGATATATATATTTTTGTTTTGCATAAATCAATTTGTAACTTGATGAGCGATATTGGTTTTTGTTGATTTAATTAAATTATGTATGTGATACACTAAATATCATATATAGTATAAAAAATAATACAATATATTTTTATATTATTTTATCTTGTATTATATTATTATGTGTAATATCATGATGTCTTGCTGTACATGACATACTAAACCACGCCTAGTGTCAATGTATTAGGAGTTAATTGAATAATAACTACTAAAATACTTGTCATCGTGGAAGTCCCCATATTTATAGTTAAGAATTAGGGCTTCTTGTGCAGCTGCCCTCATATTTCCTCCAAAATATAAAGATTTATTCATTTTTTTTTTCAAAAATAAATCATCTTGAACAAAAGGATATTTTTCTCCTGTGAACATGTTTCTTGATAATTGATTTTTCATGTTTTCAATTGCGTTTAGATTTTTAAAAAAACTTCTATATTTGTTACTTTTATATCTTGTCCATGTCTTTTTTTTTTTTCTTCTTTTCTCTCGATGTTAATAAAGGTTAAATCCAAAATAGGGCAAGTAAGAGCATACCCCACTGAACCTAAAACAAAGCGCAGCATGTAATGACCAAAACCTCATTAATTAATTTTTTTTTTAAATACAGTGAAACAAAACTTAGAAAATGAAAAAGAGTACTTAATCAAGGCAATTTAAGGGAAACACCATACAACCACGTAAACAATACATTATAAATACACATGCATAAATATATAACTCAATATATATATACACACACATATATATAGCAGGACACACACAAACCGATCTTTGATATATAGCAATCACAATAATAAGCCAAATCAAATCACTTCATCACAAGCATTAGGAATGTTTAGAGACTACACACACTGAGCTCTAAGAAATACTACTGAATGGACAAAGTTTAATAATCTAAATTAAGAGTGAGAGCAGTAATAACTTCATATATTCTTAATTTCTTAAATGGCATATCCGAAACGAAATGAATCCCTTATGATCCGTATGGTCAAATCCATTGTCCTTGCTGCATGTTTCTAACTCCTTCCAGTGCCATATGATGTTGCTGTTAAAATTAAAATACCAATAATAATTAGATAACAATTCGAAGCAGTTGATTTGTTTGATGATTCATGAATATTCTCAATTATGAGGATTATATATACTTAATTTTCTTGATTAATAAATGAAAGTTGTAAACAATTAATCATAGAATAATGTAAATATAGATTAGGATGCACTGTGAACCCTATATATGACAATTTATCAACCCTCATGAAATACCATTTTCCTTCAAATAATTTTCTATGCTCCATGTGTTCATATATGTGCTTAAATTCAGCAATTTTTTTTATGGTAAACTCTTTTACATGTTATTTTATTAAGAAAAAGTTTGCAACTATTTAATAGCTGAATATATAGTCAACGCCACTATTTAATTAGTGATAGGAAGAAAAAGATTAGTTGTTGTTGCTAAACAATTGAAACTATGGTTATTTACTTGCAAATTGCAATAATCTAGGGCAAAAAGAGAATTAAGCATTTTCAATTATGATAACAAGTCCATCATTTTCATCAGCATGGGCGAGTAATCAAGTGTGTTTTATTAACTACATAGAACATGAATCATAGAAGTAATGGTCACATTATTACAGATTCTTATTGCTTACCAGAAGGAAATTGAGTTCTTTATTTTCCTCCTCCAAAATCTTGTCCTGAGAAGTATAAAAAAAATTACAAGAGTCAGTATTATTTTTAAGGCACTTCCAACTAGTTTGTAAGTAAACTTTTTATAATGTTATATATCAATGAAAGAAAACATCCACATACGTTTCTCTTATACATCTTGTACACTTCCATCTGCAGCATAAAAAAAGAAGATAAAACTCGTTTAATTTAGCTAATTATAACAATATTGAAGATTTGAGGTTAAAAAATAGTGAGTTAAATTAAAACTTAAAATGAATGACCTTTTTTTCACGGAGTCCATCTAAACCCTTTTCAAGGGCATTCTCTAGGGTCATCAGCTCTTTGTAATTCAGTGAGGTAATGTCCTCTCCCTTCAGGTGCCTGAAATTAACACACACAGTTGGTAAAAAAATATTCTTGCTTGAATATAATTTTTTTTCCTTTTTTCCCCTAATATTTTATTGAATGAAAAGCCTAAAGCCAATGAGTAAGTAAAGACGTATTTAATATTTGTTTGAGATGCAATTTCTTAGTTTGCTACTTATAAAAATATAATTTTAACATTTCATATGTACACGCAATTTTGATAAAGTGGTGAGATAGAAATTATTGATTACGAGGAAAAAATATCTATCACTTTAATTAATCATGTTTTTTTTTTCTCTTGATGAATTTATTTAAAAGAGATTAAATCTAAGCATGACAAGCATTATAGAATAATCGAACATGGGATGGTATTTGTGCATATTTAATAAAGCTAACGAAACAAACTTTAATTGCAAGTAGTTAAATTATGAGGTGTTATAATGATATCCATCCAAAAATTTCTCAAAGAAATAAAAAGATATATATGACTATATGAGTAAGTGATAGCTAGACCTAGCTAGCTAGGGCTGCAATGTTTGTGTATGTACATACCTCAACTTAATTTGCATGTTTTCATTCTCTTTCTTGATTCTATCAATTTCATTGCTAAGGTTCTGCAAAAGTTCAAACACAACAACATTAATTGTTGTAAATCTTGACATCTTAATTATTTTATCAATAAAAAAATGGACACAAATTAGGTGCACAAAAAAATCTATAAAATAATAAGAGATTAACATAATTTATGTAGATCTGGCTAAAAAAAATAGGCTGGCTTCAAAGTCAGTGAAGAAACGTTCAGTATCAAGAGAGAGATTCATATGGATTTTCTTACTATTTCTTACTAAACTCCTAACCATTCAGCTTTTGAGGCTTTTGCAAAGAAAAGGAAGCCAGTCAAATAATATTGTCAATTTTATTGCCAGATCTGTTTATATAGACAAATCTTGTTCTTATTGTTCATGCCTTTCCTTTTTAGCATATTGTTATGTAAAGAATAATAATATAATAATACTCAAATATATATAGAGGGAACACAAGAAGAGTACATGTTCCAAATACAGATCTACTCAGAAAATCACTGATTCATTCTCCCTCAACATAATTTTCGCAAAAAGAACTACCACGCTATTTTTTTCTTGGGACAAATGAAGAAAATTAAAACTATTAATTAATTAGGTATCTTTAACCTATTTATTTTTTATGAATAAAAAAAATACCTCATGCTTAGCATCCCATAGAGTCTTCCCAGAAGCTCTCTGGTATCTATCCAAAATATCAATCAACCTTCACCAACAAAAAAGGAAGAAATTTACTATAATTTTTCTACACTTGATGAAAACAAAATCAAGCATGGAAAGCTATAAATAATATATATATATATATATAAATAAATGAAGATTTGAAATTTTAGATCAAAGTAATTAAGAAGAAGAAGAAACAAGGAAAGAGAATTAATTAGTCCTTGAATTAATTAATAATTACAAAACGGAAAAAGCAAAAAGGAAGAAGGGTTATTATTTTTCTACACCTGATGAAAACAAAAGCAAGCATGGAAGCTAGAAATAAAAAATAATTTTTTTAATATAATTAAATAAATAAAGGTTTGAACATTTAGATCAAAGTAAGAAGAAGAACGAGGAAGGATAAATATAGTCATCAATTAAAAGATGCAATTAATTAATAAAATAAAATAATTACGTGGTGGAGGGGCTGATGTACTCATGCATCTTGCCAGAAGCACCAAACATGATGAGGGAAAGTTGTGAATCACAAAGAACACTAATCTCCTTAGCCTTCTTGAGGATCCCATTCTTCCTCTTTGAATAGGTCACTTGCCTGTTATTTGTGTTCTCAATCCTCTTTATCTCTATCTTACCCCTTCCCATCTCTTCTTTTGTTTCTTTTCTTCTTATCTCTCTCTCTCTCCCCTTTTTTCTTTGTGTGTGTGTCTTAATGAAAATGAAGAGAAGGAAGAGTGGTGGGGGGGTGAAGATATAAAGAGCGGTTGGAAGAAAAGGAATAGCGGAGCATTCCATTATGAGTTTGATGGCTCATCAACTTTCTGAGTGGCACAGAAAGGAAGGGTTTGTTTAGGGGTTTGTGACAAAGCCAATTCAATAACTACTTGCTTTTGAGTAATTACTACTACCTCATGTTTTATTAGTTTATTTATAATTTGGCCTTTTTGTAATTTTGTTTTTTAAAAAAAATTTGTGTGGAGTCATCTTCTTAACCCTTGGTCATTTAATTGGAACGGTTTTGTAGATTATTTCTCATTTTTTTAGGGTGTGCTTAATTAGACCAAGACCATAATCATGTAACCCTAGTTTTGTTAGAATCCACGGTGGACTCTAATGGTAATGGTAGGATCCACTCACTCACATGTAAAATAACATTAACTGTCATCTCTTAACACATTATTTTTGAGTTATATTGTCTGTATTATTTTTCATATTTATTGTCTAACGCTCTAACAAAAAATTGTGGAATTTATCTCTCGATAATTGTTATACGTCCTTGTTGATTAATAACTCATTCGGACAGTGATTTTTAAAATTTATTTTTGTTAAAAGTTTAAATTGTTAAATAGAGGTACATGAATAATTTTATATGTGTCTTTATACATTTTTATGCAATAATTTTTTTGGTTTGTAATGTGAATAATATTTTTGTTAAAATGAGGGTCGGCAATAATTAAACTTTTGACCTCTTAGTCATAATAATTCTGATTCCATTTAAACAATATCTATCGTAAAAACTTAAATTAATGGATAGAGACACATATAATAATAATATTAACTAACGAGCCTTGACAAACATTTTATGCTTGTCAAGTGTTGAATTAAGTGTAATTATTAAATATGGAAAACAATAAGAAAGAGAAGAGAAAAGAAGAGTGATTTTTCAAAATGTTTGTAAATGAAATAAACCAAAAAAATGTAGTTTGAATAAATGATAAAAGAAAAATGTGAATATAAGTTAGCGGGAGAAGTTGAAAAATTTAGTAGGCAATCATCAATTGATTGTGAAAAAGTGGTAAAGTGAGTTTATCGTTTTATTTAATAAATTGTTTTAAAATTAAATATAATTAAAGACAAAAATGACATAATAAGTTAGACACTAAAAATTAAAATTTTTATACATTTTTTTTATATAATGTATAAATAATAATTTTATATTTCTCTTTACAGTAATTTAAACTGACAAATGATTAAAAAAATAAATTTTTTTCTATTTTTTTGTTGGCGTTGTCTAGCATTTTCCTTATAACAAGGTTTGGGGCAAGTTATGGAGGATACATTGGTGGCTTAACTTGTATATATTGATGTCTGTGATTAGCTTTTTCTAGGGTTTGAATGAAATGATGGGTAACTAGTTATGGACTAATGGTGTAATGACTGCCTCAACAATCAAATCGAAAGGAAATGATTATATATAAATATTCCCATGGTGATATAAAGCTCTCTTCATAAAGTAATGTGTGAAAGGGCATAGGAAAGAAAAATTCAAATGTTGCAACCATAATGGAAATGAGATAGAGAAGTGTGTCTCAAAGCATAATAATATCATTGCATGATTTTGAGTTTTGGATTTCTGAGAGGCCACTGATTTGAAAGGTCCGTACTTAAGTTGAGGGTTGGTTGGAAACTGCTAACCCTCAAATCATCACTAGCTATGATCTATGGCTTGAAAGATTTGTATGAAGTGACAAACACAAGAGGAAACAAGTCATGTGTGTAATGGTTTTCTGAAGAACAAACCAATATTTGTTTGAGAGAGAGAAAAATGGAAATAATCGCCAATAAAAAAACCAAATATATATGCACTACATCTATATGTCTCTTCCACGTTAATATAATAGATGCAAATGCATGTGCCCTGAATTTTTTTTTTAAGTTATTAGGACATGTTTAGTAACAACTAATTTTTAATAATTCACTACAAGAAAAATGCTCATTACCATCGGAATTACCGTCGATTTTTTTCTTGATTGCCGTCGATTTTTTTTACTTTTTGTTGGACTTACCATCGACAAGCACACCAACATTAATAGTCTCGATGGAAACTTATTACCGTTGGATTTATATAGCCAACGGTAATTAGCGTTGGTGACGACTGACGGCTATGGCGGTCGAGGAACTAAACCTTTTATCGTCGACTATAATTGACAATAATAATATTAATATTTTATTCTATCTTTCGTCAGTTAATTCCAACAGTTTTGAATTTTTTTTTTATAATTACTGTCGTCTACTTCAAACGATAAAGATAATAAATTTTTAAAAACATTATTCTGAATTTCATTCCATTCCCTTCCCAACTCCTGAGCACGCAAAACTCAAACTAATGCATATCACAACATCCAAATAATGCACATCCATCATTTCATACATCTGAATTTTATTTCATACCAAAAACAACATTCATCCTGAACACACAAACTCAAACTAAGATACTACAACAAAATTTTCCAGAAGCAAATTATGAAAAGCATACAACACCTTACGGCTAGAAACGAAGAAAAGATTAGAGTACTTACAGGAGAACGAAGGCAACAGAAATGGTGTGTAGTGTGAGGTTGGTGATGCAGCAACAATGATGAAGCCTTCAGAAATCTAACAAACACTTGAAGAACAAAGTTTAGAATAGTGAGCAATTTTCGCAGGGAATAAGAGGCGTTTTTTCAACAATAGAAGGAAGAATAGATAGTTTTTTGAATGAAGGGGAAGAAGGAGAGGAGAGGAAAAGAGAGAAGAGGAGAAGAGAAGAGAAAGAAGAAATATTCAGATATGGTGTGCTGTGGGAGAGTAAAATGCATTTAAGTAAGTTTTTAGAATATTATTGTCGGTAATTACCGATGGTAATCAGAGATAGTTCGACTATAACCGCTTTATCGAAATGTTTCGTTTAATTTAAAAGATTATCATTGACTTTGTGGCAAACATCTGACGTTACGAAAAAAGTGGCGCGGTAATCTTGGCAAATTTTCACTTTCGTTATCGTCAGATGTTTTCGACGGTAAAGTCGAAGATAATAACACTGACCACCAGAAAACATGTACACAGAAAAATGTATGTATGGGAAAACGTGCGAAAAGTTTGAGGTTGTTACCGTCGGTTATTTTCAACAGTAATTGGTTTAATGTTACAACCATTAGGGAAAGGTGTCTCTTCAAATTCGGATCCTATTACTGTCGGATATGACTGATGGTAAGCCTCTCGCCTAACGACGCGCTACTTGGCGCCAAGTATTACCGTCAAAATCATTATCGGGTTCTTGTTTCTGATGGTAATCGTGACCAAAATTAATCTGGTTCGCCTTAAATGCATTTACCATCAAATTTTTTTATTTTTTCTGACGGTAATACTGTCAGATGATTTTTCGACAGTAATATACCAACGATAATATGCTATTTTCAAGTAGTGATTGTCATTTAATTAAATCGTGTTATATCAACAAATACATTTGATTATTACCCTCATTATTTTACAAATTGTACAAGTTTACTTTAAACTTATTTTTATATAATTTTATAGTATCTATCTAGTTAACATCTCAATGTAGGTTTATTTTAAAAAAAATAAACAATTAAATCGAAACAGAAGAAGTATGAAATTTTGAAATGTAGAATATATTTTTTAGGTGAAATTTGAGAAATAGAAAGATTTTCTTTGTAATAAAACATGGCAAAAATATGATAATACAAGTAATATAAACGTGTGTTACAGTTCACTTTAATTAAGTGTGAGTGTAGTGCAATCTTAGCTCTAATTTGAGGTAATGTGCAATATTAATGACAAACTTTAAAGGAATAGAGTGTAATTTTAGNTATATATATATATCCATATAATTTTCCCTCTTATACTTCCCATAACTTTTTTTTTGTTTAAATAAAAAGGAAAGGTTAACCACCAAACCAAACTAGGAGCCAAGAGTAGCATAGAGTTAATCAAATAGTACAGTCCAAGCAGTAATACAAAACAAAACAAGCAAACAAAATAACCAGTTGAGACACAAAACAACGTGAGGGTCAACATTAACATGGCAGACCACAAAACACAATGATCATATAAAAGTAGCATGCAAAATCAGCAACGCTTCTCATATAACAAAGAGATCACAGCTGCAGGTTATTGAGAATCAAAAGATGCAGGGCCATATCACAAAGAGTCAAAGAACAGATTCGAGCACCACAAACAAAACACTAAGCATGCTTCACAAATTTGCCTAGATCCGTATATCACACAAAGTGTATGTTTGGCAATATAGTAAAATCAAATTTTGTTTGGAGAAAAGATAGAAAACAAGGAAAAGTTTTTCTTGTATAAATTGACTTTAATTGCCATGTATTTTTATATTGTCATCTAAACAAATATTGTCACATAAGTAAAATTAGTTGATTCTCTCACTCATTACTTACATTGAAGTTATTCTAAACTTTACATTGTTATTGCATAACAATTAAATTTGTATAAATTTAAGATCTAGAAAAATAATCATAAGCTAATTCTTTTTTTGGACATTTTAATTGTGAAGTTGTTTTGCTTCTTAAAATATTTATAAAGATCAACAATAAAGTTTTCAATATTCACAAGGACTAATGGAACTTTCACCCTATGATCAAGCTTGAACTCTTCCAAGTTAGTCTCAGAAAGCTGTTCATGTTGGAATGCCTATGTGTACAGGAAAATTTTTAATTTTGGAGAAATGTTATTGTATTTATTATATATAGAATATTGTATTGATTCACTATCTATCATTAGATGATATCTTATTAAATATGAGTTTCATTAAAATTTTATAAAATAATATATATGATGTGAATCGACACAATATCTTATATAAAATGAGTTTAAATATGATAACTACTAATTTAAAGGAGTCCAATCTTCTGATTAGAAGATTGATTGTAAATAGTAGCCCTAACACACTAACACTTTTAGAGTCTCTATACTCTGTGCAGGCTAGGTCAGACATTGTATGTACTCAAAGATAGTTGACTACTACCACTGTACCCTCCACGGTTTGACCTGAGGGCAAAGGAAATGTTCCCTTCTTCCTTTTTCCATGCAACAATTCCAACTTCTTCTGAAAGCTGCATTTGCATCTTATAGATTAGATAGATTAGATTAGTTTTAGATTACCCAGGATTGGGATCCCATGTTTTTTACTCATGAGACTCTGTTTGGGAAAACTATGCCTAGAGTGGTAAGGGCTGCAAAACATAGGCATGCCCTAAAAGGGAAGGATTTGAATTGGACGAATTCTAGTTGTACTTGTGCCCAATTAAATATTTTAGCTCTGCTTGCACCTTTGACCAAAAGAAAAGGACTGTTTTCACAATTGACAGTTTAACACTATTGTTGAGGATTAGAGCCCAACAAGTTTCTTGGTTTTGTATTGATTCCAAACAATAGTTTGTTATAAACTTTAGGCTATGATTGGAAGCATGGTGAGGAGAGGCAAGGCAATGAATGGCATGGTCAAATTTAATTTAATCTAACTGCGGCGCAGAGTGCAAAATTGAGTTTATATTTATTGAATGAATTCTTGGACAGAGTATGAATAACATGATTGCGGATCAAAATGTTCCTCTTGTTCATTCTTTTCCTTCATTAAACAATCGACAACCAAGCCAATAACTAGTTTAAGTGACATTTTTTTTAATCTTATATTAAGGAATAAGTTTAAAAAGTCATATTAAAAAAATAAAATAAAAATCAACAACCAAACAACAGGATAACATGCATCCAGCCCTTCTATTCCTCCCCTCACCCAATTGTTCCATTATTAGTCCATTGTTTTTAATTCTCCCAAATACATCCTTAAATAGATATTTATTAGAAACATAGCCGCTAAGTATAGATTCAAAGATTTTTGTTTTTCCTTTTCTACAATTTTTCATATGCATGTGTCTGATTTTTCAGAAATTGAATTTGAGAAATTGCTGAAAATGTAGGTAAAGAAGCTCAGGGATGTCCACCTGCCATCTCCACTCCATCAGTCCATCTAACAAAAGCACACCCTTGGACCAGTGGTTTTAAGTAGCAGACATATGCATCAGTGAAGAAACAAATACACTATTTTCTTCACTCATAAATACATTCAACTGTAGGTCATAACATTATATTAGCAGATCATTGAATTCTAACAGCTGCACCCTAAAACATTACAACAAAATATACACAGCATCAAGCAACGTGCACACAATTTCAAAATTGGATCTAGATGATATAGTTTATGCCTAATCTATACGTGTGCCCACGCAAAACCTCCCTCTCATGCCGCGCATCAATACCCGTTTACTACTCATTAATCAAAACCAGTTGGAAATGCTGAAGTCTCTTAGCTTTCTAAGATGCCTCTCCATTTCTTGTCTGGAATTTTTCCACTCTTCCCTTTCTATGACAGTTGTTGGATCTTCTTTTTCACTCTGCACATATAGAATGGCAAATCAGTTCGGCTGTAACGTCGAAAGATAAGTGACAAATGATTCAGGGAAGAAACACTCACTGTATGTATGACTTTGAAGGAGTTCCCGCGATCAGCTATAACAAGCAAGTCAGTCTTTCTATCTCTATTTCTCCCTCCAGGAGCTGTTACCTACAGATGGCATATTGATGATTTAGTATGAATGCTAGCGCAACAGATAACTTATCAGCAGTTTATCAGAAGCCCTACTTAAATAATTGTAAGCTATAAGTACAAAGAATCATCCAAGGCAAAGAAATTCAATCAGACTAATGAGTTCCGGCACATCCACCCGAATTCTCAAAGTTTTGGTTGGATTCTTTTATTTTTATAGACAGTAAGTAATATGCAAATCATAAGCAAGGTCATTACCAGAATCAATTAGAACAACCATGAGTTTTCAGAGACATTCTTCAAAAATAGTTTACTAGAGGCGGAAAATTTTCTAATCGCAAAAATTCTAAATTGCATACAGGAAGTATACAAAATAAAAGCTAGCCGCTGAAATTGGAAAAGTTAAAGAGTTATCATGCTTATTGCAGTGTGAGAAATCATACAGCAATCAACAAACACAACATCAAAGTTGCATCTAAAAGCATAATATCCATCTTAACTCATGCCTAGAAATAAATATAGGTGGTTGATTAACAGGATTTCTTAGCTTGCATAAGTAGTCTAGGGCCTAAGGTTTGGGCAAAGGTCCACATGTATATTGTATACCACTCCTAAGGGGCATAGTAATATTCTAGAGTAACCCACAAGAATATTCTTAAGCACCAAAGCAACTTCCATGAATTCATTGTCTAGGTCTGACAAAGAAGCCGTTAAAACAATAAAAGTCATAAATTCAAGGCTGAAGAAACTACAAATATCGATGGCAGCAAGTAGAAAATCTAGCACAAAAGCATGTAAGCAGTAGAAAATATTGAGAATCAACAAACAAATTCTTACCACGACTTTAGCTCTGGTAATTGACTTAGTTTTGGAATCAATAACATAAATCTCCTCAAAATCTAGCACAAAATCTGGGTCACCCTGCCTTCGATTTTTGTAGTGTTTTGTCAAGTATGCCTGTAACAGGAACAAAATCCGATGAGGGAGACATCTCAACCAAAGAAGGAAATCCACTTAGCAATTATGTTAGTTTCTTGTTGTCCAATTCTTGGATTTTCTGGAATAAATTGTAACCGGTTTTCCTCTACAAGTATAGAGAGTAACTCAGTGAGTACTAAAATACAAACAGCAAAAAAAATTGATAAATGAACATAATCCATTCTTTTCTGCCATAAAATCTTACTTAAGTCTCTCCCTCACTTATATAATCTAATCTGTGAAAATATCCATTTGGTGTAATGCCGAAAACACAAGAAAGAAACCAGCCTATACTTTTAAAATACTAGTTGTTGATTTACATTTTCACAGTCAATGATAATCATTAAAATGACAAGATTCATAAATACAATCAGCCAAAACTCAGAATGCCCCAAGGCTCCAAGGGAACATACTTTTTCAGTAATTGATCAAGCTCATGCGCATGGCAGCACTAATTTCAATTATCTCACTCTCTAGTACCTAGAAGTGGGAGAGATACAAGTACAGATCCTTGCCTGACCGGATCCCATACAAGGATTGTTCGGCAATATTTCGTAAACAAACTCAAAGCGTGTAACCATTGAAGAAGTTATCTTCACTCTTCCTCAACAAGTGTCCATTTTATGTCACAAGTTTTAATATACCTTCCTACACACGTCTTAGACCAGATCCAATTAAAAGTCAAAACTTTAAGAAAAACAGCAATTCACACATTACTTAAAGCCTCAAATACAACAGTTGACCATACCTTCCAGATTTCCCTCTCAGTTTTATACAGAGGATCTCGTGGTGCATCAATTGGTGGCTCTGTCACATTGTAGCATCCATAATCACTTATCGCACATCTAATGTACTACAGATTTGACAAAAAGAGAGCAACCATTAACCAAAGTAGTATATGAATATTTCCATCTCAAAATGCAACATAACGCCCATAAACAGAAAGAAGCACATACTATTGAAATGAAAGGTATCTTAAAAAAGAACCTACAATAGGATTAGTTGAAGCAACATTCATAACCTTCACAAAAGCTCAATGAGCATATTTAGGCAAGTTTGGAGGGGGAAAACGATTGTTTTGAGGATATAACCATTTTTTTCCCAGACGTTGTCTCCGAAAACTTAAAATTATAACCCAAAATAAGCTAATTCAAACACACACTGAGACATTTTCGGAAAAAGATTATTTCAAGGATAACCACCTTTTCAATACGCTGCCTCATCTGTTTCAAACTTAACAGCATAACCAAATCCATGCACGCACTAGAGTTTAGTCCGGCTTACAATAAAATTGCTACATTGCAATGTTGGAATACTCGAGAAAATAAGAAATTACAATGACATTCAAGCATATATATAGAAAGAAACAAACATCGTCTGAGCCATCAAAATTCCCCTAGAACTAGAATAGCAGTAGTACCTTCTGAGGCATTGGAGCAAGAACCTTGGGGATTGAATAAACATCTGTATCTGGAGGAGTCACATACATCTACAAAACAAACAAAAATGCATCAATTCACAACACACGCAGATTCAATTGAACTTCCAAAACGCAATTTCCAATCACCGAATAACTAACCTCCCTGAAATCATAGACGTCGTTGTCAGGGTCAGGGGGCTTCCTAATGAAGAAGTCGCAGTCCGCGAGGCTTATCTTGTGGAACTCCTCCTCGTTGATCCTGTAATCCACCACCTTCTCCGAGTCCCACCCCTGCGTCGACACGAAGCTCTTGCTCTGCGCAATCGCGATGTCCTCGTCGCCGCCGGGGACCGCGGCGGCGAAGGCGGCGGCCAGGGGGTCGTACTCGATGTCGAAGTCCTTCTTGTTGTCGACCTCCTCCATCTCCTCCTCGTCCATCTCGTAGTCGTCGGGGCCGGCGGAGTCGCCGTCGCCGTCGTCGGCGCGGGTCAGGAAGCGGTTGGTCCTGGAGCTGGAGTGGCGCGGGTGGAGGAGGAGGGAAGGGTTGAAGGAGAATGCGGTGGGTTTTGGGGGTTTGAAGGAGAAGGATGTGGGTGTGGAGAGTGAAGAGGGGAGAGATGGAAAGTTTGGAGAGAGGAGTGGGGATGGGAGGAGGAAGGTGGAAGAGGTAGTCATGGGCTTCTGGAGTTACCAAATGGGGGGAAGAGGAGATAGTTTGTACAGTTGGAATGAAAGTGGATTAGATTTTTGGACACCCTGCAGGTACAATATACCAATACTAGCGCTTTCCTATTCTTTATTTTTAAACTAAGGTTATGTTATGCTTGGATAGTGAAAATTGGGAGGTGGCCAGAAGTGGAATGGTTATATATACATAGAAATAGATTTGCGTTTTAAAAAAAAAAGGTATTTATCATTATTAAGTATTAATTTTCTTTTTCTTCCCCTCACTTTTTTTTACCCACATTCTTTTTCTTCGGCTCTCCTCCTTCCTTTTTTTTTTTTTTTGTTTTTTTCACTTTAACCACACACTCTTTTTTCATTTTGTTCAATTATTTTTTTTATTTTCTCTTTTCTTATTCCGTTTTTTTATTTCTTGTTTCTTTATTTGTTTTTCTCTTTTTTGGGGTTTGTCTTTGTTTTTCTTCTCTTTAAGAAGTTATAGAAAACATAAATGAAGACATTTTTCTCTTATCCATGTTGTTTTATAAATTTTGTAATGTTTTTGCATGGTGTCATGTTTGTTTATTTGTGTTGTAATGTTTGTTTATGAGTGTAATAATATTTGCTTATTTATTCATTTCTGTGTGGTGTAATATTTGTTTATTTATTTGTTTTTGTGTTGTGTAATGTTTGTATATGTGGTGTAATGTTTATTTATGTATGTTGTAATATTTGTTTATGAGTTTGTAACGTTTATTTTCGAGTTTTGTAGTATTTTTTTTATTTGTGATGTTATTTTTATTTATGAGAGAGTGAGTGTGGGAGCAAGAGAGGGAGTGTCTTTGTTATTTAGTTTGTGTGAAGTCTCATTTTATTTTATTTTTTGTGTTTCGTAATATTTATTTATTTATTCTTTAATGTTTGTTCATCTATTTTATAATGCTTGTTTACAAGAGAGCGTGAATGCAGGCATTTAGAGTAAAGGTAGGAATAGGGGTGAAAATGGGTCAAGTGGTCTGACATGTTTTTGGCTTGATCTAACTTATTTTAAAAAAAATCAAGCTCAGGCTAATAAATAAGCATATTTATCTTAATAGGTCAGACTCAGGCCTTCTAGAATGCCTATGAAGCCTTACGCTAGCCTACTATATATATGTTAAACATATTTTTTTATAAAATACCTAAAACTATTATAAAAATGTTCCCTTGCAAAAATCACGGTGCTTCACCACTAAGCCAGCACATTATGTTGTAATAAGAACACATAATCTTTTATTAAATAATAAAATTTATCCCATTTAAAAAAAATAATCTAATCCACTAAACTTCATATCGCTCCCTCACATTCTTTCATTTAATCGTCACTCTCATCCCTTAAATCCTCTACCTCTTCATTTTCTCCCATCTCTCTTGTAGCAGCTAGCCGCCACCACTCTTGACCTCCAACCATTGATCGCCACTATTTTCCATTTCCCTTTGTTCTCTGCCCTTTCCTTCTCTCAATCGCACTCACATGCTCATAGGTCTCGCACTCAAGCTTGCATATCGTATTCACTGGCTCCCACGCACAGTCACTCAAGTTGCGTTTGTAGTCGTGTCTAATTTGACATGATGTCATCTTCAAAGTCGCCAACGCATGGATCATCTTATTTTGTCCCAAAAAGTAATTATTTTTTAACCATTTTTTTATATGAATAATCATTTTGATTTAGTTACAACTATTGAATGGGTAATTTTTTTTCTTCAATAATGAGTATTATTTCTGAATTGTTCCAAAATTTGAATTTACTATTCTGTGAATTTTTTTTTCTTCAAACTATAGGCCTTGTTAATAGGCTTTAGGCCAGGCTAGACCTTTCAACAGGTTAAGCTTAGGCCGAAAACAAAGCCTACAACGGGCCACAGACCAAGCTTAGGTCGATAAGGTACAATACAAGCTTGGCTTGTTAAGGGTTGGGCCTGACCTGACTTGACCTGCTCCCAACCTTAGGTAGGAGAGAGTGTGCGTTAGTTACTTTATGGCATTTAATGTGTCGTAAGTCCCATTTTATCTCATGTTCATACGTAAAAATATTTGTTCATTAGTTATATTAAGTTTGTTCATTTGCGTATGAAAGGTTTGTTCACGCATTTGTAATATTTAATGGACAACTAGTAGATACTTTTTTGTGTACATGTAGCATTGCTCTTATATTTAAGTGGCCCATGTTTAGAAGTCAATGATATATTTGGATTGGTGGTTTGAAGGTAGTGAAATGGAATAAGAAAATTAAAAAATTGAGCTAGAGTTCAACAAAATGATTTCACTTCCTCCCAAACTCTTCAAATTGGATGGAACAAAAATTAAGAGTTTTAATGGTTTTTAATTGAATGAAATCATTCAATTCTCTTCTCAAACTATTAATCCAAAAAATGGAGCCTGAGGAAATTTAATGAGTTTCCATTTCACTCCTTTGAAAATCACCAATCCAAACATAATCTAAGAGGAGGGAATAGAATAGTTAAGGAGGGTTATCTTGTCCTTCAATTGTCATTCAAAACCTCCATTTTATGACCCTCCCAATTGGGGGGTCCTACTCCTTGTCTCTCTCCAAACCTATTAATGGTCATACCCTTTTATTATTTTTAAATCTCCCAAACATAACCTAAAATTTTACATATAAGTTTGGATTTGGATATTTTATTTAAGAAAAAAATATTATTAATTAAAATGTTGAATTAGAGTTACATTATTTTAATCCTCCATAGTGGTTTAGTCACCAAACCCACACCAGTAGGTATCCTGGTTACGTAAAAAAACCCCCCAAAAGTGCATGCATCCTTGATATATTAGTGTTATAGAATATGTATTGTGCATAATGGACATAGACCCAACTAAGGGTCCAAAACGACTACAACACTTTTTTCTTTTTTCTTTTTTATAAATAGCCTCATATTCCTTTTTCTTCTTTTTTTTATTGATAGTGGAGCGAAAACACCCAAACAAGAGCCAAAAACCTACATACCCTCTACACGGGGGGAATAAAGTTCCAGCCTTATCAACTAGCAATGTTAAAGACAAAAAGCTAGGCATAGAGTTATGAGACTAGAAGCTCCTGGGACAATCATGACCATGTTTGGATAAGGAATCTACACATAAGTTAGCTTCTCTGAAAACATGTCTATCTAAAAACATGTATGATGTGGACATTCTGAAAGGTCCTCAAAATAACAGTAATATCCTTTACCAACGGAGAACGAGAGTGGCTAGGATTTGGAGGGTCGGGATAAAGTTAACAAAGCATTTGGAATCTAACTCTAGGATCACTTGCTGAAAACCACACTGGGTTGCCCAGGAAGTGTCTGCAAAGGCACCCCTTAGCAAAAGTGACAAAGCAGGACCCAATGTTATAGCTAAACGTTAAGATAAAATTCCCGTGGTGATCCTTGATAATCCCACCGCAAGCTGCAGTGCCACTAAAATTTGTGATAGAGCCGTCTACGTTGATTTTGATCCAACCTATTAAAGGGGTACCCAATCAATATGCACTACCTCAACTTGGGGAACCACAGGGTTAACATAAATAGCGAACATTTGCATGTGATGATAATCTTCAGCGATAGCCACGGATTTTTTAGCTAGCTCAGATGAAGAGATTTGTTGTTGCTCGAAAATCCATTATTTCCTAGCTTGCTAGATGGAGTTACAAGTAGTAGCGAAAAAATGATAGGTCATTCCACCTCTTTAAGAACTCGAGTTCTTGATGAAATATTCTCTTTCATCCAGTTTTTGAAATCAACCTGAAAAAAGGAAACATGAAAAGAACTATGTGCAATGCTCTTCCACGTCTCCTTCGCAATACTACAATCGCGGAGGACATAAAGCATTGTTTCTTCCTCAAAACCACACCACAAACACATGGGATCATTTGGCATATCTCTTCTCCACCTTAAATGGTTAGTCAAAAGATCCTCAGGAGCAACAATCCACATAAAAGCAATTAAACATTGAGGACCTTTAATTTTCCAAACCTCTTTAAAAAGATTGATGCAGTTACTAGAGTCTGACAAAACAATATCATAGGCAAATTTAACACTAAGTTTACCATTCATAGTAAGGCACTAGCCTGTATCATCAAGATCCATGGCATCCTCAGGAGCTTTGATAGATAAGACAATGTCCACATATTCAAAATTCAAAGATTGCAATAATTTTTCCTGATTCCAATTATCATTATGCGAGTAATTGAGCACTCTGTCATCAATTCTATCAGAGCTAAGAAGGTGAACCGAGAAGTCATTCAGCTTATTAATGCCTGTAATCCAGTGGTCATGCCAGAAGCTAACCAAGCGGCCATTGCCCACAACTAGAGGCCACACTTGCACTATGCCTCTTCAAGCATTCGAAGTGCTGCTCTTGTTATGAATAATAGGGATAATATTAGTTCTGCACTAGTATTTGGCCATCATAATGTTTACCCACAAAGCTTCACGAAGTGTAATAAGTCTCTAGGCAAGTTTTATATGGAAAGTGTCATTGAGGTCTCTAGCCTTTCTGAAACCCAACCCTCCCTTACTCTTGGGGAGACAAATCTTGTCCCAACTCATAAGGTGAATTATGCGATGCTCAGATGATCCCCTAATGAAGTTGTGACAAATTTGGTTAATATGATCACACACTTTCACTGGAAGCTTCATCGTCTACATCACGTATGAAGGTACGCTTTGCCAAGGCTGATTGGGCTAAAGTGATGCAACCTGTACTAGAAAAAGTACTAGATTTCCATCTATTCAAATTACTCTGCAATCTATCAATGATGTACTGGAAATCTTGAGATTTGCATTGATCATGGAGAAGGGGAACCCCCAAGTATTGACCTAAATCAAATGTGAGATTAACACCCAAAGCATTGGTAAGCTCCATTTTCCTACCATGGTTAATATTCCTCGAAAAGAAAACACAGGATTTATTGAAATTAATTCTTTGACAAGAGCTAGCGCAAAATAAATTAAGAATACCTTTAATGGTGTCAACCTGATCCATATTTGCAGATGTAAAATGAACTAAGTCATCTGCGAAGCAAAGATGAGAAAGATTAACCCCAGTTCTCCAAAGCTTGATGAGCTCCCAATTGTTGTCATCAACAGCAACATCAATCAATTGAGACAACTTCTCAATGCATAAGACAAAAACGTTGGGGTAGAGAGGATCTCCTTAGTGAACTCCTCTAGATGGTTTGAAGCAATTAGTAACAGCCTCGTTCCATATTAGGTTCATCATACTAGAAGAGATACAATGCCAAATAAAATCCACCATAGGGGTAGGAATACCAATATCTTGCAGGGTCTCCTTGATAAACTCCCACTTGAGTCTGTCATAAGCCTTCCCGAGATCCAATTTGATAGTCACAAAACCTTTGTTACCTTTCTTCATTTTCATAGAATGAATGACCGCCTGAGCAACTGGAATATTATCCGAGCTCAAGCGATTAGGAATAAAACTTCTATGGGTTGGGTGAACCAGTTTCTCCATAATGGCTTTAAGCCTAGAGGCCATAATTTTGGTGACAATTTTATAGTTGACATTGTAGAGAGATATAGGCCTAAAATTTTCAAAAGACTCTGGGATATCTACCTTGGGAATAAGGGAGATAAGAGTGCCATTAGCAGATTCAGTCTGGATTGGTGAACACATTTTTAACAAGGGTAAGAGAATTACCAACCACATCCCAATTCTTTTGATAAAATAGGGGGAAGACCATCAAGCCCAAACGCTTTCAAACTACCAATAGAGAAAACAACCATACAAATCTCCTTATTAGAAATCGGTTTAGCTAGACCCTCCATATCCTCAGAAGAGAGACTAGGAAAAGCCCACTAATAAGAGGTTCCTCAAAATTGTCATCATCCTTATACAGGTAAAAAAGGAATTGAATCCCCATGGGCTCAAGGGTTATCGTGTCATCAATGCAATTACCAAACTCATCTTTAAGCATCCCAATCATATTCCTTTATTTTCTACCCACCGCTTTATTATGAAAGTCAGTAGTATTCCTGTCCCCAAAATTAATCTAGCATCTTGACATATGCTTCCAGTAGACTTCTTCTTGAATAAGGATCCTCTCAAATTCTTTCCAAAGATCCTTGTTGAGTTTAACCAGAAAAGGATTCGAATGGGCATCATTACACTTTGCAATACCCTCTAAATGGAGTAAAAGACAACCGTTTTTTCTTTTCATGTGACCATAGACCTCCTTATTCCACATTTTGACTTTCTTAGTAAACTCAACAATATTGTGTTGAAGGTTACCATCCCTTTACTAGACACTCTGAAGAAAGAGAGCAAACCCATCATGAAGCTACCAAGGTGCCAAGAAAAGGAAGGGTTGGTAACCACACATTTAACTGTTGGAGGGAACACAACACAGACAAAGGAAAATATGATCACTTTTCAACTTGGGTAGGTGAGGGAGATTTCCCTCTTGAAACCTGGAAACCCACAAGCTATTAGCAAGAACTCTATCAAGCCTCCTGCGAATACATTTATTTTTCAAAGTAAATGATTGGCCATGGAACCTAATATCTGATAACCCGCACTGAAAGAGGCACCCATTAAATTGCAAAGTGTCACACGATGTATTTGGAAAACCTCTAGTGTCGGTGAGAGAGAAGGTAAAGTTAAAATCTCCCCCATTGCACCAAGGTCCACTCAAACCCGCATTAATATTGGTCATATTATCCTATAGCTCCCTTCTGTAACAAGAATGAGGTTTGTCATAGAAAACCGAGATGAACCAAGGATCCTCAAAATTAAAAATAACTTTCATATGGATAATTTGCTTGTGCGACTCCAAAACCTCAACTTTCCAGATTCTAGTATCCTACATGCATCAAATACCCCCTCTGAATCCTTCAACATCTTGAACGAATATACCAACAAAGCCAAATTTCTTAATAACTTTTCTAGCTTTGGTACCAGACAAATGAGTCTCCATGAGCACAAATTTTTTTTACTTATGTCTTAAAGAAAAATTGGATATTAAAGAGCTGAAACCTCTACACGACACCCCTTTACAATTTCACAAGATAATATTCATCATTAAAATGTAGAGTTAGAGGGAACCTTGGATGACCCACCTTCTGAGTTTTTTGGCACTCAATCTCCTTACCGTTTTCATAGCAATCTGACTTGCTTATATTTTCCACCTCGTTATCTTGCTGACTTGACTCTATAATCGATTCTCCGGGGTCTGGTGGGTTCTTTGCATCTCCCGCCATCCCCATTTTTTATTTTAGAAGGGCAACAAGTTTAATTTCCACCACAGAAAGGTTGATAATAACTTCGTTTATAGGAAAAGGAATGTAACGACCCTAAAAAAACTCTGGTTAAGGTATGAATCCTAACAAGGGGCAGGTTCTGACTATGGCAAGACATGGTACTTAAGATGTCCATTATGACACACATTTCTTACCTGGGAATCCTGTCCTAAGTGTGGTACCTCATTCCTTGAGTCCAGACGGAAACACTTGTCATAATCAGTAGCCTTAGGCCTTAATAACATGGGTAATCAAAGACAACTACCTAAAAGACTTCACGAATAGTAGATTTTAGGGTAGATGACCTAGAACAGTATGAGGTCCTACGACCTCGTAACCCAGACCCAATAGTAGATAGATATGAGCGAAAGGCTCCGCAGATATGGCATGCGTGCTCTACCAGACCTTCCTAAGTGCAAGGCTCCTCAAACTTAGGGTATGCGTATCCTCACAAGTATCAGACTTGAGTGCGAACCGGAACCACCCGGATTTATCCTGGTGAAATAAGGCCAAGGTGAGGCTCCCTTGAATTATGCTCCTCTGCCAAAGGACGTGGGCATACTTACAACAGATCAATTTTACATTTCAGCAATTAATTTAGTTTATTCAATTCATTCAGTATGTGCAATTCAATTAGTTTCTTTCAGATAACAGCTATATATATATATGCTTTAATTGTTATATATATTCCTTTAGTATATGTGTGTGCGTGTGTATGTCCATATGCCATGATATTATATGCAATATGTTTTATTTGTGTGGTGCCGAGGTACTCACTACTGAGATGACAAATTCACTCCTCTGTCAACAACATTTTCAGATTCATTTGAGAACAGTGAGGACGTTTCCCTTGTCCAGTAACAGCAATGATTCAGCGTCAGTGGTAAGCTTCACTTCGCAATGAAGTCCACCAGAGTCTTTAACAGTTATGCTCCAAATACATAGGGCAGGATCCACCTTTTAGCATTCATGTTTTTAGTCATATTATCATAACCGCATTTTTAGTTTCGCATGTAACCTCATTATTGTTTGATAAAAACAGTTATTTTATGAAATCAGTATTTATTATGATCAGTTGTTCATTTATAAGTATTACATATACGTTAATATGCCATGTCAGAGCTTCCGTAGGACAGTAGCCTTACGTGCGGTCACGTTCTAAGTTAGGGCATGACAAACACCCAATGAACTATACCGCAAATTATTAATGGTGTCCCACTATTCATCTTGCTTTTTCTTATGCTTGTCGTTGTCAATTTCGAGACTTTGTTTTTGTTTTTTCTGGCTGGGCAGAGCTCTGGATGGTATTGTGCGTCATGTTCATAGGGAAGGTACCTGGGGCTGTTGTTTATTATTTGATTGTTGATGGGTTGGCTTTCTTGGCTTTGGGTTAAAAGGTTGTTTTTGGCGGTTTGGGTTTACTGGGCTGGAATAGTTTGGTTTTTTAGTGGGCTTGCTGATAGAATTCTTAATTGTCTTGAGAGCTTGGGAGATTCTCTATTTTTCCCTTGTTGTGGGCCTTGTGAGTCACGACCCCATGCTGGTTATTGTGAGCAAGATGTTTGTCTTGTGTAGGAGAATTAATTTGGGCTACAGGAGGTTCTTGGGGATAGGGTGGTCCATAAGCATATCCATATTAGAGGATTCCATTACAGCCAAGGCTTCAAAATGTGATTCAGCTGCAATTCCTTCACTTGTAACTGTTTCCACTGCTTTAGAAATGTAATTTGAAAACTTTCTTCTTCGAGAATAATGTGCCATCATCCAAGGACCAAATCCCAAAGATTCCTTACTTTCCATAAGAAAATTGATTTGGTTGTCGTCAATCACTCGATTTGTATCTTGATTCGCCAGGTCTTGTGATTGATTCTCCTTGGCAGGATTTATTGCACTTGATTTACCTTGATCCACTTCCATAATTTCAGCCACTCCCGGAGCAACCCCGCCGGCTGTCAGGCCTTCTTCGTTCACTTCTTCTGTTGGAAATTTCAACGCAGACACATTCATGTACACCCTTGAAGGAACAACTCTCCCATCGATGACCATAAGATCCAGAGTTAAAACAAATTAGATGAAGACCCTCATATTCCAATCTAATATGAATACATTGTTGGATACAAATAATGAAGAAGATTTTGATGATCAACTAAATTCTGAAAATGATAATGATAGTGTTTATCTTTCATTGTTAGACTAGCTATGATTTGTAATTGTTTAAAAATTTTAAATATTAAATTTATTTTATTATTACTATTATTGTCTTATACAATTTAGTTGCTTAATTTTTATTTAATATTTTAGTATTAATTAAATAAATATTTAATTAGTTATTAAATATAAATTTCTATATATTTATAAATTACAAAAATTATTTATTAAATTAAATTTTATAATTTATTAAATTACATATTTATTAATATAATTATATAATTTATTAAAATAAATAATAAAATTTTAATTAATTTTTTTAATATTTAATTATTACCGTCGATTATAGCCGACAATAAGGTTCAATATTAGCGACGACCAAAAGCAGACGGTAAAGGAATTAAATATTAATATTAAGACAATAAAATTTTAATATCTTTATTCTTTACAAGCCGACGATAAAGGAATAAAATAGTAATATCTTTATCGTCCGTAGTGACTAACGGTGGTATGGGAATAAAATATTATTATCTTTACCGTCGACATTAACCGACGATAATTTCCGTCAGTTTATTCTGACAGTAATTATTGTCGGGTGTCGTTGTTCGACGGTAAATCGATTACCATCGAGCACTTTACCGTCGGCCTGATGTCTGATGGTAAATGGTAACTGTACAAATTTCTGACTGTATCGCCGACGGTAATGAGCTATTTTCATGTAGCGCGTCTCTCTCTCTCTCTCTCTCTCATCCGAAAACGTGAGTTGTGTGTCCATCTCTGGTGAGCCCTCCTGTTGTGTTTCCTCTCCCGTGAGCTCTCTCTGGAACGTTTCTCTCTCTAACGGCTCCCTCTTTCGAACGTTATCTCAACGACATTGGGTTATGTTTGGCATTCTCTCTCTGAATGAAAGCTTTGAGAATTTGTCATGTAATTTGTTTGAAAGGTATATTTTTAAGCTAAATTCATTTTGAGATCTCATGAGTTCTCATTAGGGTTTGTAGTTTTGGGGATTTTATGAGTTCTTGGTGTAGAAATTGCAATATGGAATTTTGATTTCAAATTGCATATTAATTGAGGGTTTCGAAGTAAACCATAGGTTGATTAAAGTCCTGAATTAGAATTCTATGTGTTAATGTTAAGACTGTCAAAATGTGTCCGGCTCGCGAGCTAGGCCCGCAAACCCGGTTAAATGGACGGACTTTACACAAAAAATAGGTCCGTGAAAATTTAAAAAAAAATAGCCCAGCCCGTTTAAGCACACGGGCTAGCCCGTGCATTTTTTTTTAAAAAATACCAAAATTTTAAAAGTTTCATTTTGGACTGTAAATTTTATTTTGGCGTTTAAGAGTTTAAAGTTTAACTATTTGGACTTATAATTGAACATGTTTAACTATTTGTTATGCTTAACTACTTAACTATATTTATATTGCTATATAGCTGAAGTGTTATGAAATAGATATTAATAAATTTTGTATTCCATTCCTTCAATGAGTGCCTACGCTCTACAAGTTGATATACAGTTTTAAACCTTGTTTATTATTGATTAATTTACGAGAAAGAGTTCCAATTGTATTTTTGATCAATAACCTAATTGTACCCACATCAATATTATATGCCGTCATTTAATTCATGAAATTTGTATTAATTCATGAACTGATTTCAAATAGCATTTGATATCTTTCAAGCAAGATAGTTGAATGAACAAAAAATATAATATAATCTCCCAATCAACCATTTAAACTATTTCTTTCCGATTAATTAATAGATAGACGATAAAAATAGCTAAAAATGATCGCGCATACTTATTTACAACTTTGTATTTAAAACCATAAAAAATAGACCAAAATTTTATTATTATTTCTTTTTAAAACAGGCTGGCGGGCTGACCCGTTTATGCTCGCGGACTGACCATAAACCAGCCGCACCCTAAATAGAGGCATAATTTTGGCCCGGCCCATTTGACACCCCTAGTTGATGTTGCTACGTGCTAGTGTTTTAGTCTCTTCTTAAACTCATGCTTCTCTTCTTTGAGTTGATTAAACCAATGACATTGAAGAATATAAAAATATACTGCTAATTAAAATAAGTTGGGTTGGAGAACTATAATCTCTTGAAAAGGAATAGAAAAATAAATGGGAAGTGAGTGAAGTTTTTAATCTCATTTCAAAAGTGTTTCAAAAATGAAGTTTTTAATCAAATAAATTGATAGTTTAAATATCTGGCAACACAATTTAAGACAATAGTTTGATTTGAGCAAGTTGTCACTCAAGTTTCTATTCTATAATCTCCTAGCTCATTAGCTCCTCTTCTATGCTTCATCTTGTTGTGCTCTTTCATGACTGATGCATTAGTTTTCTATGCCCAAAATCAACTAACAAAAGAGAAAAAGCATATTAATCCATCATCTCAATTTTAACTGAAAATGATCTTCAAGTGAGCTTGGAAGGAGGTTGTCGTGTAATAGATAACAAAATAAACATGAATGCTATTTATTTAATCAATAGGTAAAATTGTTCAATTTTTGCAATTGTGTAAGGATTTGAGAGATTACTATAGAAGTTGTATATTGTACTTACTTTAGCTTTGCAAGACAACCAAAGAAATAGTTTTCTGAAATGTGAAATTTGTGGGGAGAACATGAAAGAGTCTTCTTAGTTTTATTGAATTAACATGACAGCTGTAGATCAACTCAGGTTGGCGTTGTTTCAGTGAATATAATTAAAATATACTTTTAATCTTGATTTAACTAACATAATTAGAAAAAAAACAAAGAAATGGGATTAGAAACATAAAGAGAGAGTGGGAGGAATTGGGATGGACCTTACTATTATACATGAAAGCGGTAGATCAACTCTCTTTAATATTTTTTATTTTTTGCCATTGCTCATGTTGGCTCAAGAATTATTGCTATGGGCTATCTGCAGTAATGATCAAATGAAAAACTCAGTAAACTGTATAAATTGATAGTTTTCAAAGATGTATAATAGATTTTATCAAGTTAATTTCATTTCTAATACATTGGCTTGTGTTGAATCACAAACTGCGTCATTGCTCACAATGGAAGAGGTAATTATACCAAGGGTTATTCTCTAGAACTATCTGCACTGACAATCAAGTAGAAAACTTAGTTAGGTATTTAAGTTCAGAAGGAAGAAAGCTTTATAATTAGTTTGCTCTCATGAACTCACTGAAGTTCATTTGCATGCAAGTACACCAATCATGCATCTAGTCTAAGTTATATATCACTGTGCAATATGCAAAATCACTTTGAATTTAAATTTTGCAGTTTGAGTTTCTACCCATAGACCTTTTCCCAAATCACTTTGAAAAATGGCACCTTTTCCTTGCTCACTTTCACTACTTGAANATATATATATATATATATATATATATATATATATATATATATGCTATCCTTACTTTACCTTTGCATAGGAAAGGAATGACCATCAACAGAATTTGGAAGGAGGTTATTCTACATTTCCATATGCAGTTTGTGATTTTCCTTTATTATCACACCAGTATCTGCAACAACAATGAAGACAAATTTGTGAGTTTTTCCTCATGCAGACGTGATTAGGTGGATCGTGTGCTAAAAATAGCTGATATATATGTAAAACATTAAAGCATAGAATAGATGGGGAGAACAGTACCTGTTAAGCAGAAGCAGCAGATGTGTAGAAACCAAATTCCAAAACCCTCTTCTATCCCTATTTAACAATAGTAGTAAAAGAGGGGTGGGGGTAGTTGAACATCTTTAATGACCACTGCTTGTAAATTGACATGGTATTGAATGGAGGCATGTTACAAAAGCAAACATAGCAAGAGTTGCCATCCCAAGTTCAAACTTCATAAAAACAAAACCTATAATATATGGTTTTCACCATAAAAGAGCAGGATAAAGTCAACACGTGAAAGAGAGTTGAGGTGATGTATAATAATGTTTAATGGTTAGAGATGTTATGTAAAGTGTAAAATATTTGTTCTCTCTGTCACAGAAAAATAGGATATATATTGAGTGGGTTAGTGAACCAAATAGAATGAAGTTTCTGCGACGTAACTGAGTCCAATTTGAGGGGAAGCTTTTGAATGTCAGAAGGACATGTGGATCCCCTCCAATTGGTGTTTTTTGAGTTATGACACGTGGTGATGGTTCCATCAGGGCTTTCTAACTATTAGTAAAGGATATGTGATTATTTTATTTTTTCCTTTTGGGTACAAGTCGGGCCGAAGCCCAAAAAGCAAAAATGACTAGCACGGGAAGAGAAGAAATTTGTTAGGTAAAGATGGCCCAACATAAGAAAGAAACTCGAATCCTAATGTATGTATTCAATAACACTTTACGAACGTAGTTCGCCATTTTCGTTTTCCTATTTATTTATTTGGGTAAGTAGTTTTGTCTTTAGTTTCACACTTTTGGTAAGCATGTAGTACCGTTTGAGAAGGTGAGCATCGCAGAATGCGGACACTTTCTCGTTCTCGTTGGATCAAGTTAGAATCTCGTGTGGACCAGGACCAGGACCAGGACCAGGACCCGGCCCATTCAAAACCCGCCCCACTTTCCCCCTTTCCCTCCCTGCATTTTTCCTCGGAAAAGAGAAAGTTAAGCGCAGCTAAAATTCACGTCCACACTCGAATTGCAGTTATACACTCCATTTTATTTATCTAATCCTAATCCTAATCCTATTTATTTTTTCCTTTTTTTATCTTCGTTAATTAATTTCGGAATCCCGCGCAATCCAGAGCCCGAAGCCCAATTCCCCCTTGTTCTTCTTCGCCCTTTTAGGGCTTTACAGTTTTCTCTTACACCCTAATTCCCTAATCTTCGCTCGCCGGTTACCGACTGTGATTTCCTCCGGCGATGGCGGAGGAGAAGAAGCCGTCGTCGTCCTTCGTCAAGAAGGGCGACCGCACGATTTTCACGGTGGACCTCCGCCCGGGAGAGACCACCATCGTCTCGTGGAAGAAGCTCATGAAAGACGCTAACAAAGCTAGCGGATCGTCCTCCTCCGCTCCCGCCCCGGAGAACCCCAAACTCGAATCCAGAATCGCTCCGGTGAGTCTCGTGTCGTGCACGATTTTCTTTTTTTTCGATGTAATTTCAGTGCATTGTTAATTCACGTGCAAAGATAGCTTCACTGTTTTGTTTTTGAGCGTGATGCTTAGCATTGTGGTGAGTTCTGATTTTTTGGAATTGCGTCGTGTTTTTATGACATCGAATTTTGTTATTACGTTGATCGTGAAGTCTAGGTTATTGTTAATTTGAAAATTGTGTGTGGTGATATGCTTTGCTGGTTTTACGAGTCTATGATCATCTCTTTTTAGGGACAACCTACTGAAATTGAAGGAAAAGACGCTAACCAGCCGAACCGATTCAGTGCTGTGATAGAGAAGATTGAACGCCTTTACATGGTATGTGTACATTTCTTACCGCGATTGTTGTGCTATGCTCTGTGTCAGGGTTTATTACTTTTGTAAACGATTGATTTCATGTTGTAGATGTGTGTTTGAGTGTTAATTTGTAGCTTCTGTATTGCTAATATGTGGGATGCTGCATCGGCGTTTAGGGTAACGATAGCAGTGATGATGAGGATATGCATGATGTTCCTGATGATGATCAGTATGACACGGAAGACTCTTTCATTGATGATGCTGAGCTGGTTGGTATAGCTGTATAATGTTTTGGTTTGTTTATGATTCTCGCGGCCATTGTTTTCCGATGGGAATATTATTAATATGCTGGAATTTCCTGCTTCTGGACTACTTTTATTTTTTATTTTTTTATGTTCTTAAACTGTTTGTTCTGCAGGATGAATATTTTGAGGTTGATAATTCTGCAATCAAACACGACGGGTTCTTCGTGAATAGGGGGAAATTGGAACGCCTGTAAGATATATTTTTTTAAATGCTGCTTTGGATATTTCTTTTCTTCTTTCTTCAAAATCACTTAGGTTAAATCAAATCATAGATCGTGTTCTTTACAAATCAGTAAATCACTTAATTGTTGAGCTTGTTTCAATGCTTAGGCTGGTCTGTCATCATTATTTTATTGTACTTGCGTCAGATAATGGCTATTTTAGTCATCTCAAAGTGTTAATCAGCTGCAGCTTTCTTTTTCTTTTGTCCATTTTTTTTATTCAAATCAACATCCATGTTTTTTCCCCCTGATAATCTGGTGTACGTTTCTTTGTCGTCGTGTTCCTGATTTGACATTATTTTTCTAGCTTAGCAGTAATTATTATTTTCTTTGACATTTGTCTGCATATGTTCTGATTTATGAATATATCTAATTGAATATTAGAGTAATACAAGTAACAAATTGTTAATTATTCCTTTTGTTTTTCTGTTGTAAAAGTAACAAATTATTAATTATTCCTTTTGTTTTTCTGTTGTTTTTCTCTATATTATCAGAAATGAACCTTTGGTTTTACCTAACCAGCAACCAAAAAAGAGGCGCAGAAAAGATATATTGAAGAATCCTAGTGACAATAATGATGATCACGTACCAAATAAACCAGTGAAAATGGGCAAGCCAGCATCTGGAAAAACAGCTTCACTGCAGGCGAAGAATACACTTACTTCCTCTCAGAATTCAGTTGCTCCTGGTGAACCTTATGATGACTCAAAGCTTCATAATCAATCTGATATCCCTGGAATTAGTTCTAAAAAGAAAGCTGCTGATACTAAGCCAGTATTGGACTCTTCTGTCTCTCTGAAAGCATCAAATGATAATGCTCCTGCTTATGTGACACAAGATAAGCAGAAGAAAGGCATTTTTCAATCTAAGAGCATAAATGATAAATATAAAGATGCAAGTGGATTGCTGGATCCATCTCATCAGAAGTACCATGAGAAAAGTGCTGTTGTACATTCTAAATCCCAACCTGGAAGGCTATCAAGTAGTAATAATATGGAAAATACAAGTCGGTCAAAAGAAAAAAATGGAAAGCGTGAATTGCCGGATCTTAACTTGTCTGAAGGAAAGTCTGCTATGCAAGCAACTGTAAGTTTTTCATTTCTTTTGCTTATATGTTGTCTTCCTGTTTAAATTTTGATTTGATAAATAATTTAAAAAGCAAGTGATACCAAAATAGAGGTCCTCTGCACCGGAGTGCTTTCATCACTTCTTTTTTGCTATTCAACAATTGGGTTCTCCCACTAAGAGTCTAAGGCAATAAGCATCCCATGCATTCAGCAATTGCCTTCCGTTCTTTGTAGAACCAGTTTTTTCCCCCCTTTTTTGGGGGGGGGGGCGTGTTACATGCGGTGTGCTAATTGAAGTAGGTGTTGAATTCCCCATCAATGAGCCTTTTATTATGCATTGCTAGCTCCCTGTCTTTTTTGCATGAAGAACAACAGTCACATGGAAGATATTATTTTGGTATTAAGCTTGAATTCCTAGTCAGTAGCTTTATGGCTTCAACTTTGTCCTTTGCCTAGCATTGTGTTTGTCTTGAGACATGCTTTTTCATTTAAAATGATACTAGTCTAAAGGATACTGGCATAAGGGCAAGTAAACTATCTTTATGATATGCTTTTGGTTATTGTGACTAGTGATGATAAAAGTTATGAAATTGGAATCTATGCGTGAAACTAGATTTATTCCATTAGTTCCTGTCTTAGTCATGTGTTTGTTTGAATATTGTGCAGAAATCTGAATACAAGCCCAAGAAAGATGGTTCCAGCGCTAGGCCTAAAACTTCGTCGCTTGAAAAGGCTATTTGTGAATTAGAAAACATGGTTGCAGAATGTAAGTTTTGAAATTGTTATGAAGTCCACATTACTTATGGATAGGAAATGAGGGACGTTTATTGCTAATCCTAAGTTTTGCTTTCCTTTTATTCCTTTTGAACAATATGACAGCTAGGCCACCCGTAGCGGAAAACCAGGAGGCTGATAATACATCCCAGGCAATCAAAAGGAGGCTGCCTAGAGAAATAAAGCTAAAGCTTGCTAAAGTTGCTAGAGTAGCGGTACTGGCATCATGGCATATGCTCATTTATTGATTTTATGCTTCTAGAGATACATACAACTTTATTTTTTTTTTTACTGAAGAGGGTTTTAAACATTTTAATATTAACTGTGTTTTTGTTGTTGCAGGCAAGCCAAGGGAAAGTATCAAAGGAGTTAATTAACCGTCTTAATGGTATTCTTGGGCACCTGATTCAACTTAGAACATTAAAGGTATTGCTGCTGTTATATATAAACATTTAGCGTTTTAATGTTAGTTCTGTTAATTTCCAACTTTAGCCTTCAATTGGATGAGAAGAGAAAATGAAGAGAACTGAAAATAGATGGAAAGAAAATGTGTTAGAAAAGAGGAACAGCATTGATGTAAAATGACATTTTATTTTATTTTATATAATGAGATCACAATATTTTTCTACTTTATTTCATAGTCCTAAATTAAATATATTTTTATATTTTAAATAAATACATTTTGTAATAAACATTAATTTAGAAAACAAATTATAAAACTGGGTTAAAATTCTCACCCCTACACTTGGTTTCCTCCTTTGCACCTCCTCACCCCCCCAACCTTGCACACACTCATCTTTCTTCTGCCTCCCCATCCTATCCTCCCACCCCTTCCGATTACTTCTGGCTTAACCAAACAGAAATTATCACTCCTCACCCAACTTCACGCCCATCCACAACCACCCACCCCATCTTCAGTGTAACCTTGGTTTGGTTTCTTCATTTTCTTTTCAATTGTTGAATTGCCACTTTTGGAGTTTTTGTAGAGATTGTCTTTGCTGCAATTCAGGATCCCGTTTGTGGTTGAGATTTATAGAGGAGAACGGTTGGCCATTGGTCTAAGCACTCGGCGGAGAAACATAAACTAAGACAATATAGAATTGTTCTTTTTACAGATTTCTGTCATTCTCTCAAGTCTTCGTTTGAGTGCATAGGAGAAAAAGTTTTCTGGTCATGTGGTTTTCTTTCCCTCAACCAATGGGAGAAAAGTTAGAACTGTTCCCTTTTATCCCCTTTTATTCGTTCCTCTCATTTTCACCTGAACCGAACAATAGGTATTGTCCCTCCTCACCTTGTTTGAGTAGATCCCAAAATTTATGTGAAACTGAGACTTGAGTGTGGTTGGTTTTATCTGAAGCCACCTTGCTTCCATTTAAATAACGTGGTGTGACTATAGGCTTAACATTATCATCTTCACATGGCAGTAATTTTTTAATTTTAAAGTCAATGAAAATTATTCTCTCTTGTGGAATAAAAGTCTCCTCTACCTTGGTTATTTTATAGTTTTTTGAACTGATTTTTTGTTTCTATTCATTGTAGTTTAGGCATGTTTGAATTCTCTTTATTCCTTATACTATTTATCTTCTCATACAATGTTTCTTATTGTAGAGAAACTTAAAAATAATGATCACTATGGGTCTGTCAGCAAAGCAGGAGACAGATGATAGGTTTCAACAGCTAAAGAAGGAAGTTGTTGATATGATTAAGATGCAGGCCCCAACTGTGGAATCCAAGGTTTCTTTTAGTTGTCCTTGCTATTATGTTCATTATCAAATATTGGTACTCTGGCTTACATGTGTTTTGTTTTCATTTGTATAGAATTCTTGTGAGTTCATAATGCCGCCAATTATCCATGAGATGGCACAAATAAATTTTATTTTTGTATCTGTCAGCATCATGTGATATGCTCTTAAGTGTCATGTTTTGCATGTTCTCCATATTTCTTTAGCTTTGCTGGATGCTTCCCATTGTCATTTCTTTTGGGTGTTTGATGCGTCTCTTGGCGAATCCCATGCAATTCTCTGTTTGCAGTGCAAATGCTTATTATGACAAGCTTACGCTTAGATAACTGACCTGGAAAGGGATTTTATTGCTTCTATTATGATAATTGTTGTCTTCTTTCTATAACTTTTTATGCTCGCACTGTATCTTAACAAACTTACAGGAAATTTCAGTCTTAATTTTACTTAATGTTTTGTTAATTAAATTGGGATGTTGTTTCTTTTTTATTTTTTTCATGACATATCAGCAACAGCAAAAAGCTGGAGCATCTGGTGATCAAGAATCTGGTCCTGATGGGAAAGTGATAACTAAATCGAAGTTTAGTATGGACACTGCATTGGAGGACAAGATTTGTGATCTCTATGACCTTTATGTTGAAGTATGAATTTCAGCTATTAATGCTTACTTTGAAAATTCTGTCTGTGAAAATGTCTGTTATTGAACTTTGTTTGCAACTGCTGTAGGGGTTGGAGGAATATTCTGGTCCACAAGTCAGAAAGCTGTATGCTGAGGTGTTCAAACTTTTAAAATCTTCTCGATATTGGTCTAGCAGAGCTACTTGGTTGCTTGTGTTTTTCTGGCTGAGGGCCTAAAACTCAATCAACTTGGTTATTTTGAGTTCTTCACTTGCTTTCTGGAAGTTTGATATTAGTGTTTAACAATACCTATTCATTTAAGTTAAACTGACATTATTCTTCGCATATAAAATAACAAAATTTATTGTTAATGATTAAACCCCACCTTTTATCCCCAGAAGACACTAGAAATAAAATGGTTTGCAGTTTGGTTTGAGATTGGTGTTAGAAGCACTCTTGCTCATGGACTTTTTCATGACTGTCATTTCATTTTTTTTCTCCTGATAAACAGTTCTCTTCTTTCAGACCACTGGTAATGTGTTGTCTATGTTGTGTCTAAGTTAATTTGTTTGCATTTTGATAAATATTATCGTATATGTTTATTTTAAACTTATTGGTGCCTTGTGATCTTCAGCTTGCGGAATTATGGCCAAATGGTTACATGGACAACCATGGGATCAAACGTGGAATTTGCAGGGCAAAAGACAGGCGCAAAATACTGTACACCAGACATAAGGTATGCCTTTTGCAGTGAATAATGATTTTCAATATTAATGAAGCATTTTCCAAATATCACCATCTCTTAGAAGCACAATAAGGAAAGAGCTTCATGAATGTTGTTTGTACTGTAGAGTTTAGGCTGTTAATACCTACCTATGTGACATTGTTGCATTGGACATCACACACGAATGTGGTTGTTGTCAAGATCATAGATATTACCCAAGATTGTATGAGGGTCTAACTTGGATCATAAGATCCTACTTCTAAGAGAATGTCTGGGTTGTGGAAAATGGAGGGCAAAGGAAGGCTTGGGGTTGGCATTCCTTTTGTTTGAGAGCATTATATAAGTAGGGGAAGAACGCGAGAGATTTTCATGTATCAAACAGAGTAATGCTACAATACATGTAAGAAAAGTTATTTTCAACCAAAACAGAGGTGCTTCTATGAAAGAAAGAATGCTTGTGCCAAACCAAATCAGAGCAGTTGAACCCTATTTAAACCTCAACCTTAAAACCCAACAGCTGAGGGTAAGGTGAACTACTGGGTTCACACTGAAATATAAACTTGGAGCTTCAAAACCCAATGCTATGTTATCAATTTGTTCCAAATAATGACAGTCTGATTCTTGTTTAGAAGGATTTCTGTATTTTAAAACAACTGTTTCTGGTTATCAAAAAGATGCATATTGGATGGAACCTATTGCCATTTTTTCCTTTAATTGCATTGGAAATATTAGAAATGATGAAATGCCCCAAATTTAGTAATGGTGCAGACAGCTTACAGCTTCCCAAATGTGTCTGCTCTGATGATCATGCTTGTTTTGGTACCCGTGAAGACCCCGAAGTGTCGCATTCTTTGTGTCTCGTCATTGTTCAAATTCAATGTAGTTTCTGCAAAGCAGCATAGCCATGAGCCCCATAACCAAGGAACTATAAGATGGGGAGAAACATTGGGTGACCTAATTTATAGTGAACACTTCAGTTCATCATGATTTGAATGATATGAATTCATCTTGGCATTGGTATTATTAAGAGAGCAGAAGATCTTGCTTTTGCTCATTTTGTGCACAGCAGGATTTGATATTTGTCAGCACAATGTTGATTTTTAGTTGATTATTATCTCATTGGTTTACTTGTGATTAGGACCAGGAAAGCATGAAGAGGAAAAAGTTATTGGTACCGAAGCAAGAGGAGGATGTTTATACTAGTTCAGCTAGTGCACAGCAAAACCCGAGAGAGAGATTAGCTCCAGAATCTAGCAGTCATACTCTAACTTCAGCGAACAAGCCAGTTTCTAGTACAAGCACAGCTGTTCGGGTCCCCAGTCCTTCTATGAATGGTTTAAAACAAGAGAGAGCAAAATTAAGTTCTAGCAGTTCCCTGGATGATGCCAGGGTTGCTGCAGATGGTGCTCTAAAAAAGAAAAAGATGAAGAAAAAACCAGAGCTTGATTTGGAAGGAGTACAATTAGGTCCCGAGAAGCCACCTTCTTTGCAGGGTGAAGAGAGGCCCAAGTCCCAGAAGCAATCTGCAGTTCTTCCCACTAAATCACATCCGCAGCCAACATCTATCCCTGGTCTTGAACCGTCAAGCTAACTTGATATCAGCTAGGACGTTTACGTAGCAGAACCTGCCACAAAATTTTACGTATTTTTTTTCCCAATAATTTCCCCAATCCCCCCCCCCCCCCCCCCAAACCGAATCGTTTCCGACTGATTGCTACCATTTTTGTAATTAAATGTCGTAGTTTTTCGAAATATAGAATGGGTTTTTCATTAGTTTTCCTTTATTTTTCATTCGTTTGTTGAGCGGAGGTGTGCTATGGTAGTCACTAATTTAGTTGCACTATGATTCTAATTTTTTTTAAACGTGTTAACTATTTACTCATAGCTCTTGTATATATATCATATAGCATCGAAGCTAATGTGTTGGCGAGCCTTTAATATTTTTAAGAAACATGATTGAGTTACAAAAAATAAAGTAACGATATGAATACTGGTATCATAAAGTAGAACTTCAAACTTCTTTTATTGGAGGTTCTTTCGTACTCACAAGTTTAATGTCTCTTATTTAGATACAATTATAAGTGAATGTAGGTTTCATCAATTGTATCATCATTTAAATTAATTTTTATTTATACATTAGTATTATTGAAGTTTAAATTCTTAATTTAATGTATATTATTTAAGTTCTTCACTATTAGGATTTAGGTTAAATATTTGATCCTTCCTAAATATTTATTACTTAAATATAAATGAATAAATGATTTAATGATAAATTATTCATAACTAATTGATTAAAGTGGTGGGGTTAGAGTTGCTCAAGCATAGGGCTGTCAAACGGGCCAATCTGGCCTGTTTAGGCTTAGCTCAACTAATCTGTGGGCCTAAACGGGATGACCTTAACGGACTTTTATTATTTGTAAGTCAATTTTTATATGTTTAGTCCATTCATTTATGTGGGTAGGTTAATCTACGGGTTTTGCTTATGTTAATATTAAACAAGCTAATTTGGCCCGTGGGTTAAACAAGCTAGGCCTAAAGAAGTTGAACTTAAACGAACTTTTGCTATTTGCGAATCAGATTTTATACATTTGATCTGTCCATTTAACTGTGTAATGGATTCATTTTGACGGCCTACTCAAGCATGTATTCTTGGATTTTGTTTTAAAATTCACGCATGTAGATAAAATAGTATTCTTATTTTTCAAGAAAAAACCAAAATGTTACTTTCTTAATTCCTAGATTCATATAGGACTTTTGATATCTTTGTCCAATGATATTAGTGAAAGTAGAAAAGTGGAGAAACACAAAATATAGTGATGGTAGATGTATCCATCATTAAATAAAATCTCAATACAACATATTCCATTGAAATTTCATTGTAGATTATATTGAAATCTCATTATAAATAGGCAGTCAGTGAACATAAATGAAGATTACAAATAACATTTTTTTTCCTAAAAATAAAAAGGAAAAACTACAATTGACATCACATCAAGGATCATCATCAGCAGAAAGGCACATCAAAAAGTTATATGGAGTCCAGTTGAGAAAGAGAGAGAGAGAGAGAGAGAGAGAGCATGCATGTTGCCTTGTCCACCATCATCATTGTCCCACCAAACCCAACATTAATACTAACCAGAACAAACAACTAACAACAGCATTTCCAATATGAAAACTCAGAAAATAACATTCAATTCCTAATTTGTGATCCCCTCGTGACCTCAGTCCCATGGTGGCATGTCTCTGCACGTGCCACCTGGATTTCTCCTTCAACATGTATCCCACCACCGCCGGAGCGTCATCTCCTCCGCATCTGTCTTCCCTCAAACCTCCCCTGTCCCTGCCCTATGGAAAAAACTTGGCTTTTGGGTTCCAATTGCAGAGAAAGGGTGGTAGTCTCCGCAGAAACCTCAAGCTCGTCGTCACCGCCAAACTTTCCAATTCGTTTTCCTTGAATTTCGGATTGGACTCTCAGGTATCATTTTCTTCTTCAGCTAGCTGAATTGTTTTTGGTTGAATTCATAACCTATTCAATTCTAAAGTTCCAACCTTTTAGGAGCTGAAACTTAGTGTGGTATTGTAACGTTTTTTTTTCTTAAGGAAAAAAATTGTTAATTTTTGTGTGCGCGCTTTGACATCCTTATGTTGGTGTTGTTATTCAATTTTCTCTCAATCAACTTGTTTGGGCTTATATGCATTAATGAATTGACTAATGGAAGAGTTTCATGCCATGTATTGATAGTCTTTCTCTTTTTCTCCTTTCAATATTTTACTTTAACTTTGATGCCTTTGTTTGTAGAATTTGAATTCCATCCAATACCATGATCCATCACAGTTGCCTTGGATGGGTCCAGTTCCAGGTGACATTGCTGAAGTGGAGGCATACTGTAGGATCTTTAGGAATTCTGAAAGGTTTCATTCTGCATTGATGAATGCGCTGTGCAACCCGTTCACCGGTGAATGTAGTGTCTCATATGAGGTTCCGCCAGATGAGATACCGCTGCTAGAAGATAAAATTGTTTCTGTCCTTGGATGCATGGTAGCCATTGTGAACGGCGGGAGGGAGGATGTTCTTTCTGGAAGGTCTTCGTTGATGATTCCCTCTCGTGCTGCTGAGGTTGGCATGATGGAGGATGCGCTCCCCCCGCTTGCCATTTTTAGGGGCGAGATGAAAAGGTGTTGCGAGAGCTTGCACGTTGCTCTCGAGGACCATTTAATTCCTGGTGATGATCGAAGCTTGGATGTGTGGAGGAAGCTTCAGAGACTGAAGAATGTATGCTATGATTCTGGTTTTCCTCGCGTGGAGGACTGTCCGGATCCTGAACTGTTTGCAAATTGGAGTCCTGTATATTTATCTACTCCGAAAGAGGACACAGAATCCAAAGATGCTGAAGCTGATTTTTGGACAGGCGGTCAGGTAACTGAAGAAGGCCTAAAGTGGCTAGTGGATAAAGGATATAAAACTATTATAGATCTCAGAGAAGAGGCTGTAAAGGATAACTTCTACCAAGAAGCGCTTAGTGATGCAGTTTCATCTGGAAGAATTGAATTGGTCAAAATACCTGTTGGAGTTAGGACAGCACCTGCAATGAAACAGGTTGAGAGGTTTTCATCTTATGTTTCAGATCGCAGCAAAAGACCAATCTATCTTCACAGCAAGGAAGGAGTTTGGAGAACATTTGCCATGGTCTCCAGATGGAGGCAGCGCATGACTCACTTTGCGTCACCATTTGTTTCTAATGAAGCAGTTACTTCCAATGGCACGCTATCAGATTATACAAATGGATCTGAGAAACAGCAGGACTTTATAATGACTACTGAGAGATCCTCCTTAGAAGAGGATAATAACTTGTTTCAAGAGAGCTTGGGTGCAGAGCATCATTCTGTTGGAACATTTAACCGAAATACATGTTCAAAGAAGGATAATAATAAAACTCAGAGTGATGGACCCTTAAGTGGAATAACCACTGACGATAGTACTTCGTCACAAGTGACTGCTGCTAATGGGGAAGTATCTCTTACAAGTTTCTCCAGCAAAACTATGCCTTTAGAAGCTCAAATTCCTCCTCGTAATATCTTTTCAAAAAAAGAGATGTCCAGATTTTGGGGAAATAGGAAGATGTTAACACCCTCTTATTTCAAGTATCACTTTAAAAGGTTTGAATGCTTGGCAGATTCAAGGAACTTGCATACTGGAACACTGCAGGGGGATAATCCTGTACCTAAAATTGTGGGTCCAGAAAGTTCAAATGGATCAGCTCATGTGAATTATCTGTCTGGAGAGCCCCAGATTACAGCTGGTAGCAATTGGAAGTCAGTGAATGAGAACACTTCCAGTCCTGTTAGGACAATCGTTAACGGTTTTAGTGAAGGGGAAATGCGTTACATGAATAATGCCAATGTCTTTACCACTGTGAACAACGGTGTCGATAATGTCACAACTAACCCTCGAAGGTTTGGAGATGACGATGGTAAGTCTGGGTTAGCCTCAAATGATGAAGACTTGGGACTCGTTGAAGGAGACATGTGTGCATCCTCAACAGGAGTTGTAAGGGTGCAATCAAGAAAGAAAGCTGAGATGTTCCTTGTGCGAACAGATGGATTTTCTTGTGCCAGAGAAAAGGTGACTGAATCTTCTTTGGCCTTTACTCATCCTAGCACCCAGCAACAGATGCTTATGTGGAAATCTACACCAAAGACTGTGTTATTGCTGAAAAAGCCGGGGCAACATCTCATGGAAGAAGCTAAAGAGGTAATATCTTTTAGACTCTAAGAAGCATAGAAGGTCCACTTTGATTTTTAATGGTCTAGACATCATAGTTTCTAACATTGACATTAAGGAACAAATTTGCGTTTTGGCATGGAGAGACAAGTTGTGGGGAGGGGAGAAACATTGAGGGCAGGGTTCAAGGTAGTTTCCAGTTGCTCTACTAAGGCGCTGAATAAGAACAATTTAGTTTCAAAAGATTTAGCATTAAAGTTTCCATGCATTGAGATTGCTTTCCATTTAGTATGCCGGTTCTTTGTATTTGTATCATTGACTATCCATTTACTATGGAAACTACATGAGTCTTTATTCTAGTTTTGTAATTAATTGACTAAACTCATTCTCATAAGGGCTTCTGTATCTAATATGCAGGTTGCTTCTTTTCTTTATTACCAAGAGAAAATGAATGTTTTTGTAGAACCTGATGTGCATGATATATTTGCTAGAATTCCTGGGTTTGGATTTGTTCAGACCTTCTATATTCAAGATACCAGGTACTGGAGTTTGCAAGTTCACGTGCAGTAACTTATATATTTCATTAAATGGTTGCTTAACGTATCTAATGCCGTTGATCAGTGATCTACACGAGAAAGTAGACTTTGTGGCTTGTTTGGGAGGAGATGGTGTTATACTGCATGCTTCAAATCTATTCGGAGGTGCTGTTCCCCCTGTTGTGTCATTTAACCTGGGTTCCCTTGGTTTTCTGACTTCTCATACTGTAAGCCTTTTCAAATCAATATTTATTTCACCATATGTTTGTATCTCTTAGGCCATTTGTTTGACTTCCATTCTGTTTTCTGTTTCTAGTTTGAAGACTACAAGCAGGACTTACGACGAGTCATCCATGGAAATAATACACGGGATGGTGTATATATCACTCTCAGAATGCGTCTCCGATGTGAAATTTTTCGTAACGGTAAAGCAGTGCCAGGGAAATTATTTGATATTCTTAATGAGGTTGTTGTTGATCGGGGTTCTAATCCATACCTTTCAAAGATTGAATGTTATGAACATGGCAGACTTATAACCAAGGTGAGTTTTATTGTGTATGTTATTTGCACTTCAAATCTATATACATCTTTGATATCCTATGGTGAGATCTGTCCATATTGCAAATTTCATGTCTCTGAAAACCATTATGAAGCAATGTCATGCCTTGTATATGTCTGTTGTCCTGTCTTTCAGGTACAAGGTGATGGAGTCATTGTGGCCACCCCTACTGGAAGCACTGCCTATTCTACAGCTGCTGGAGGTTCCATGGTAAGCTTGTGCTTGACTTGTTAAGAGCGTGGTTTCAGATGTATTTATTGTAAACTAATTAGATGAATTGGCTTGATATCCTTTCCTTGTAGTACTTTGATAAACAATAATTATAATATTCAACTTTAATTGCTTCGAGCTTCTCTCAAATGCATTTTCTACAGAGTAGTAGATGTTGATTGTTGAACATTGAATTGAGGTCTCTTCCTACTCTTACTGCATCTTTAGATAACTCTGACATTCTGTAGAAATAGTGAACATCTGTAGAAAGAATAAGTGACTCTGAAGATGTCATATAGTGAACTCTTGTTTTGCAAGGCGAATGTGAATGCAAGCATCCAAGGAACTGCCGCACAAAACCTCATGGAAGTCACCTTGTATCATTTCCTTTAATATATATTCTTAAATTCTAATATATATGTATGCATTTTCTTTATCTGCACAGTATGAGTATGAATTTGGCCTGAATTTGTCTTGCTTTCATTGATGTTTTCATCTAATGACGAAATAAAACTGCAGGTCCATCCAAATGTTCCCTGCATGCTGTTTACCCCAATCTGTCCACATTCACTCTCGTTTAGACCAGTTATACTTCCAGATTCTGCTCGACTTGAATTAAAGGTGAAGTTAGTCATTCTCCATGTGGTAAAACTATTATTGGATGTTCTTGTTATCAGAATTGCATGTTTTATGGCTCATACAGTGACTTCTATACCTAGAAAATGTTTCCCTTCTTCAGCTATGCTACGTTGTCTCTCAGGCATGTGTTGGAAAAAGCTACATGGTTAAGACTAAGAACACGTGCTAATCACCGGATTTGGGGACTCATTCTTGTGTGTGATTTGGAATCTGGGATTAATCAATCATTTAATTGCTAGTTTTTCTTTTTTAATTAGGAAATGAGTTACATAGGGTTTATTGTTAAATGTTAACAGATTCCAGAAGATGCAAGAAGCAATGCGTGGGTTTCATTTGATGGGAAGAGAAGGCAGCAACTTTCTAGAGGAGATTCTGTACGCATATCCATGAGTCAGCATCCGCTTCCAACAGTTAACAAGTTTGACCAAACTGGTGATTGGTTTCGCAGCTTGATTCGTTGCCTAAATTGGAATGAAAGACTTGATCAAAAGGCCCTATAAAGCATGTAAAGGTGAACAATAGTTATGTGGTATTCTGCCATGAAGACTTTTCTTGTGTAATTATGTTATAGATAGATTATAGATCAAGATTACAGAACTTAGAAATAGTGGACAATGCCAGTCTCTNAGTAGTAGCTGTAGTGTTTTTTTTTATTTATTTTTTATTTTTTATTTTTATATAGTTTCGAAGATAGATAGTTTATACAATTACCAATGGCTGCACACAACCTCTTTTATTTAATATAAATAAATCAACCTCTCTCTCTCTCTCTCTCTCTATATATATATATATATATCTCTTCCTCTTTCAACATATCCTTTTTGGTAGATATAAATCCTGCTATCTACAGCTATATTATCATTCCCTTGTAGGAATTTGAAGATTTAAAACTGGCTATTTGATGACTCCTAAAATCTCTCTGTCTACTTAAAAAGCAGAAGAGGGTATTACTTGAACTAATCATAAAATTTCTTCACCAAAAAATGGAAAATGTGAATTTTTGTCATTTCCATCACATTGCTGAGGGTAAGTGGTAGTTCTTTTTCCTAAAGTTTCAAGTTATTGGCTGTGTTGAAAAAGAAGGTAACTCTTTGTTGTTATGACCTTTAAGAGGAAACTCAACAGATTGCATGCACTCCTTCTTCATGTGGATGATAACTGAAACCTAGGAGGGAAACAGTATAAAGGGGAAGAGATAAATTTATAGCATACAACAACTTTGGAATTTTTGTAATAATACTATTGTACAAATGCAAGCCCAGATGGATGCTTAGTTGCATACTAGCTCCCACCATGATATTGAAAGACAAAGCAATATTCTAAAAGACCAAAAAACTTGAACACTAATACCCACATAGTTTTTCTATTCTTGAGACTTATGAAGAGAATTGCAATCAAGTGGCATTCTTTGGTATCAAACATGTCTTATAGTTCCAAGGTCCATAAAGAAGAAAATTTTAAAATAAGAAGGGGTGAGAGCAAATGTATTTTCTGTATGACAGCCAAAGTGCTGTTTCCTCACATGGCCCTAACAGCACGAAACCTTGGCTCCTTTGGGAGGAACTTCTGCTCAGCATAGACAGACATGTAGTCACCAAAGACGAATTTAGGGTAAGCAGCATCTTCATCCACTTCTTGGCTTTCCTCTTCCACCAACTGTGGTGCAGGGCATATGGTTGCCTTGAGTGAAGGGTTATAGAAGGAAGCAATAGATCTCCTGTTCCCTTCTGTGGAGACCATAACCCTGTGCCAGCAACTCTTGTACCTGCCATTGCTGAGGACCTCAATCTGGTCACCAGTGTTGATGACAATGGCATTTGGCAGCGGCTGGACATCTATCCACTCCCCATCCTTGAGCATCTGGAGGCCGCCGACCTTGTCATCCTGGAAGAGCAGGATGACGCCTCCTGCGTCGGTGTGGGCCCGAAGACCGTTCACTAGCTCTGGATGGGGGCATGGAGGGTAGTGGCTGACCTTGGTGCCAAAGAAGGCATTGTCTCCATCTCCATCATTGAATGCCTTCTTGATGTATCCTATTGGCAAGCCAAGATTCTCATCCATCACCTCCATCATCTTCTCTGCTAATTTCCTTAACTCGGACCGATATTCCGCCATGGATTCCCTGTCATCCATGCCAGAGGTCAGTTATGCATTCTTGTTATCATAAATTTCCTATGAATGGGAACAAGAATAATGGAATAGTGTGTACATGGAATGATATATATAGGTGTTGGAGTTATTCCTTATATGAAATAGAATATTTCATGGTGTGTATGACACCCCTTTTTTTAGTAAGACTTTTGATTTGGTTTCATACCTGAAATCTTGTGTTCTTTCTGGCCATTCATTATCATCCAGGAGAGTGATTACATCCTCCCAATCCACATGCTCCAACTTTTCGCCGCTCTTCTTTTCAGCCAAATCATTCAGTAACTTCACCGTCGCAGAGTTCTTGAAATTTTCCTCTCTTTCCAGCTTATAGAACTCAGAGGCAACCTTCTTCACCCTCTCAAGGAGTTCCTCAGGAATGCCATGGTTGATCAACTGTAAAACCAAGCATGAGCATTGATATATGCATATTAGATATAGTAGAATACCAACAATCCCTAAGGAAAGGAATGTGTTCATGTTGTGCAAACTGATATCATAAAAACATTGTAGTAACCATTGGTTATGAAGGTAAAATGATCTAAGTACCTGGAAGAACCCCCATTCTTCACAACCATTAGCAATCTGTGCCATAGTTTTGGCTCTTTCTCCACCATTCAGCTTTGAGAAATCAATCACTGGGATTGCCATTGTATCAAAGGGTATCAGAGAAAGAGAGTGTGTGTGTGTGTGTTAGAGATATAACACTGTTGTTTGAGCTTGACTTGCTTTGTTCTGCTCTGTGGTTTCTAAGAGGGATTGCCTTTCCCTATTTATAAAAAAACTTCCAATCATATTGGATACGTAATTCTATGTCAACCAAATAGTATAGGTTCCCTCTTTAAGAAAGCAGCTGTTAGAGTCTAAGGTCACGGACGGTGACACATTAAATTAACAATTATAAGGTCAATGCTTGTTTTTGGGAGTTACTACTTGTTTGTAGCCTACAAGTCTACAACACAACCCCCCCTCACTTTTCAGGTGATGCAACTCATTAGTTTTCCCCACCATTAATCAAGTAATTTGGCTAATTATTCAAACCTCTTTTGGTTCTATCATTCATGGTTATGATTATTATTTCAAAAGATCACGAATCAATCCTTGTCAACCACTTGCATGACCTCATTTAACTGTTGTTTTTTTTTTTATAAAAAAACAATAATGCTATTTGGATCACTAAAAAGGTGGAGACATAACACATCATGGGATTCATAAGGTACATGGTGAGCCCCATAATATATTGTGAGAGAAGTGACAAAGTGCTTACATCTTTTTATTGGTCTAAATAACATTGTTATTTGTTTAAAGAATACTTATATTTGTACTAAAAAAATTAAGACACTATCCGTCTTATCTTAAAAAAAGATGAGATCCTCCTCTTGATAGTGTGTTATACAATTTTGTGTAATAACTCTTTTTTTAATGAGTCGAGCACAAAGTTGACAGAAAAATAAGTACCAACATCGTTTATTTTTTTTGAAACCAAGCCACGTTTCAACCAACTAAGCCACTAAAGCATAAGCATTACATGCATAATGATTAAGTCTATAAACCTACATGAATTATTTGGATTTTGACTTCCTCTAAGCTATATCCTCTGCCATTAATTATGGGGATAGTTTACTATTCTTTTGCCATTGATTCACATCAAATTATGAAGGAAACACATCGTTCCTGTGAATGAAATTCCCATTTTTTCTAATAATACTGGGGTGGATTTATCCTTTTTTGTGTAGACTTTTTATTTTTGTCAACCTTTTAATTGTGTAGACTTTGAAATTGATATCATTTTTGCGTAGAGTTTAAACCTCTGCCGACTACTCTAATCACGTTGACTACCCCACATTGCTTTGTTGGGGTAACTTTGGACTTTCACACATGACATGCTTCATCATGATAACAGCCATTCCCATTATAATATTGTTAATAACACAGATTTGTAGGCATAGTTTTAGGTTTAAGGAAGTCATGCTCAAGGCTTTTACCATATAATATCACAATAATTAACCTCTAATTTATACGTTGTCAACTTCTCAAATTGACTATCACACATGATTGGTCTTAAGTCCGGATAAAAGTGGAGAATTGTGTTAATTATTAGTATAAAATAGTTTTACATAAATATTCAACCAACTAACACATGATTAATCAGAGTGACATGGAGTTCTAAAATCTTGAAAATGAAACATTTTGTTAGAAAAAGTCGCAACTTAAATGGTTCCTTAATTCTTTGAGCTAAACATAATTGATGGATCAAAGGTTAACCAAATATTAGTATTTAAAAATTCTTGTATTTATTATCTCAAAAGTCTCAATTACATGTGATTAAATAACAGTATAAAATATTTTTATATTAAGAATGCATTAGAATAAATCCATGACGTAGATCTCAAAATTACTATCTAATTTTGTAAATTTTAACTCTTTTTTTTGTTCATTTCATTTTCCTCATTGGCTGTGGCCACTGATCTGTTGTTATTCAGAACTAACATTATTGTGTTATGAATACAATTTGCTGAATTATTGGCCTTTCAATTTGATTCCAATTGTCCGAATGTTAGGGTACATTTTCTGAGCAAACAGATTATATTGGCGTGTGATTAAGCACTTGAGTTTTACAAAATTAACTCATTCATTGCTGTACTTGTAGTACTTCGAAACCATCGTAAAAAATCATAATTTGTTTTGGGATTGCATTAAGCTGAGAAATATTATTTATATTCGTTTGATATATGATATCATATTGGGTTATATTTTATTTATTATTAACTGAGATTTCAATAAAATTTAAATTACATTTAATAATAAATGGGTTGTGCGTTAATACAATATTTTATACTAAATGACTATGAATAACTCAACCCTCACTGGCATGACTCGTGTGCGATAATGCTCCTTCACGTTGTATGGATTATAACACAACACTATTATTATTATTATATGAAGACAAATAATCGTTCAGTGACAGCACTGAAGTTTTGATCACTAGCATCAACTCAATCATTCATACTATTTTATTGGTAAGGTTTGGTACGATTCTCATTTTATTTTTATTTATTGAAAATAAAAAAAACCTAATTCGCCAAATCAAATATTGGTCCACCCGATTATGTGCATATTTGGGTATATGATTCACTTAAGACTTACTTTCTTTGATTAATTTAAGACTTACTTTTGTACGTACTGGAAATTGAATTTGCATTTTTTTTTCTTTCCTTTTGTGATGTTGGTACGTAGATGAGGAAAATTAATTATGCCTGTACCGAATGGTACTAGCAGATTATTTCCCTTTTTTGCATAAATAAGTTGCTACTCAAATTGTTAGCTTATAGTCCTTTAGGACATTCTAGTGGGTCAACAACATTTACAAATACGTTGAAAAAAAAAACTTGAATATATTTGGAGTATTCAAAAAATTCTCGAGATTTAATTTAAGTCTTTAACTTTTTTCTTTTTATTTTGATCCATTGCAGTTGATGGAGGGTCATCTCAATCACATGTAAGCAAAATAAATTCATCCGATTCATAACTAGTTTAAACTCGATTTATAAATTGTTATTTGACCTACATTTGTCCACAAATCATGACTCAATCACTATCCAAAATTAGGTCAAATAGTGAGTTATAGGTCAGATTTGTGCCTTATTATAGGTCAGGTAGATTATTAATGTGACACTTTATTAGCCACATCAATAGTTAATAGTGTTTTACTAACAACAGAGTGGATTTATTTGGTTTACATGATATTATTAATGTGACACAACAGAGACTAAAATCACACTAATATCAATGACTAAAATTATGTAATTTATGATATGTTTAGACCAAAACAAAAAAATAATAATTTTTTAAAGAGCTAAACCAAATTTCACAAATTTATTAAAGAAAAAAAAATTATACAAATACTTGCTTTCCTTTCTCTTTTTTCTTCGTACAATTAGACGGTTCTTTTAGTTGTTAAGCTATGTAACCCACCTACATGGAAGCATATATCTTAATAAAAATCCAACTTGGCCATAACTATGATCATTAATATGTTACAAAATAAAAACTATGATCTTTAATTATACTTTCATTTTAATTAAGAGTTTAAATTGCTTTGTATGCATAACTTTTTAAGTAGCGAATGAAAGAATCAATTATTATTGTTTATATGACAAAATTTAATTGGATGACAGTGTAATTAAATTGTAATTAAAATTTATATTGTTTATACATAACAATTAAACTCGTTAACTAATGGATTTAATTAGAATGCATTATTGTATATTGTCATCCAATCATATGCTAATACATCAACAAACATAGTTAATTATCACACTCATCAAAGTATTGAGCTGCATGCATGTCTTGAACCTTGTAAGTGTAAGAATCTAGAGACAGGTTGTGTACCCGATAAACCTTTTTTTTTATGAACAAGTGTGGTTACCAAAATGAGAATGATTTATGTTGTTAATTATTAAGATGATGAAAGAATTAAAAAGGGAACAACAGAGACTAATTGATCTAAGGAGCAACTTGATCGCAGAAGGCCCCATGTTCTAGCCGACCTGCTTTCCAACCTGTTTGCTGCGGTTTTGTATGGTATTAGCTGCATCGCTCACAAGCAAATTCAGTCTCTTTTAGATTTGTCAACTTTTGTTTCAACTTAGTTCTAAGTCTTACAATTTTTTATTTTTTTTTTGTATTACGGTGAACTTCTCCGAAGTTTAGTAACATTACATTGATCTTTTTTATAGTTTAAAAAATCACACTCATATTATCTGATAAACATTGATGTTTTTTCAGTGATAATAAAGTTAGACATAATTTATTCTTCTAGTATTTATTTTAATTATATGTCTAACATTTTCACATTTAACGGATTTCACAAGCCCGCCCACTTAAGTAATGGCCAATTAATTAAATAAAGGCTGATTAACATTTTTTATGACCAAATCAATATTAAAATAAAAACATTAAGACTAAGTTGATGTAAAAATATAAAATATTATTTGGTTTGAATTAGATTAAAGCTGTTTGAAAAATTAAATTTAAAATTATCCTGTCTAAGTAGATTTTAAAAAGTAAGCCCCAACCCAACCAGCACTTTTGATTGGATTATATTAAATGCAAACGCCTAGAATTGTAATAATGTATGTCAGTCAGCCATGCTTAGACTTAAAGTCTAATAATCACGAGGTATAATAGGAAGATAGGTCATTTTATTAAGAGTTCTGCTACACGTACACCAAAAATCATACACCATACATATACCTCATACTTATATATATAAAGTTTGTATTTTAACTCATGTAATGTTTGTGCACTTAATTAAGTATAGTTGAGATGATCATTTACAAGTTTATAATGTTTGTGCACGCGTGAGAACAAAGTTTGTGCATTATTAATGGTGTATATATAGGTGTATGAAATTGGGTATACATGTAGCATTTTTGTTTTATTGATCATTTTTTTCTCAATCAAGATGCTTGTTTGACATTTGTCGAACTAATCACCCCGAACCTATTAGAATTTATTGAAATAGCCTATAAATCCTAATAAACATGATAGGGAGACTAAATGTTTCAATCAAACGGCATACTTCATCTCACATACTCAAAACACACGAACTATTTGGGCATGTGTTCTCCTCACTCTATCTTAACCTTTGAAATAGTAATCATTGGTTGTGTTCATTTTTAATTTTTCCTTAATTAGAAGAATTAAACATGATCCCTTAATTAAAAAAAAGATGTCATTTGAGTTACTAACTCTTGACTTATCCTTTAAACATTTGGTGGAGGATCGATTCTGTCCATCCATTTGTGAGAATGAAAAAACATTGTCCACCCTAGGTGAAAAAGAAAACAAAAAACTGAAGTCCAATACATTCCCCCGAGACACTGTCAGAAGAGACATGAGAGCGTGTCTAGGGCAAGTGAATTTCAGCCTATACACATGAATTACGTGTTACTTTTTATATAACTGATTATTGGATTCCCTTCAGCGCCTTCTCTCTCTCTCTCTCTCTCTCTCTCTCTGTTTTGTGAGTAGTACTAATTGCTGAAGAAGAAGAAACACATGGTGCTGACTAATGGTGTCTCTCATAAGGCACCCACGACAATTAGGATGACATAGAATTGGTCTAGGGTGCATGAATATACACATAGATTTGGTTTAGGCCCTTAATTAATTCACTCCATCTTTTTAAATACAACAGTTTACTTCTTCAGTTAATTTATATGTTCCTTCTACTACTTCTTCAACCATAAAGAAGATTATCTAATTTATCTTCATGATGTATGGCTAACTTTAATTGGTGAATGATGCTTCTCAATGTGTTTATGACATAAATAATTTCACATCAAGCTACCTAAGTCGTTGCCTGGTCGGTGTTACCCGCATTTTTAGCATGGAGATGCTACATGATGCATAACACTACTTTTTTTTAGTCGTTCGAGGTGTCTATTATCGACAACGGTTAATTTCTTTTTGAGATTTGGATATCACCGAATGAATATGTTTCTCTCAACAAAGTCTTTTTCATATATATTGTCAAGAATTAAACATCTGACCAAATGCTTAACTGTGTTAAGTTTTGTTGGTCATATATAATATTACTATACTTGGATTAATTAGTTGATAAAATAACTTCTTAAATTTGTGCCAAAAAAAATTCTTAACTAACAAGATTTTAGGCATACTCATTGGAAATCCAAGTAGAGTTTAATTTCATATTCTTTTATAAAGTATATATTATTTCTGTTCTCAAACAACTGATAATTTTAAATGCTCATATCGAATAAGAAAAATGATTAAATAAACTTCAATATTAAAAAAAATTATGTGTTTCCCAAAATTACTCTCATACGTATTTTAATGCTACTTATTCTTTCTCTTACTTAAATACTCTCTTCATTTATTTATTTAATACTGCTTCAATTAGAAAAAGAGAGTTTAATACTCAATTTTTTTTTTAAAAAAAAAACATATATGATTGTGAAAAAGCTAAATTTGAAAGTGGACATGTATTTGAAAAGCTAAATAGTATATAGGTCCTGACAACGAGGTCAATTGCTTTGTTTATGAACATTAACGAGATTTTTTTTATTTGTAGATATATGTTATACTAATTGGTGACTTCAATTTAAATATTTAACCCATCGTTGTTTAGTTGCATAACGACCTGTACCCTATAACTGTATGAGGTTTCGTGATTGTATCTCAAGTGGGGCACTCTAATGTGTCTCTTCCTTAATGGAAGGGTAAATAAAACACATCGCATCAATCTCATGTTTTTAATTTCTTTTTGCATGTGAGACTCTGTATAACCTTGAGTCTGGATTCCTTGAGAAGTACGTTTTCTTCCGTGTATTACAATGATACTCAACCAAGTACAACAGAGTTAATTAGAGATTAATGTTGTTAACTCTACTTAGCCCCTTTATTTATCTAACATTTGTTAACCCCAAATCCGAGGTAGCCCTCAACCAGAGTGCAACTATCACCTCTACCTGATTTTTCATCTTTGATATCAAAGGATCCACTATTCCAAATAATGGGGTTACATCACTTGGTTAAAAATATTGTGATTTTTTCATTGCTGCTAAACTCTGACCACTTTAAAACTACTGTTAAAAAGTGATTAGAGTAGTAATTGATAAATATATTATAGAATTATTCTTAAAATATACAATTATAATTAACATTAATATTAAAGAAACTAATCAATGTCAGTAATTAATGAAAGGATAAAATTATATTTTTATGAAATTATATTAGTCTTCTAACTTTGAAAAGAAACACTTATGTACTTATGGAACACATTTAACGTGTATTCTATAAATATTATTAACCATTAATTTTAAGTATTTTGTATATTTTTCAAATACTTTTAATTAAAATCAATGGTTAATACTGTTCATAGATAACACATAAAATATGTTCTATAAGTACACAAGTATTTCTCAACTTTTAGACATCATGAGACCGCTTTGAAAAGCATCTCATGCGCCGCTCTCAAAAACATGACTTTTAATAGCTAAAAAAAAAATTACTACCAATCATAAATTGATTAAGTTTTTCATAAGCAAAAAAGCACTCCCCTAAAAAACTAAGCCTGCCCTAATGTGCTATGAAGAAAGTTTTTAAAGACGAAAAACTCAAGAAACTTAAAATTGAAATACTTATAGCCTGTCTTAATGTGCTATGGAGAAGAGAAATAATGTTGTCAAGGGGAAACACTCAAGAAACTAAAAATTGAAATAATTCTATATTATTTAATCATTTTTCATATTTTACATGCTGTATTTTTAACAACAACAATACGGATAAAATTACAATCAATAATGCCTTATAATACATGCCCAAAGAATATCATACAAGATGATGCACATAACCTGAATTGGCATCTTATTCTTTCCAAAATAAAGAGGATGGAAAGGCCATTTGCTTGGAGTGTACGACATGGCTTTTGCTGTACATCTTCTAGGCTCTAGGCATCAATTACAACATGAAAACCTTACTTCAATTGAACAACAAAAATTATGTTATCCAAGCAAAAACACTAACAAATATCTGCTATTGATTAACCCTACTTGTCAAAAGGGAAAGACTCACGCCAAACCATTCTTCAGGCTCTCAATCACAGGATATAGTACAAAATTATGTGCTGCATTACCTCCACAATAGGCTGCATGCCTATGATAACGAACCTTCTCAGTGGGCATCTGCATGTATCATCATCCCTGTCCCTATGACAAACCAGAAATAAAGGATAACACAATTGGAAGATGAAGTCATCCGAGCTCCTAATATCTATTCCACAGAAGGGAAGGGTATCAGCTGCTTTTTGTATGGTATCTACACCGTTCAGAAGAAATTGACTAATTGAAACACCAAATTAGCATTGTACAAAAAATTGGCCCTGCAGAATTTGCCAGGCTTTTAGTTCCCTTGGTGGGAAAATAAAGGGAACCAGTTGTTAAAAAGAAGCATTCACAGTCAACATTTAAAAAAACAGTTCTTGGGATTCCGTTGGAGATGTCCAATGTCGCAGCAGTGCTTCTACAGTTACCCTTCTTGTTGCACTAAGCATTGAGATGAAAAAACGACAACCATCAATCTTGTACTCCTCAAGAGGATTTCTATGGCCGAAGCTCCTTACATTCACCTGCCATAACTCAGATATAAGCTTATAGCTGTTAAGGAAGCCAAAAAATTTGAGAGCAAACGGAAAATTTACCGCGGAGCTAAGGGTATTCATGTTTACAAGATGATCTCTCCAGAAACAATCAAGAGTTTTCAAAAGAACAGCTCTCTGTATTTCACAAAATATCAAAAACAAGGGTTAGATTTTTTTTAAGAAAGAGAGAGAAACCAAAAACTTCCACCAGGTGGGTAAACAAGAAGCAATTAGAATCCAATGAGCATAAACAAATTATAAAAATAAAAATTCTGCGTATGCATGGGCTTGGTATCAATGCATAATTAACCATTAGGACAATATATATCAAATTTTATCCAAATTAGCAAATGCCAGCACCACACTAGTCTCAATTGCCTAAAACTAATATAAAGTAGCATTTATCACCGCAAAGTTGTATCTATTAGTAATTGGGGTAAGTATATTGATTGGTTCTACAGTAAGGCTCAAGCTTTTCCTTTCTACTTTCAAGAGTAGGAAATCACTGCATATGACAGTACCATCAAGTATCATCTTCCATGGAAAAGACTTTGGATCATAACTTTGTAAATCTAATATTGCCAAGTGATTGTCAACTTTCATTGTGTGCTTGAGATTGAATGTTCTGGTAAAAAAATGCAAGCAATATATGCAGCAAATGGTGCAAAACCCAAGGCTTCATTTCCTCTTTGCTTCAGCTAAAATATGGTTCTCTGAGCTCTTTCATTTCCTTTCTAGGTCATTACATTAAGGCGCAATGAAATGCATGTGAAAGAGTAATTCATCATGACTTCATTCTAATATTTTTTACAAAACATGAGCAATTTGTTGATTCTAAAATAAATCTACCTAATGATATTATTTCAGAGTTCAACTGTTGCTTGAAGAATATTATTGCAACTGATAGTACAGAATCCAACTATGGAATCCAATATGGTATTTGAGATGTTTGTACTCAATTTAAAATCATAGGATGCAATTATAGTGTGAAATGAAATGATTAAAATGTGGTAATAGTGGCTGAGGTTTCAGCTATTCTCTACATTAGTGAATTTACAAATGGCAGTGCATTACAACGGGGAAAAAAAAAAAAAGAGTTGAATAGCATATCTGACCTCAATGTCCTTTACATATTTCCCATCATAACCAGATTCTTCAATAACATTTAAATATGAAGCAATTAGAAAATCTCCAAGATACTTGCGGAGGAGATTAGAAGTTGTCCGATACTTCCCATTCCTACATTAAGGCACGTTGTCAGTGTATTGTAGAACTCTACTAAATTTCTCATATCTACAACTAAAGCAATTAACTCACGCAATTAAATCATCAGAGCAAATAGCAAGCCAACGCCTTAATGAAGAGCTCTTCCCACGAATTCCCCTGAAGGCATTTGGAGGGGCTGGCAGATTTGGAAGGGAAAGGTTGACAATATCAATGGAACTCACGTCATTCAGTTGCCCAAGTGATCTTAGCAAGGAGTCATCACTAATTCCTCCAAAAGATTCTGCTATATTCAATTTGAGCATATCAAGAATCATAGCACAAGTTAATTTTGAGCCAAAAGCCAATAATGAAGATTGATTGATTGAAGAGGACAAAATATTTGCGCAGAGGGAATTGAAAGACCTTAGTTGTTACAAATGATCTTACCATGCAACAGCTTTCCACCAATTGCCAAAAACTCTTTCAAGAGCTTACTCAAACCCCAGCTATGTGGATGCTACAAATCCATTCAAAGCAATAAATAAAAGGAACACATGGATAGAAACATACAAGAAGCTAGAGAGCAAGCTGAAACCACCTTCAGTGGATCAATGTTATTGAAGACAATCTCATCCACCACTGCTTGCATGTACCTATGAGCAACACTCTTTGGATTATGAAGGGGAACTAGAAAGAAAAAACAGCACAAGATTGCCAGATTGCAAGATTTGGCAAGCTAAGTCACTTATCAGTTGCAATATGTCTCAGTATTTCAATCCACAGGCTTCAAGGTACATAAGCCAATTCAGCATACTTTTCTAGACAAAAGCACGTCATGCCAGCTCATATTACTACTCTTCTTACCAGGGATAAAAGATGAATACATAAGCAGAAAGAAAGAACCCAAGACTGATCACGATCATCTATATCATATCACAGAGCAGTATTTTATGTAACTCATTAAACCATAATGACTCCGATTCTGCAGGTAAAATTATAATTTATATCATGCTATCAAGACGGTGTTAAAAGTGTGGGACATGAAAGTATAAGGTTCCAGGATTCGATCAGGACTTGGGGTTTTATCAATTGGGTAAAATGACGGATTAGTTATTAGAAAAAACAGACAGAAAAGAAAAAGAACTGTTTCGAGGCCAGGGTCTTCTCAATCACGTCAAGAACTGAAATTGTTCATGCTCTAAAGAGCAGTAAAGAATTTGGATAGATAGCTTCAGGGATGCATCTCAGATGATTCCTTGGACAAATTTCATCCCGATATTGATTAATAAAATATGATACAGAAATGCCCAAAGGTTGAACAAACATGATAGCAGGCCCGTTAAACTATAAATAGTGGACCAGAATACTAGCCAAAGCTCAAAGTCTGGGAAAAATAAGATATCACCATGCTGCTATGAACAATATAAATTTCACAACAACGTAATTGCAACTCCCAAGTAGAAATGGTTCATCATCCCTGAAAGGCATTATCAGATAGGATAGGCACAACAATATACATGGTTAAGCATTTCAAGTCACTCACTGGAATATGTGTTGGGAACAGCTTTCATCATCTCCTGTTAAGATTAACTGCCTTAGATCATAAACATGCTTCCGCTGCACCTGATAAAATAGAAAATTAGCTGATAAAAGATCATTAGTAGACCAAAAGATGAAGTCCAAAAGTTCAATTCTAAACGGTGAAATGAAAAAGGCATATGCTCTAATTAAATCTGAAAAAGGGTTTATAAGCAATTGAGGTAGACCAAATTTAGTATTACACATTTGAAAAAAGAACACAATTGATTATAACAAATATTTAACAATTACATATCTGAGAATTGGTCTCAAAATACAAGGCAAAAATAAATAACAGGCCATTAACTATTGGAGATTTAAAGCTAGCCAAAAACAACCACACCTTAGGGCCATTGATCACTGGACAACAATAGTTGCACCAGTATTCAAAAAAAATATTAAAGATTCACTTGGAAGCTCAAATGGTTTAGATAAACCTTCGGATTTCACCAAAACAAAAAAACCATCATAGGTATTGCTCATTCAAGTGAAGAAGCTTCAACATTTTAAAGCATTTCCACCATAAACTTTCATTCAAAGGAGGGAAAAGAAAGGCACCCAAGGGGCATCAGACATTTTAGAGTTACATGGGAATGGTCTCTCTTTTGAAGAAACTACACCAACAGAATTGGAGAGTTCTTGGATAGGGCACAATTGCAACATTTTAAATTTAGGCACACACACAAAAAGTGGGTCTCACTAAGCTTTATTAAGATAAACTTGCATCTTCATGGATCCCATCAACTTTTTTGTGTGTGCCTAAACTTAAAGGATAGAATTGTGCCAATACAATAATTTTTCACAGAATTGTCTACTAACTGTTCAAGAAAAGTCCATCACTGGTCTCTCTTTAAAGAAAAAAAAGGGAGAAGTAGGGCATTTCTAACAACAACAACAATAACAATAAATGCTAGACTATGCAATTTGCCATATACAGAGTTGAATATAATATCATGACAATAAGCTGCAGTTATTACGGTGTGGACAAAATCCAACCAATTACATAACCAAGTACGTTTCGGAACTTCAAATATCTCATAAGATAAACATACCTCCAATACTTCATCAAACTCAACTAAGCTCTTTCTTATACCGAAGAAGAACTTCTCTGCATTGATTTGCAACGCCAAAAGCTATCCATGCAATGATTCCACATAGTCATGGGAAGATAACATTCATCAAGCACAGCACAACAAATATATATGGAATAAAATAAAATTAGAAAGCATGATCACATGGAAAAAGCAAATAAAGAAATAGAACAAAATTAAATTTTTTACTGTATTTGTTATGAAAGGGAAGAGTACAAAACAGAGGATCAGAAATCCTCCCAAAATCAAATATCTACTAATCAATCATAATGTAATAAGTAGATTATAACCTGCTTTACAATGACATCACCCTCAATTGGCATATCCTCATCATTTGTAATCTTTGAGATAAGTCTCACAGCCCATTCAGTATCAAAATTGAACTTTCGGAACATCTCGTCCTGCAAGCTATAACATGATGGGATTGTATGAGAACTGGTTGACAGCCCTTAATTAGTAAACTACACGAAGACTTATAGTTGTGCAATAAAATTTCCCTTAAAAAAAGTACACACGAAGGCTTTCAAGGAGATTACTCATCCTAATACTACGTTTGCTCAAGCATGCTTAACCATGAAATTCTGAAAGGATCTAGTACATTAGTGTTGGTATGATCACTGACAACTTTAGGGGGGCATAATATAGGGCCATTTGATCCCTTACCCCATTTGATAATGGAATAACCACTTGAATGGATCAAATCATCCCCTTTTTTTAATCTAAAACAACTAATCTAAACTTGTACAAGTTCCTCTAAAAAAATTATGTAATATACATATGAAGTGGAAAGAACAAAAATGAGAGAGATGACTATCATTTTATCTAAATCACCACATAATATCCGGTAAAAACATGGAACCTCAGTGAAACATATTTTGACTGTATATACAAATGGGCTAGGACAGAAGCATATTGAAATACGAAAGAAATGGTCAAAGCTTTGAGGAAATAAGAATTTATTGTTTACAGATGGCACGCCAGAGCAAAAGCTTGAAAAGTGAAACCTAACATGGACAGACTACCAAGAAATTTTAGTGATTGAATTCTCTCTTCTATTTTAATATTAAAATCATTACTTCAGCTTAAAAAAGATAGCTCCAAATAATCAAAACAAGAGTTTGTATATGAGTAAGATTGAGCATCACCTCTTTTAGTTTATTTAAGTCGACAAGAACCGTTTAGACTGGTATTCATAACATAAAAATTATTAAAAAAAAAAAAAACCCATTATCAACAGCACTAGTATTACACTACCTGACCATAAATCGTGTTGATCCTGGATCCCCTTGCCTTCCTGCTCTGCCACGGAGCTAAGAAAAAATTATTACAAATGGATTAATGAAGCCTGAGCAAAACATATGCCTAGGATAGTAATAAAATATATACTGACATTAATAAATATAGAAGAGAGCTCTACATGGTTCAGGTTAAAATTATAATGATTAACTAGAACTATAGCACATTATGCCCCAAGCTCTAAGTATTCCTCAAGAACATCTTATTGGAGGCATGAGAGAAACAATTTTCAAGTGCTGGAATTATAACTAACTTATCTGTTCTGTATATGCATGAATATAACATTTTGACACTACTTTAACAATTCCTTATTTGAGAGCAATTGACCAAAAGAATGAAAACATCCCTCACCCAAAGTCAAAAAATTACATCTTACAAGCTGCAATTATATTAACATAACTACTGTCAGCAGAGGATATATACACACACATACATACATATATGAGTGAAAATCCACTTACTCCATTGAATAACATTTTCAGGACATTGGATTTCATCCTCCTCACTGTTGAATTGAAAGTTCTTGCACAGTAGATCAAGTGTATAAAATTTCATATAATTTAAAGATGATTCTGTAATTTATTGTCTTACTTTATTTTGACACATAATGTCTTTTAACAATATAAGTAAAATAGTAAATGTCAACAATTAGATTAATATATCTATTAATATCCACTTTTTTTTTTTAAAAAAAAAAAAGAGCAATGCTTGCTCATCGAGGTATTATCATATTACTCAAAGGTTGAATTGATAAAAGTAAATGTTTATTAAAAAGTCATCCAAGGGAATAATACAAGACTTAGTTCAAGAGTAAGTAAATACCTTCCCTAGATACACATAAACACACATACATACATAAAAGTTATGTCACCGCAATCAAACTAACGCACATGGATTCAAATACCTTTAACTACATCACACGAGCTTTCTCCCCCTCAAATACCCTACACTTGGGCGGGGGAGGTTAAGGGGAAATAGCTTAAAATTTGGTCTGAGACTTAATTAATAAATGATTTCAGAAAGGGTCATATTGGATGTAAAATTGTTAACACCTTCCCCTTTTGCCCTCATTAATCATCCAAGCGAAACAATACAGTGAAAGACAATTTCTAGATCTAACATACCTGGTTATCTATTCTCCGGGACTCATGTAAAGATGTACCAATTACATGTAGGCCTCCAACCCTTTTTACCTCAGACCCTTCATGCAAACAGTGCTCTTCACAATCCCTCAAAACTGACTGATAGGCAAGTGCTACTGTTGGACGAAGAGGGTAATTATCAAATTCTTCATTAGCAAGCTTTTCCAGCTCCTTCAAACTATATGAAAGACTATATTCAACAGCCTCCAAGATAAAAGATTTAGCCTTCTGATATGTCCAACTTTTAGCCGCACTTTTGGATACATATTTGGCTGAAAAAATCACGTTACAAGTAATAAGTTAAAAGCATGTAATTAGTAATAAAATGATCAGAATTTCATCTGAAATGAAAAAAAATGAATTACAGACCCATTAAGGCTGTCTTGGCCAGTAAGGCCAGTGATGATGATCCAACCTTTATCTTTGGAAGCACCTATATTGAAAGATTCATTAAAAACTGAATTCTTTCATAAAGAAAATCAAAATACAAGTGTAACATTACCTTCTGTGAAGTAGTCTCACCAGCAAGTTCAAGATCTGGATCTTGTTGTGTCAAAATCGGAATTACACTATCCTCTATAATTTCTCTGGCAAGCATCTACACATACAGGAAAGAGAAAAGGTGTCACTTCCAGGATCCAGCCCCAGCTAAAGTCACATGTCATTCAAACAAGGCATCAACTAGTTACAGAAGAAGAGACGCAAAAGATTCAACTTTTCTCGACATTCGAGAAATCATAAGATAAAACATGCAAGAGCATATTGTTCTCACAGAACAGAGGCACAAATAAATAATTTTCCTGGCACACTTACTTTTGGATTTCCTCCAAGGATTATATCAGTGCCCCTGCCTGCCATATTTGTAGAAATGGTAATGGCATGTTTCTGTCCTGCCTGTGCAACAATTTCAGCTTCTCTTGCAGCATACTGAATTAAATGACGGGGGGTTATGGTGTGAGAGGCAAAACTTCAAATAAAAATAATTTAAAAAAAATAATAATAGTAATAAGGAAACACCATCTACGAATTAAAATGAAAGAGATAGACGAAGAAGCTTCTAAAGATACCAACAAGTTATACTTTCACAAACCTTGGGTCGAGCATTCAAGACATTGTGAGGAATATTCCATTCCTTAAGTAGACCAGCCAAAAGTTCAGAATTTTCTACGCTGCATATTTAAAAACAAAGAATAGAAAATAATTATTCTCCAAAGCTATAGATTACTGAAAAGCTTTTGCACAAGCAAATTTAATATATAGCCCATATGGATTTCAGTCAACAAAGGTGGTAAAAAAGAGCAAAATTTATCACAAGACTTTCATACACAGTGGTCTAAATTCAATAGTGCAAAGACATGCACTAATGCCAAGACACATAATCAATAAAATCTAAGTGAACTATATCCATTTTTTTCGGTAATAATGTAACAAAGAAATAATATAATTGTCAAGAATCAATTCTCCTAAAAGCTTATAATTAAGTGCATGCCTAGAAACATGCCCCCTCATGCAAAATTTAGACTTGAAGCCTGGACAAAGCTGAAGTTGTTATCTGAAGTTATATCATTTCAACAATCAAATCCCCTAAAGATTAAGATTTTAGTGGCATACATAATGATTTATATCTCTAACAACATTTCAATTCCTTGCAAAACCTGTGCCATCATTGATATTTAAAAAATTCAGCTACTTTCATTTGACTGATTTGTCAGACTGGCAAACTATCTCAACTAGAAACACAAAAAGACCACAGAAATAAAAATTATAGCCTGCTCAATATTGATCAACAGATTAAGAGATACAGACATAATAAAACAACAACAACCAGGCTTTATCCTCTACTATATGGCGTTGGATACATGGATTAATAGATGACATTAGGTGACATTAGGTATGGGTTTGAACTTGTTTATTTTGGGTTCAAAGCAACTTATCATTAAAAGATTCTTACAACAGCTTTTGAAAGGAAAAAAAATTGATTACTTCTCCAAAATAAGTGTTTACCAAACGTGTTAGGCTTTGTTAATAAAACCAAATTTTCTGTGAAAAAAAGGATTTAGAGTAAGATCTTTTTATGGTTTCTCCTAATGGCATGGACTCCAAAAATGTGAAGGTTATCAAAAAGAGCCAACATTGGACAGATTACAGTTCCTAATTATTTGTTCATAAAAAAAACAATTTTATAAACGAAAGAAAGATTAAAGTAAAAGGACAAGGATTTGTCCTTTCTAAAAGACACAAAAAGACATAACAACCAAGTCCAAGAAACAGTAAGACACTCTTGTCCCTAGGCATATCTATCAAAAAGATTTCCCTAAAGACATGGCAGACAACATATATGTATGTTCATCAACACTAAATAGAACCTATCATTTATCTCATAGATGTCACTTAGAAAGTATTTAGAATGATTACTTCTTCTGAAACCAATAGACAACATTCATTAGAAGTAAGAACTTCCACAATACTTACCTAGTTGTCCCAACTAAGACAGGGCGACCTTGTCTAAACATATGTTCAACTTCTCGGAGAACTTGCTCCCATTTCCCACGAGCAGTCTTAAGTAACAAATTAAAAGAGGAAACATATATTATTAGAAGAAAATAATAATTTACCATCATGGAAAAATCACATTATAGCCACTAAAGATACTGAAGAAGCACAATAGTGAGTATTAGATGTCCTACAGCAAAAGCTTGAATGGGCAAATCTTTACGAATATTAGGAAGATTTGTGGGCACTTCAATGACTGGCATCTGGAACATTTTCAAAAACTCTTTCTCCTGCATTGATATATATGGCCATCAAACTTACACATCAATGCCCACGAATTATAATTGTAACGACAACTCAAAAGCAATGGCAGAGCTACATAAATTTTTACTTCTGTTTTAGCAGTCCCAGTCATTCCTGACAACTTTGGATAGAGCTTGAATAATGACTGGTAAGTGATCTGTGCCACAACAACAGAATCTGCCTGTGCAGGATTAAAACATTGAAACTTAGAATCAATAGTTATGATCAAATGAGTGTCATGAAACAAAATACAGAAAGAACCCCAGCATATACCTCAATCTTCAAACCTTCCTTTGCCTCCACAGCTTGGTGAATCCCCTCAGACCATCTCCTTTTCTCTTCAACTCTTCCTGTCAGCTGAGAATTTTTCAACATTATGATCATTATATCATCAACTTCTCGAGAAAAGCATCAGCAAGGGGAAAAAAGAGTACCGGTGAAATTATTAATCAAAGCAATGCACTTCTACCCAAAATACAAGACTAAATATTGTCAAGAGACTCAGAGCTATAAATCCTTTCATGTGCTTCACCTGATCTCAACATGGTACCAGTCAAACATTTAAATCATAGCTTCCTCATTCCCTAAAGGATTCCCCAAATTTGAGATACTAGTAAAAAGCAAGGATGTGACATGATTGAGCAAGAAAATCGACCAACTTGTAGTTCTCTTGTAGCTGTGACTGTGAGTTTAGAATGGGGGAAAGAAAATAGGGAGACAGAGAGAATAATAATGGAGGCTATGATGGTACTGGAATTTCTCCATGTCAAGCAGATTTTCTTACTGATGCTGTATGTGGAAGGTAAAAATTGCAAAGGGACGTGATACAGGAGAATAACTTTCAACAGCAGGCAAAGAGTCTTTAGAAACTTTAGATCCTATTACAACAACTTTTTGAAAGCTTCTCTCATATAAACTTACCGCAGAAACCACAGATTAAAGTCCAAACAATAAAATAACTCCACTATTATACAGCAACAAAAGCACAGAACAAGAACAATTATTAAGAAAATGTTAAGAAAAATAGGGAACAAATTGAATTGAAGCACAACTTAAATCGAGAAAAAAAATGTGACTAAATAAAAACTGCAAAACACAGAAAACAGGAAGAAACCTTGAAAATATTACCTCATTAATAATTAAAGCCTTCCCATCTCTGACAATGTATTGCACATCTCGCCGATAAAACTCTTTAGCTTTTAAAGCATTCATCACAAATCTGCAGTAACTCAGCTCTTATTACTCACGTGTAACTGACTGGACAGGAATAATCCAATTCCAATTTGTTAGCCAGAAATTTACCAGAAAGCAGATAATGTTCAATTAGTATAAAAGTTATGATGATGATGATGATTAGTTTAAATCATCAGCAAAATATGCACCAAAAATGAAAAAGAGTTCATAATTACTATAAGGAGTAAAATAGAGAAAACATGGAATTTTGTACTCTACTCTTTTGCAGTTCTATTGTGATGTTAAACTTATAGCATTCATCAAAATAAATTGAGCATACTGGACACAAAATTAATGAAGATGTAAGGATTCTAATGCCCACCTCCGTTTTGTCAAGCAAGCACTGGGATTTCAATATAAGTGAACATCAATTGAAGTTAAATGAAATTTTTTTTAATTCAATGAACATTTAAAGCATATGAATATTCACCTAGCCCAAGGATCATTTTCATCCCAAAGGTCATTGGTTTCAAGAGCTAACTCAGCAAGAGCAATTCCTTCCTCAGTCAACTCAACTGAATTATCTTTAAGCTCCACTTTGTAATGCTGTTAACAAAATAAAATCTGTGTATGGAACTATTTTCTTGAATTATCCACATAAACTTAAGTCCTTAGAATGGCTACAGAGAGAAAAACTGGGCAATGATATAAAATGCAAGAGAATGAACTCACAATGCCCTGCATAAGCAGTTCGGCTACTTTTGCAGCAACAGGGTATCGTGCAGCATCTTTGCTAGCCTGTGATACAGAAGGAGGAGCAAGAATCAGTCTATGATTGAGCTCATTCAGTTTAAACGATTATTTTGAATGATAGGCTAGCAACCTGGATACTGAAGGAGATGATGGCAAGCAACATAAAAATTGAAGGATAAGCTTACCTCACCACTGATTAACAAAGGATTTCTTCCTTCATCTATCAGGACAGAATCCACTTCATCAACAATTGCAAAATGAAATGGTTTTGGGCTGCTTTCACATAGAATAGTCACAAGTAGTAATCGAATCATATTCCTAGAAAAATAGATAAAGAAATAAACTTCTACATTTTGTCTAAGTAATGCACGCTACCATCTCATCACAAGATCATCACTATTTCCAGCAAGATTGTCTCGTAGGTAATCAAAGCCAAGTTCCTAAAGCAAGAAAGGGAGAAAAACGGAACAAAATACACAAGCAGTGTAAATAAGTGAATGTGCAACAACAAAAAGAATAAAAATACAAACAACTGAATAATTGTAATTACAGAGTTATTGGTATATGTTATATCACATCTATAGTTGGATCTGCGGTCTCCAGCATTCATCCCCTTCTGTACATTCAAAAGTCAGAAAATAAATTCAAAACATGCTATGATTTTATAAATTAAGAAAAATATTCATATGCAGTCACCCCTATAAAAGTTGTAGAAAACCAGCCCAATTGTACATTACATCCTTAAAAAGTGAACTCTAGTCTAGGTTGCTACGAAACGTATAATACACAGAAAACTTTTACTACCAACCGAGGAAGCTTACCTGAATAAGACCAACAGAAAGACCTAAGAAACGGTGAACACGCCCCATCCATTCAGCATCACGCTGAGCTAAATAATCATTGACAGTTACCACTGCAAAGAAATCAAGGAGCATAGCAAGTTGTAATTTTGTGTAAAAGCCAATTAAGAAATTGCACAACCCATCGAAGTTTTCGAATTGCTGACAACACATACCATGGACACCCTCACCAGTGAGGGCATTAAGATACGCCGGTAACGTAGAAACCAACGTTTTCCCCTCCCCAGTTTTCATCTCAGCAATGGACCCATCATGCAGCACCGCCCCACCAATAATCTAGCAACACGAAATACCACATAAGGAAACAACTCGCTCAGCCACCTAATCCTAAACGAGTCCAAAGCAAACATTCATAAAACGCAAATGCAAGGAGATAGAGCTGCGACCTGGACATCAAAATGGCGCATTCCAAGTTTCCTCCTCGCAGCTTCACGAACAACAGCGAACGCCTCTGNTTATCTGAATCACCTAGCTCTCAATTGTTTAAGTCTTTCAAGCAATGTATGAATTGAAATCTCAACCACTTGACAAAAGCACATTTCTACCTGAGGCTTTTTTGTATATATGTGCGGCGCCGCTAACACATGATTGGATTCATATTCAACTCATATATTTGGTCCCTTGCACTTTTACGTGTTCTTATTATAATTATGATGGATCATATGGTTTTATCGTGACTCTTTTCTATTTTTTTAACATTATTTTCATACATTAATGCTGTAAAAGTCGTTGGATAATTGTATTCAATAAAATAATTAGCATATCGTTTGTAAGGGTAAAGTCAAGTGATGAAATGTTAGAATGAAACTAATATGAACATGAATATGTTTAAAACAAGTCTGATGATCCTTGTGTCTCAAATTAACATGATTTTTTTTTTTTTTTGCTTTTTATAATTTTTTTTCCTTTTTCTTATTGTAGAACTTAATAAATGGAAGCAAGTTTTCAAATTTAACTTTGGCCAATGATGCATTCTATTGCACGTAAGACATCAGATATGTTCATGATGATATCTCAATTGTCGCTACCTCTGAGGCCATATCTGATTTGAAATCCTTGTAGTGATGTTTTCATTAGCATATGTTATTCCTGCTGATGTAGCTAGTCTTTTATGCTTCATTTGTTAGGACACAGTCATCATGTATGGTTCATTTTCGGAGACAAGCATTGTGCATTAAGCGTGGTGCCTAATCAACAAAAATCCATCCTAAATCAGATTCACATGTTTCTTGTCTGCTACTTTTATTGATGTTTTGATAGTAAATGATAGCAAATGCTTCAGAAATTGACATTGTTTGAGAAGTAGAACAAAGCCATGGCATCCTTCAAACCTTTTAAGTGTTATGTCATTTGTTGAAAAATATGTATTTCAAAAGTTTTAGTCTCACATTGGTTAGATCACAAACTTTTTAGGTGTTTATAGAATTTTAGTAGTTGTTGTATTAGTAAAAATAGTTAAGAAGGGAGTTGGGTCTCGCGTGTATGAGTCCAAGCTGTGTGGGCTCTTCAAAGTGCAAATCAATGGATTCCCTCTTGCGCACGATAAAGAGCGTCCCGGCCTTTTTGCAAAAACTATTTTTCGATTTTTGCAGCTTACCTACGAAACCATGTTTTCGCATGGTGAAGTGAGGAGGAGTGGTGTGAGATGGGGATGGAGATGTAAGTGAATAGGCTACGGTAGGTTGAATTCGCCAACGAGACAGGCGAATTCGTGTTGAATTTGCCAACCTTGTTGGTGAATTTAGTGCAAATCAGTGTTTTTGGGTTGTCCTAGATTCGCCAACCGTGGTGGCGAATTCAACACGAATTCGCCTGTCTCGTCGGCGAATCCTGCGTGCCTTGCCACGCGGTTCGCGGATGCCTCGTCAGCCCAAACCGTGGTAGTTTGGAAAATAGTTTGAAAACGAGAGTAATTTAGTAAATAGTTTGAACAGTAAGGGCAAACGAGTAAATTCGTCAAGCCAAGTAAACGCCAATTCATTCTGGACTGGTTGATGATTTTTCTACAATAATTAACAAACAATACACAATGCTTCTCGTAATTATCTTAAAAATAAGAGCACTTAAGTGAATAGTGTTACCACCAAAACTTTATTTCCATAATTCCACTCCGATTCTTTCAAGAATTCATGTGCATACTTTGTTGAACCCAATTCTTAAGGCCCGCTAACGAAAAAATTATCCAGTAGATTCATGCGAAAAAATTCTTTGGTCCATGGAACCGCATTACCAAAATGTAAAAGCACAAAGAAATTGAAGAGATTGTTGCACTTACCCTTTTATGAAATCTTTGAATTGAACAATTCAATTCTTGATTTTTGGTCTCTTCAAGTGAAGGAGGTTTTACTTTGTGGCATTAGATCTGATCGCAGGATCCAGTGGTACCCCGCTCTCTCAATAGATTCAGACGTAGGAGCAAACAAGTCTCTTGCTTCTCAACTGCAGCTGCGCGTGCGCGACTAATATACAAGCTGATAGGCATTTATAGGTTGCGTGAGGCCGTTTTTTTAAATACTTTTTTTTTTTAATTCTTGCACGCCGCCTTGTAATTGTTCGTTTTTTTTATTATTTATTTTGTAGTTAAAGTTCATATTTTATGTTTGATACGAGGTACAATTGTGAAAATTGCGTGCAATAAAAAGTGGGATTTTTTTTAGCATCATCTAATCAAAGCATTCTATGCATATGGTTTTTTAATTAAATTTATCCATCTAGTAATATTTGATAAGATAACAATTTACCCTATTAGTATAGGGTAATTAAACTTGTGTCATCCAATTATATTTTTTGCTATACATGACTTTTAAAAGAGTGAAAAAAAAATATCAACTATTTTTTACATTATTTGTGGATAAAAATTAAACTAGCAGGTTTAATCATAAAAACTCTCTTATATCTTCATATTGAACATATCCTTATTGTAAAACATGCATGTTATATTATATACGAGGAGGAAGACTATATCAAAGCCTAATTAAAGCTTAATCATTCTATCATTATCAAAAGAAAATTGTAATCATTTTATACTAGGATGCATTATATTATGATAACGTAAAGAAAAGTTTCTCTAAAATGAACATTTCACTTTAAAGAGTAAAATGAGATACTTTCCCATTGAATCATTTAGTAAAAATAAATTTTATTCCTCACTTTCTTAATCCAATGCTAAAACTCTTCACTTTATTCTCAAAATGAGATGATCACTTTAAAAGATATGTAACTCTCTTTCTCCATAAAGTTTCAAGTGAAAATATATTACTACTTCAGTTCATTCCTAGTTCCAGCAAAATCTTTACAAAGATCTCTTAAAATTAAAAATTCTATCCACTTATATTGTCATCCAATTAAATCTTTTAATAGATATGACTTTTATAAGAGTGAGAGAAAAAGTTAACTATGTACGTTAATATGACGAGATTTGATTAGTAACAGTGTAAAAGCACTTTACACCGTCAGAAATTAATTTTTTTTATATAACATATGCTTAATAATATAATTACATTCTGGGCATTGCAATATAATAATTTCTAGTATAAGTTATGTACAAACTCGAAGAATCATGACCCGAAAACAAATACAAGATAACCCTATTATATTTGCTGTACAATATATACAGCTATACACATACCCGGGGGGGGGGGGTTAATGAATTAACAAGCACTCCAAAGCTGAGCGTGACATTGATGATGCATAATTTGAGGGGCGGAAAAAATGGCAGAAACTTGAGCACCCCCAACTTGAACAGATGCACCTGGTGATATATTACCACTTACCACGATAAACCTGGAAAAATCAAATCAACAATAGTTGTTGAGTACTAAGGAGTTCATAATCATAAAACAAAGCTAAACAAAGCATGTGACTTCAAGTATATCAATATTAATTGGAGGAAGAGAGATACCTTGATAGACTTGTCTGCATATCCAACAAAAAGTTTTCCTTGGCAGCATAAAATAGCTGTTACAACAGAAGTGCAAGGAATGGATCCATAGGCTCTGACGCCCAGTTCAAACTCATCTCCTGATAACTCCTATCATTCAACAACCTCGTTAATGAATTTATGTGCTAGTTGCATAGGAAACGTTAAATAAAATATTGTAATTAAATTTTGGAAAATTTAAAACTAACAGAGTTTTGAATCTCTACCTGTATATTAATATTTTTGTCCCAACCTCCTGTATAAAGGCATTTTCCTTGCAGGCTCATAGCAAAAATGGCACCGTTATGCAATGATTTGGAACTAATGAACACGTCATTTTTCCAGACCTAAACAAGAAAATGATAAAAGTGATATTACCCTATGATGTCTGTTGTTGATTAAGTGGATCAAGTCCATATTTCATTTCATGTGGGCTACAATTCATTAATCTTCAAAAAGTGCATAATTCTAGGAAAGTAAGAAACCTTTATGCATCCATTCTCATAAGCTGCAACAAGCAAATGTCTATTAACACTAATAGCCAGGATAGACTTCCTTTCTGTTGGTGAATCTTCCCCCAGAACTGTCAATGGGCTATGATCACTAAGACTCCACAACCGAACAGTTCCATCCCAACTACCACTGTAAAGAACCTCATCACATACTGCAAGAGTGGAAACTACAGATCTATGGCCACTCATTGTGCATATCAAAGTTCCATCCTGGAACAAGTACAGAAATCCAAAGAATGCATTCTAGAATGAAGCTTTTGCTTTAGGGTGAAATATAAGTAGACAAAGAAAACAACAAACTCACCTTTAATGACCAACCTTTTATTGTTCTATCTCCACTGCCAGTGTAGACATGATTTCTGGAAACAGTCAAGGAATGGATACCACTAAAGCGCCAATCCTTCTTCTCATACCATTTCCTCAAGGGATCTTGCCTGAGAGGGGCAGTAATTCCCCAGATAAATATGCCACCTCCACTATCCCCACTTATGCACAAAGGTTCTTCATCATCTACATAAACTATAGCCATGACTTTATTCTCATGACCTCTAAATGTGTGTAAATGAGAAAAGTCCTACATAAAATTTGCACGGATGAACCGATGGTGATGGCATCCCATGCCAAAATATTAATTAGATTATGCTATTTGGAATGTACCCAGTAGAATCTTATCACATAATAGTGTTTTTAAGTGTTACCTGCAACGACCATACATTGACAGTTTTATCAAATGAGGAGCTAAGCAGATACCCCCCTGAAAAACCAAATAAATACTCGTCAGAGTGAAATATAATTCTGCATTGTGCAATCGACATATAACCTAACAGATCAAAGCAACCTTAATGCAGATACTGAACAAGAGTCTAGCTTATATGTTACATTGCATGCCATACCACATTATTTATTCGTGTCAAAATATTTTAAAGCAATGCTTGACAGAGAAACAGTGACTAAACCACAAATGTCAACTATTCAATAACTTATTTATAACTTGATTGTCCAAAGCACAGTTTCGCTTCAGTATTAAAATGCAAATATAATTTATGTTATACCCAAAACTACACTCATAAGCATAACTTATTTATCACTTGGTTGAATGCTTAAGCAGACTTCCACTTCAATATCGATGATGGAAATACGATTTATTTTATGCCTCAAAATAATAGCCCCAACTCCCAAGTATCTTGTCATCCAAACATACAACAAATGAAATCATGGAATATGATGGATAGAGACAGCAATGTGTTAAAATAAAAAATAAATAAAATAAAATTTAGAAAGAGTTTGAATTCATACCCCCAACCGCCAATCCAGAGATACAATCAAGATGGCCTCGCAGATCTTTAAGTTCCGTCATTCCCTTAGATAGGCTAGCAACAAAATCTTCATCAGATTTGTCTTCCCCACCTTGAACTAAATCTGGTCGGCCATCACCTTCTTTTTCACGCAACTCACATTCTCTCTGTTCCTTAGAACTTTCATTAGGTAACAGACACAAATCCCCAAGAATCAAGCAGCGATCCACGCTGTTCCCATTTACGGTGCCCTCCAAGTTGCCCAGAAAATCAAATTGAGGTTTGACTAATATATCCTGAATGCACTTCCTTACATCCACCACAGATGGGCGGTTTTCGGGATTTATGTCCAAACATTTGCAAAGAGTCTGCCTCAATGACAGATATTGAGAGCCTAGTTTGTCTTCCAAAACAGAACTAACTTTCTCCACCCAACAAACATAACTAGCTGATAACTCTAAGCCATTCTTTTCATTCATTTCCAAGGTATTCTGAGAGAGCGCATCCCCAACAAGAAGCCGCAATAGTACACAAGCCAATGACCACACATCTGAGACATACCCAATTGGATATCTTGGATGCTCACTCTCTGGATTAATAGACCCCTTCTTCTGCAATAACTTGAATAAAACCTCAGGACTTACGAAAAGCTCATTTTTTAAGCAATTCTTACACATTGCCTCTTCTTTGTGTTTATCAGCAGCATCTATAATCTTCCTTACCATCACCAAAACCGCATTCAAATCAACAGAGACACCACCAAGCTCATCGAAAGAGAAGCATGAAAGTCCTAAACAGCCTGCAACCAAACCTTCCAAATGCAAAGCCATCACAGACTCACAGACACCCTTCCCAACCATAGCAAAGCTGCAAATCCCACCTTTATCCAATTCCAAACCAAGAAAACCATTTCTCAACTCACCAAACTTCTCCAAAAGGCCACCTTTATGCCTCTCACACACCAGGTACAGAGGCCCATCCACCACCTCCACCTCACTCCACAGCCCATAAACCCTACACACCGGACCCCGCCTCACGGAAACTTCTAGAACCGAAGCTAACTCCTCCCTCACAGCCTCCTTCATCCCCTCCAAACACTCCATAATCCGAGCAACATAGTCGAACTTGAACCCAGAACGATTCACAACACGAGGCAAACAAAAAACAGGAACCAGGCTCAAACCTTTGCTATCTCTAAAGCAAACCCTAACCCTACCCTTCAGCGAACAACTCGAACTGAATCGCCCTCGCAGAACAGACGCACCGGGTTCGTTTTCGGGTTCGACCGAAACGGCGTCGTGCGGGAGAATCCAATCCTTCCACTCAGCGTAGAACTCGTCGGACCAGAATCGAGCGCGAAATCCGGACCGTTCATCGCCACCGTTGATCGTTGACCGTTGACTCGGTTTCCGCGAGGGATCAGAAGAAGAAGAAGGGGATTGTTGGAGGCAGAGCCTGAGAAGGTCGATGTTCTTGGGAAGGGAAGAAGGTCCTTGCTGGCTAGGGTACTTCACGAGCTGGGTGCACGCGGGGCACCGAACGGTGTTCGGGTACCGCTGCGGAAGCTCCACGAGGCAGGCTTCGCAGACCGAGTGGCCGCACGAGAGCACCCGAGGGATCGCCACGTGGTCGTCGTAAGGTTCGAGGCACACCGGACACTCCGGCACCTCCATCGCCGGAGGAGATAAAGATCTGCGCCGGCGTCAGCGACGGCGACGGCCTCTTCTGATTCTCCGTGGAATTTTGCAGCGCGAAAGGGTTTGTTTCGAAACGGTGTCGTTTTAACAATGAGCTTTTTTTCTTTGTTTGGACGGACTAGTCCTCGGGTTCCTTTTAAATGTCGGAATTACCCTTTTCTGTATTGTTAAAAGCTCTTGTGCTGCGGGGAGATCTGAAAAGTCTTGACGTCCAATCGGTGCTTCTGATCTGAGGTGAGTGAAGCTCTCTTCTCTCTCTCTCTCTCTCTCTTCAGTTCTTCGACGTGTAGCTTTCCCCTTTTATCCTGAGAGAATGCTAGTATGAAGAGGAATCATGATCGATTTTCGAATTCCTTGCTAGTTCTGTGAAACTATACCACTAGATTGCTATTTGGTTGTGTTATGGTTGTGTTTGATGAAACCTGACTCGCATAACTCGTAATTAGGGTTTTAGCCAGCTGTTTTTCAGTTGAGATCAATGTGCCCTAATAACATTGTTGGATCTTGTTGACTTTTAAGTTTTCTCAGACTTCATAGTTTTACTTAGTTGTGAAATCTGTAATTCATGCTTTTTGTTCGCGGGATTGAATTAGTAGCGATCAGTTTATCAATGCCTGTTCTAAACATTGTGGTTTCCTTTTTTGTGTTTTCAAAGTTTGGTGTGCAAGCTTGAGATTTATTCACCTTGACTTAGGTGCTGGTCTTGGACTTCATGAAGGGATGCTTATCAGATAGTCCTGTAAAGATTTTATAGCCTTAAAATTGTGTACGCCATGACTTATGAGTTATCCTGTCTACTTTAAGATTTTAGAAGATTATACTTCTTGTAGCTAAAAATTTGTGACTGCTTGGGTTAATGCCAAGTGTTGGTTGTAATTTTGGTATTAGGAACTTTATGTACTTGTGCACTATTTCTGATTTAAACCCATTCACGGGTTATAGTGATTTTTATTTGTTGTTGCTCACAGTTGTTTCTGTGTTTGTCTTTGCTGAATTTGTAATGTGAAGTCCATGGCGGGGTCTGGTAGTTCCATGCTGTATTCCTTTCTTCTATTCACGGTCATTCTCTCACTTCAAGAGATGTACCGTGGAAAACTAGCATCATCAGAATTGTACACCATACTTGGAGGGTTCACCAGCTCTCTCCTATTTCTTGTGCTCCTTACTGTGAGTTTTGATCCTTCCCTTGAATTACAGTCCCATACATGAATATTAGTATTTGTCAGCCTTGAATTATGATATGCTGTCAATATTTTGATATTATGTTTTTCCTGACTAATAAGATCATACACTTGAAGGAAAGAAAACATATTTGCTATGGCTTTAGAAAATGAAATTCTTCTTTATAAAATTCACACACACATATCACTTGTTCTTTTCAAGTTACAGCTCTTTTGATAATTGTCTTTGGTTATTTGGAGATACATTACATTTTTGTGAAATGAAGTCAGAAGACTTTTAGAAGAATCAGAAAATTCCTTTTTTTTCGTCCTTTTTGAGGATGATGTTCACAACGTTGGTTCATTAATATAGTCTTTCTACTTTGAGTAAAACAGAGAATTTTCGTTCATACTAGTACCTGGTTAACTGTGGTGGGCTATGTTCACTAGATATATGTGAATGCTTATTTTTATCCCAACTGTCTGCTTTTTAATTATCTTCTACATTGCATAATTCTTCCAAGAATTCCATCCATCAAAGCAAAATCTCTGAAGGTAAAATGAAGTTATTTACATTTGTGCTTTGCAGTTCATTGGAAACTATCAGGAAACAGTTGGCGCAAAAACTGGGTGGGGCGCAGGTAGTGTAAAATTCATAAATCTTTGTGTTGTTAGGTTTAATTAATTAGTAGCACGAGATTACCTGCACATGTAACATGATAAACTATGTATGATTTCTGGATGTTTTTTTCCATAGAAATAGAATCAGTCATAGTTAATAATTGATTGTCATCCCCTTTAATTCTTAGTTATGAGTAACTTCCTTGTGGTATTAAATCATTTCATCCCCACGTTGTAATTCTCTCAAAAAACTGTCATGTTTCACAAAAATCTTTGTCCAAAATTAATTCTCATTTAATTAAATTAAGGAAGCATTAATTACTGTATTTTCAACAATGCTCCTGTTTATTATTATGAATTTTCTATTATTGTATTAATTACATTGCAATTTCCTATAAAGGTAATTTAGTCTAAGCACTTGATGTTTTCTTGAAGTATGTACAAATTAATTGTTTTCTTAATCTGTTTGTATTTGTCAAAAGTGTAAAAAAAATGGACTGAAGGAGTATTGTTTATGCACACAAGAGTTTCCCGTATAGTGTTTGGTGTTCACAAAAACTGATTGCAGCTTGTTTTTATTTCAGTCATAATAGCAGAAGGGGTTGCTCTGATTGCTGCAAGCACCGTCCACAGAGTTTGCATTACTACATGGTATGCCCCTCCCCCTCCAAAACGCCAAAGGAAAAATCACTACTAGGCTTTCCCCCTATGTATGAAAAATGAGAAAATAATAAGTGCGAAGTGTAGTATTTGAAGTATTTAAAGATAAAAAGGAGAAAAGGAGGGAGAAGAATGCAGTTAATCACTATCTGAAGTATTTGTAGTATTTAGAGATTAATTCATACACAAGCATTGGTAAATGATGGCTAACTGTAGATCCTTTTTTATTTAAAAGCCATAAAAACGTATAAATTGATATTAACACATTGTTAATCACCTTTTAAATTTTATTTTTTTTGCATAAATGCAGTTTCCTGTTCTCGGCTGCATTGCTGTATGAGGTTAACAAGATCTCAGGATCAGTGCTTTCAACAAGTGACGGCAGAACTAAAAAGCAGAGTGGAAGAGCTTAGTCGAATATGTTTTTATTGTGTATGCTTGCTGTCAAAGCATCTTCTGAGATTTTGCTTGTAGCATTAGTTTTACTACCCTAGTATCACAAGAGTACTTTTAAAATTACAATGCTATGATGTGAGAGATGAGCAAATTATCAAACTAGGAAACGATCATTCATTTTTATCTCAGGTGATCTTGTTAAGTACTTAATGAATGGTAAAATGGGTTACAAGGATTCTCATGGTTCCCACTGTCGCATAAGCCAAAGGTTCTTGGTTTTGTTTGGGCTAAGTAAATCATTGAAGTGTACTAAATTTTGGCAATTAAATTGTATTAGATTCTTTAAACCATGACGAACGATGAATTTGCTCAACAAATACTGATATACTGTAACCACGATGCATGTGTGGGAAAGCTAACCCTTCTTAAATGACTGGAGACAATTATAGTGGTTCATTCAATCCATAAATTAACCCTATATGGTGCAAACTACGAACAGAAAGATGGTTTGCATTCCAGGAGAAAGTGTACCTTATATTGGACCATTAATCAAAGATGATGATCATTTGTCAGATGCAATCCAACAGAAATGCACCAGCAAAATCCATGGCACCATCATTAATCAAGTACACCAACTCATAAAAATATGAACGAACAAAAATAAAAATTATTTTAAAGGTCACGAGTGAGAGCACGTGGTACATCCCTGACTCCTCTCAGCCACTTTTTCATACAATCTCTGATTATGCATGCATGCAGAGCAGGTGTACGCTCAATCATTCCTATCAAATGGTATTACTTTCTGTCATATATCTTGTATGTTTCGAATGATCCAAGCTAGCAGTTCTCAATTCTGAGGAGAGATTGCTTAGGGGCCAGGCCAAGCAGATATTTTTTTATACAAAATGATAGATAAGAACCGATTTTTTCTGACCATTCAACATATGTTCCACCAACAAAACAACCAATATGCAGCTAGACAGCTTTGTAGTTCTCTTTCCCATCCTTGCTTTTCTAGATTTCTTGACTGTTTGACTTTTTATTAGAACATGGTCACCATATCGCCTTTCAGAATTGGCCAGACATTCTACACACCATCATGTGATAATTTAAAATGTAATTGGGTAATGGTCTCATCAGTATTAACCTGCAATATAATGTGTAGATCATCAATGCATTTGAAAGTTAAAAAGGATGTTGCAGTGGCAGTATATGGCACTTCCAGAGGAATAAAACAAAAGAAAAAAACTAGCAAGATTGGCAGAAGAGATGTATTAGCGAAAGAATCAACATAAAAATGCAAGAAGCAGCAGAAGTCAGTGTGAAAATTAAAGGAAAATTTACCAGTACATTGGTGGCTTTTATGCTACAAAATAGTCAGCTCCAAGACATTAAAATTGCAACTGTCTTGACTGCAAGATCAAGAGGCTATAAAAATGCAACTATTGCATGACGACAACATCAGTAGTCCAAGCTAAATATATCCTATGAAGGCTCCTTTCTTTTCAAGTAGCCAGATTTTTCAAGCTAAATATATCCTAAAGATGTTTCAAGTAGCCAGTTACCTTCCAAGCTTTTCAATCATATAAAGGCTCCTTGACAAGAAGATTAATTTTCTCATGAAGAAATTTGAGCACGTCCTCTCTTCCTTCCTTTATAAGCAATTGTCTTAACCTCCCAAATGTAGCACCTGATGGTCGAATTCCCTTCTCTATCATCTCTTCCAGCAAAACACAAGCTTTAATAGCATTGCCTTGTTCACACAACCCATTGATAAGGACCGAGAAGGTATGCATGCTTGGGACAAATCGTTTTGACTTCATATACTTCCATATTTTCAGAGCCATTTCTAGTTCATTTCTCTCACAAAACATTTTTATTAACATTGTATAAGTGTCAGCATCTGGTTCGCATGACTTGATCATCTGGCGAAAGACTCTAAAAGCTCTATCAGCGTCTCCCTGGGTAATCAAACTGCTAATGATAATATTGCATGTCCTTGAATTAGGATTGACACCGTTGCATTCCATCTCCTGTAAAACTCGATGCACATTTTTAAATTTGTTTGCTTTACAGAAAGCACCAATCAAGGCATTATACACCACAACATCTGGCTTGATTCCCTTACTTTCCATCTCCAAGAATGTATCGATAGCATCTTCAATCCGGTTTTCCACTCCATAAGTATGAACCAGGACACTATAAATGAAAGATGTTGGCCTGCAATTGCTGGCATCCATATCCTTCACAACCTCAACAGCTTCATCAACTCTTCCTGCTTTGCAAAGAATGTCAACCATTATGCCATAAGTGACAATATCCGGGTTGCATCCCATGGATACCATCTCTCTGAAAATCTCTCTTGCTTTGGGAAGATTTGGATCCTTTCCCCAACCCTCGAGCAATATGCTATAAGTTTTTGAGTCAGGGACAAAGCGTTCCTTCATAGTGTCAAAGATCTCTTGCGCCTTCCTCACATTCTTGGACTTGCATAAAGCACTTAGCAAACCATTAAACGCAGCAAGATTTGGCGGCGTGTCATACTTCTCCATGACATTAAACGTGTAAATGGCCTCATCTACCTTCTGAGCCCTAGCATACTTCCGCATAATGATACAAAAGGTCTCAATGTTTAACATCCCCTTTTTCCTCATAGCATTCACAAGGTCCCACACGATCTGATACTGCCTTATCTTGGCCAAAGACTCGATCATAGAGTGATAAGCCCTGATGCTGTGTGAGTAGTTCCTCTGCTTCTCAGCCCATTGAAAGAACCGGAACGCCAACATGCCCGCATTCTCAAACCTCTTAAGCACACTCTCGACTAAATCCGGCGAAACCCTAACTCCAGTTTGATTAAGGGCAGTGTCAAGTACCACAGGAGGATTGGACATCATAACCATGCACACCATTTTAGTTGCATCTGCAACCTCCTCAATTGGTTGTTCCCTTGTACAGTACATTTTGGCAAACGAGACCCATTTGCATAGCAGCTTTTTCTTTTGGTCTAAAACTCTAATCATTGCTCAACCAAAGCAAGAGTCACAAATTCACCTAAACCACTGAGGAAAATAAACAAACAAGTAAAGGGCATCAGATGCCATAAACAAAAAATAATATAAAAATTGCTCCTTTGAATGCAATTAATAATTAGAAAATTTTGAAGCTAAAGAACAAACCCTAAATAACAGGAGAAATTGTTGACTAGGAATGCAAGGAACGAGTGTCGTACCTAGTGGGTAGTGTTATTGTGAGTGTCTTCAGAAACGAAACAAAGGAGGAATTGCAATTTATGAATCGAAAATTACAGTATTTGGAGCTTCTCAACCGTTTGGGAGTTAAAGAAGGGAATTTTTCAACTCTGCAAACCTTAACCGGGATGGCTGGAGAAGACGGCGGCAGAATCAGAAATGGTCTGATAGCCGCTGGCACGTAGCCAACCTGTCGGTTAACAGTGGGTCACTATGTTTCTTCCTCAAACGATCGTGTCACCAATTTTCATAAACTCTGATCGCGTCACACTGAGTTTGAAGCATGACCAAACTAATAAGACAAATGGCCTATCCGAAACTCGGTGATCTGACTCAGTGACTTGACCAGGCCGAACTAAATTTTATAACTATGATTTCATCATAAAAATGGTCACATAATTTTATATAAATAACTATTTTATAAACAATTACTAAATTAACTTTTTATTAAACAATTAACAATTATATTGATAATATATTGAAATTCTCTTTAAAAATGCTACCCAAAATTTTTTATCTTTTAAATAACATAACATTACACCCATAACATTTTTTTAATAACATATAGTAATGCTTTAAAAGAACAAATTGAATTAAGGTTTACAAATACTTAAAATAGGTGGAGTTGAATCAAAATTTTGTAAATTCAATTTAAGTGACTATGTTTGTCTCTCTCTTGACATGATTATATAAGGTATGTTTAAGAATAGAGAGGAAAATCAAATCAACGAGTGGGTTAAGTAAAACATATTCACCCATAATTTTTAAGGTAATAAAATTACGAATTGTCTTAAATATACATTATTCACTCAATTCATCATTCATTAAATTAAAACTTAACATTTACACTTAAAATATAATAAAGTATAAATTTCATTGACGTGAAACTTTAACACTTTTTTATATTAGTACAAGTATACCATGTCATTTTTAAGCACATCATAAAAGTTAATGAGACATATGATTGAATGATTATATCTAAAATAAAGTTAATGAAACTCATTTTTAATAATATATGTGTCTAAAGATAAGATATTACATATGTGGCTACCAAAGTATCTCTCCATACTAATAAAAATAAACAATAAGGAAAAAGAAAAAAAGTAATAATAAATAAGAAGTAAAAGGGAACAGAACTGGGACAATTATATTCACTTTAATATCAACACACGCTTATTAATTATTAGATGAGATTTTAATAAAACACATTCACACCTTAATAATATATCATTTAATGATAGATAAATATAATGAGTATAAATAATTTTTTTAAAATGAAACACTTTAAAGATTGTTTTTTAAGAAATACCTTCTTTAGTTCATAGACTTCTACTTGATGTCCTATTTAGTTATTAATATAAATAAAGTTTTAGAAAAATTTTCAATATTTTTCATTGTTGCCAATGTTATTCGCTTCATCCATTAGTCCATTGGATAGAAGGACTAATTAAATAAAAAGACTAACAAAAATAGCGCCGAAAAATATTGTAAACTAAATAGGACACCAATTATTAAATAAAGCCCTAAATAGAAGGACAAGCGAGAACAAAAAAAAAAAACTTAGAATTACTTTGACATTTTATCAATAGAGTAATGTTACTTAAACAATAAAAATAAATAACGTTTATAAATATAATAATATATAAATGCACATAAATTTTATATAATTATTATACTTTATATGTAAATTCAAATGCTATTATATTTTAACACGTTATATACTTTTATTATTTAATTTTATTATTTAAGTAGCGTTACTCAATCCGGTTGTTTTTTTGAGGAAACGTTTCAAAGATGAATTATTGGCAATAGCCGCGTGTAGTGGTGGTTGGTGACTATGCTGTCCATATGAGTGAATCCCAGACAGGCAGCAAAGACAGAGAACCGCCGGCCGGAGTTTTAGTCAAGACATAGACAGAGAGAGAGAGACACACACACACAACACACGCACAGAAATAGAATCCATCTTCCTCAAACCCTAGCCGTAGATCTCAATATCCCTATTTTCATGCCATATTCCCCCCTCTCTTTCTCTATCACGCGATTCCCGCCATTTCTTCTTCGCCCCATTCTCACAAAAACACAGACCAATCACAACCAACACAATCTCATTTTCCCACCTTTTCCCACCTTGACTCTTCCTCTCCCCCAAACAATTTCTGATTCAAGCTCCTAAACTTGATCCCAAATTTTGATTATTTTTCCCATAACAACTCAATTCCTCTCATCAATTTCACTATTAATGAATTAATTTCAGCTGTTCTTAGCTTAATCAACCCCTTATACCTTTTTTGTTTACCCTAATTTTCACATTTCGTTGATTCATTTCCGATCCTCTTTTTCACTCGCTGAAGTGTTGATCTTTCCCACGAAATGGACGAGTTTGGCGTGTTGACCGAAAGTTTTGGGCTGAAACCGCAAGGTAAATCGGCTCCAATGGCGTCGTCGAAGCGAGCCTCGAATGTCGGTGGCTCCCAAAAAGGGATCAATTCGGGTCTCAACCCCAAATCCTTTCCCCAGAACGGATCCAGATCTCCTCAACACCCCACTTTCGATTTCGATGGAGTTTTCGCCCCTACCAACAAGAAAACGGAGCATTTCGATGGTATTGACGACATCTTTGGTGGGACCACCGAATCGAGTGTCGGCAATGGAGCTTCTTCCTTTGATTACGATTCCATATTCGCGGGTTCGAACAAACCCGTTTCCAATTCTTCGTCAACGAGTGTTTTTGTGGATGACATATTCGGTGGAATGCCTAAAAAGAACGTTGGTGTTGATGATCTGCTTGGGAAGATTGGAGGTTTGGGTTCAAGTAATGGCAAAAGCTCCGCCAACGTGAAATCACCTGATTTTGATGACTTGATACCTGGGTTTGGTGGAAGCAGTCCCTCAAATAATGGGTATGAAAGCTCATAGATTTTATAGGTTATGCTTTTCTTGTTGAGGTCACTAAGTAGCAATAATTAGCATGAATTAATGTTTGAAAGTGTTGCACTTCCCTAATCCCTAGTGGTGTAAGTTTTGTACCTTTTAAATTTTTTGTATTAATTAATTTTCTTACTAGCACTTGCTAGTAAATTGTGCGTCCCCTAACCTATGATGACGAATTCTGGGCCGTTAATTTATCTGCATAGAGTACTATGTGCTCCTAGCAGGCTTTGGGAGGTGTTAGAGAAAAATAAAAGACATTAAGTGGCATAAGAGCATTACTCTCCTGGTAATGTTTAGTGATATGTTGAGGATGTGTTTATTTTGATATGCTGGTATATTGTAGCCTGGTTTATGATCTCATATTTTGGAAGGATAAGTTTGGGATTCATGTGAGAAGCACTTTGCTTGGCCTGAAGTTTTGCTTATATCAATTTAGATAGATCTTTTATGTGCTTATGATAGTAATTTTTCCAGGAGATTTGTACTTCATAAGATTATTTATGAGTTTGGTTTTAACAATATACTTTAAATGGACAGTTATGTTTGATACTTTGTTGTTACGGCATCTTTTTTACCCTTATTTTTCATGATGAGTTCAAACATACAAACTCCACATCATCACTCTGAGGGTCTAAAGAAATTTGGGCATGACCTTCATTTCTGGGTCTGGGCGTTGGTCAATACTGGACTTTAATCAAGTTGTGGTTTCTAGTGGTGTATCAAATGTTTAAGCTAATGATGCATGCTTCTCAATATCGATATTATTAAACAAAATTCTTGGCACAGTAGTGAAATGTAACACATTTTTATTTCTACTCATGAAACGCAAACATATTCTCTGACCTTTTTTGTTGGTAGGAGTCCTCCACTCATCCTTCTATTTGGTCTCACAATCTCTTTATGTGTTAATTATTCTTTCAGTAGAGCAAGTACTGAGGTGAATAAGTCTCGTAAACCAACTGTTTCTTCAAGCAAACCTGCTGTTGCATCTCACAATGATCCGTTTTTAATGTTTGAAACTGCTTCAAGCACAGCATCTACAGAATCATTCCTGGATGCATTGGAGCAGATTAGTAAGTTAAATAATTCTAAAGCTACGAGAGGCAGCTCTGGTACCTCCCCATCATTGAGTTCTCCACCTAAGCCAAAGAACCCAAGTAATGGTTCTTCTGATTGCTGAGCTATAATGCATGTCCTTTTCGTATCATCGACTTTACTAAGTGGTTTTCTGAAATAATTTGTTATGCAGTTAACAGCGACCGCTCAAGTGTATCATCAATAGATGAGCTTGAGAATTTTGCTATGGGCCGGATGCAGAATAATGCTAGTAGAAAAGCCGATATTAATACTGGTTCGGTTAAACAAAACTCAGCCACTAAGACCAACAAAGGTAAAGGCGGTCTAGCTGCAAGAGTGAATCAATCAAATGACATGGGTGATCTTGAATCCTTTTTCAGCATGGGTTCTCGATCAAGCAGTGTGCCAAAGTCAAGGGCTGCAACTATGGTAAAGTTAATAATATATTACGCTCCAATGATTTTGCTGCACTATAAAAGACTATATTATGTGTTTTATTGCCAATGCATTGTGTAGGATCATATGTTTGATGACCAAATGAACAACAAAGTGAGATCTGAGGTGTTGCAAAGGGTGCCATCTGGATCCTCAGCCAGTGTGAAGAAATCCTCAGCAAAGACATCTTTTGATGACCTATCATTGATTTTTGGTGGTAAGTTGTTTGAGTTTATCAATTTCTAATTTTCTATTACAGGGAAGTCATTTTGTTGTTACAATATCTTTTTCTTTTGGTTGCAATAGGTTCCCCTTCATCTGAGTTCCAGGAATTTGAAGGGGAAACTGAAGAAAGACGAAAAGCTAGATTGAGTCGTCATCAAAGGACACAAGAGCGAGCGGTGTGTATTGTTGTTATCTTGTCATTTTTCCTAATTTCAGTGGTTAAGGAAAGAGGGGGCTCATTAATTCAAATTATATGTATCCTTTCATAACTTCTTTTTGAACATTTTTCATAATATTGGATACTTTTGTTTGTGTTTTTTATCTACCAAGAAAAGGAAAGAAAAGTAATTTTTAATACAAGAAATTACCTTTTAAGTTTATGTAGGTTGTTTGGATGAGATTTTTTTTTTTCTCTTAAAAAGTAAAAATCAGAATCAGAATTAGAAAATAATCATGTTCTGACGTATGAACATGAGATCAGGCAAATCCTTTTCGAGTTGAGCATGGCTGCAGTGGAGACCTGAAAAAGATTTTGACGCTTAAGTCAGTAAAATGAGTAGGATTTTTGTTGGTTAGGGCTTGCATGTTGTACCTGATCTGTGATGAGGACTTTAGGTTCAGTACCGCATGGCTCCTGGGTTGTTACCCTATGTATTTCCTATAATGGTGGGAATTCAAATATTAAAGGTCAGGTTGTTGAGAAGCAGCATAGGATAAAGCACATATGATTTCTTCATGGTTCATAGTGGACATTGAACTTGATTTGTCCTTGCCTTACAGGTTTTATATTGAAATGATATCTCACATGACAATTTTTTTCACTCTTCTTCCCGTTGTATTTTCAGTTAAAAGCATTGGCTGACATGAACCAGCGTGACCATCAAACTAAGATGGAGCAAGAAGAGAGGCGTGTAAGCTTTTATAATATTTTTATTTGAACTTTGGTTTATTTCCAAGTATTATCATGGTATAATTCTATTGTTTTTAGTTTATATATTTGCCAGATTCTCTTAGTGTGTGATTTGATTTTAATTTTGTAGAGAATCGCCGATACTGCGGATGCTCAGATAAAGCGATGGTCTGCAGGGAAAGAAGGCAATATGCGGGCATTGCTGTCAACATTACAATATGTATGCTCTTTGAACATAATTTTTTTATGCTTACTACTACATTTATCTCTATGGCTCTAGGGTTAATACTGCGGAGGCTTTTGCCTTGCCAAACTCTCCTCATTTGTTGCCAAGATCTGTAGGAACACTTCTAGCTTTGAAATCTCATCACTTTCTATATGGGGTGGCGTGACATTCATTCTGTGACTCTTTTACCTTGAATTTATGTGCAGGTTCTTTGGGCAGAATGTGGTTGGCAGCCAGTGTCGCTGACAGATATGATTACTTCTGGCGCAGTTAAAAAGGTTTATAGGAAAGCAACGTTATGTATTCATCCAGATAAAGTCCAACAGAAAGGTGCCACTCTTGAACAGAAATATATGGCAGAGAAGGTTTTTGACATCCTTAAGGTACTTTTGTTAGTTATTTATGAAGAAATAATATACCTTGCATAGAAGTCCATACCTGGTCTTCATCTCTCCTCAAATTATCTGAGAAGTCTTCATATATTCTATTGGCGAAGGCTAAAATGCACCCAATAAGTATGGTGCGTGATGCACCCGGTGGACTAGGGTGGAGCATTTTCATTTAGTCACACTTTTGAAATGTAGTTAAATGCATTAAAAAAATGTAGTGAAATGCATTTCCAATTTTACCCTCATCATTAACATCTCTATGACAATGTCTCTCCACACCACCTCCCCTTCTACCGGAACAGGGAAACCCTACCTCCAACACCCTCCTCCAGCCACCAACCAACACCGTTAACAGATAAAGAAAACGCTATAGCATTATTATCAGAACTACTGTCTAGCGTAGTCAAAGGCAAGAAAAGGCACGCCTAAGTCGCTAAGGTGAGGTCTTATAAGCCTTCACGCCTTTCGCATGTGGAGGCGGCACCTCTTCATCAAGGCGAGTGCTTCATGTGCCTTAAAAGCGCTTCCAAGTTGGCTAAAAAGCAGTGCTCCATTGAGCGCCCCTTTTATGAAGGGGATTTTCTTATATTTTAAGTATTAAGAAAAAAAATATTTTAAGTTAAAAGACATTGTAATTTAATTTCTCACAAGGAAAAACCATTTACTTTAGCTAAAGGAACCCCCCCTCAGCCCATTAAAATATTAGATTTTGTTAGAAATATAGTATCATATTAGTAGTATTCAGCACTATGAAGCTCCGCTTCTGAACTTAAGCAGCAACCCCACCACTGCTTCAAGTATCAAGAGAAAGGGTCCACACCACCGCTTGAAAACAATATTGTGCACCGCTTAAAGAAAAGCTATGGTTCATAGTCCACCACTACCTCGAGACTTTTAATACTTTTAGAGAAAAAAAGATGCGTTCTAGAGTTGATTTTTCTTTTTGTCTGATGAACTTAAGAGTTTTAATATTTTAGTAACTTCTGTCCTGCTATATATGTATTTTAGTTATGAACACTAATCTTTATAACATATTATAACTTTCTACTAACAATTTTCGTGTTGTATTTATATGGTGAATTTATGTATACTAGTTACATCTTATTTTAGTGAGGCGTGCGCCTTTTGGCGCTTCTCGCCTCAAGGCATTATAAACCCCTAGCGCCTTAAGGGTGCCTTTCGCCTTTGACTACCTTGCTACTGTCACATAATTTTAACTTTATCCCTCTCTAATCAATCCTCTACTATCACCACAGCAATTATCCTCTTCCGTTGCCCCCTTGCTACCCTCCTCTATAAAACAGGAGTAACAACCTAAAATGAACTCAAAACAACCCAACAAAATCTTGGCTCAAAAGTAAAAGCAGCACTCTATCAAAAGGAACACACTACCAAAGGGCATGGCAAACTTGAAACTTTATCAAGAATAAATGTGAAATGAAAAAAAAAAAAATAGTTAGCAGCAGCGTCAAATAAAAGCCAGGTTTGAGAAAAAAGAGGAATTTGGGGGTGGTGGGGTTGAGCTATATTCACCATTGACTATGAAGAGAGGCAGTTATAGCGGCCTCCAGGACAGTAGTGGTGGCTTGGTTAAGGTCATGTGACAGTGGCTTGTCACACAACGGCAAGTGTTGTTCGCAGATCTGCAGGCGGTGCATGGTGGTGCGACTCCAGTGGTAGAAATCAAGTCACAGATCTGTAGCGATGGATTCTGTCATAGATCTGCCGACGATGAATCTGCAAAGGAGGGTCCAGCGGCTCATAGATCTAGACCAGTTGTTATGCCCTGCCACCAATTGGTTCACGTGACAGTGGACTAGAGAGAGGAAGAGCTGAGACAGAAATGGGATCAGCGGTGGTGTTAGAGGGCGGCAACATTAGTTGCTAGAGCTGGACATTTGATCTCTGCCGTTCGCAGCAGCAACGGTGGTACCAAGGCTTCGAGGAAGTGGCGGTGGAGTGAGTAGTGGGGTTGGATGAGGAAGAAGGTGGAGAGATGGGGAGGAAAGATGTCTTGTTGCAATTACTATTATAACCATATGGATCACAATAGCCCCTAATTTTTTAACCCGGTGCATCATGCACCAAAATATGCCAGATTGGGCTGAATTTACATCAGTCACCTTCATATCTGGATTCTGAACACAAAAAGGTTGGAATATTAAAGCTGAAAATCTGGACATATCTAACAATTTCCATACTAATTATTTTTAATCATTGACTTATAACTGTGTGTGTTACTTTTCCTTATTTTTGTTCTCGTGATCTTTAAACAGGAAGCTTGGAACAAGTTCAACCAAGAAGAGCTTTCATAAAACCCTCTGGTGATTGTCTTGGCAAATCAATAGATCTATCTAGGGCTTGCGCAGTTTCAGTTTCGGAATATTCACTTGCATTGGTTTCGTGCCGTTGAAGACAGCTGAGTTAATATACCGTGTGGCATCGATTGGCAGCAAAATTTTTTTTTTTCCTAATGCATTATGTTGAACGTTCTTCTGTAAGTTGTACTGTATAGTAGTAATGTTGATGTTGATTTAGGTCACTGTACAAATTTAAAGTGCTCCTTGAACAGTTTAGACATATGCCTACCTGAAATTATGATGGCAAGGGCTTATTTATAAAAATATATGCACAACACAATTGCGCACACTATATATTTTGTTGGAATGGGGATGTGGTTGTGTGCATATATATGATATGTTGTACGAATAATGTTTCGATTCATTGTGTTTCATTTTCTGGCAGCAGTGGCAAGTGGTTTTCTCTGGACAGCTTAAAAAATGTTGATATTATTTACAAAGTACAAAGCCATTTTATGTCTTGGTTAAATATTTTATTTTATGTAATTATATTTATATTGAGAAATAATACTTGAGATTTTTATGACCACACATTTTTAAATTTATGTTCTGTTTTTTTTCTTTCAAATAATGAAATTTATGTTGTGCTGTAAAATTCTATATATGTAAGTGCATAAGATAAGTCGAAATAGTAAGCAATTTTGAATTTTTATGAAAAATCAAGTTTAAATCTAAAATACATCTATTATAGGAAGATTGCGTAATTCTCGTAAATAGACATATTATAGTTTCAAAAAAAAAGTTAGCAAATTCTGCATGAATATCCATACTATTCTAAATTTAGTGCTTAGTTACTTATTTACTTGCGTTAACTGGAATAACGTCACAGTTATGGACCACCCCGGTCCATACCAATGTAATATAGAATAGAAGTAAGGTACAGGTACAGCCAGATCATACGGACCTTACCTCAAAATCTTACCTCTACTTGGGAGTAAGGTTGTGAAAATGAGTTCGGCTCATTTTCTTGTTAACTGGGCATATCAAACGCATAAAATTTAACTTACAAATAGTAAAAAAAAAATCCATTTAATTTTACTTGTTAAATTGATCTATTTAATGTTAAAATAGATATAATTCATTTATCTATATTAAATAGACAGATCAAATATATAAAACTAATTTACAAATAGTAAAAACTTATTAACGTCTAACCCGTCTAACTCGCATGATGTTAAACTGTAAACTAAAATTCTTAAGATGAAAAACCTATTAAAAAGAGTGTTATAAAGCAAACAACTACACTAAGTGCTTGAAAAAGATATAATTCCTAAAAAATAAAAAAATAAAAAAATAGGTTCCCCGATTTGGTTTCATCAATTTTGACCGGTTTTGCCCAATTCTTTGTGCCTATGATTTTTAGAGGAATTCCAGTCTGATATGGGGTCCGATTCAGTCTGACCGACCGATATAATTTTCTTAACCATGATTATAATTTAAGAATTACATAGAAAATTTTAATTTTAATTTTTTCTATACATATACAAAAGGGATATAGTAAATAACCTTTTGGCGTTTAATCTTTTTATTCCAAAAGATCTGTCAGTATGTGTCTGTAACATTTCTTTAAAACAAACCTACTAAACCACTAAAAAAATTAAAAAATGTAGCTAGATTTATAAATATGGTGTTATGCATTACCCTTCTCTGGAAGACCAAAATGTACCAATCAGTGATCATGTTTGTGAGTTTTTGGGGCCCCTCCAAGACAATACTCTCAAACACACCCTAATACTATATCGCATTCCTCAATTATTTAACTCTAATACTTTCTTCATGAAAATTTATTTCTTGTGACAGTGAGTGTTGGTTTGAAGAAGAAGGAAAACTGGAGGCAGAAGCTCATCAGCAACTGCAATAGTCATTTGGCCAAGGAATTCCAAATGGTGAAAGAGGTGAGAGTTGAGAGTAAAAAATGAAGAAGTCAAGTGGATAGATAATAATCTTCAATCTAAAGAGAAGCTATTCGAAGATAAAATCTCTGGTAAGTTAAATGTAACATAAAGAAATTTTTACATTTTTTTTCTTAAAAACAAATTCAGCATATATTTTAAATGAAGTGATTATTTTCTCTTGCATCTCACAGATTTGGTTGAGAGTCTTATTAAGAAGCAACAGGATATAGAAGCTGTAAGGTTCATTTGTGCTTATGATTTGGCTCAGAAAACTCAACCAATTTGATCTCTTGCGACAAAAAGCGATGAAGGCAAAGCTGAGTTGTGAGAGCAGTTGCAACGAAAGCAAAGCAATTGGAATCAAGATCAGTGGTTAATTTTTGCTTACTTGATGATGTACCCTTTTTTTTTAAAACATTACCTTGGTTTTGCTATTTTATGGTTTCTTTAAGGAGGGTACTTCAATTTCTGCCTTAGTATGCCTTTCCCTTCTTTTCTCTAAACTTCTTGAGAAAGGGAAAAATAATCTATATCTGGTTCCAATGTAGTGTGGAATGCTCTTGAAGTTCCTTGTTGTGGAGTCGAATTCCTTTGTTCTTATTTATGGGATATTACCACCAAATATTCCATCATGATGGTGTAGCATATATTTGCAAAAATGTGAATCTTTTAAATGGTGCCAAATCCACTCATGTCACCTTAGTTCAAAATGTGCCGGATAAAATTTGCAGTGAACTGCTAGTTCTGATATAATTTCTTATGATACATTGATACTGCCTTTACATCTTTGATCTATGCTGATACAATCTGCTCATGATATTTTTACTTTATTTTTTATAAACTTGCTGCTGATTTGCCCCGATCATTATTGTTCACTATATAATCCTATTGATATTCTGTTGCATATACACTGCTGTGTATATACTGAACTGGCTTATGGTTTCATTTCTGCCAATTATCTCTGATACTAAAACTTTGGTCAGTTCTTTGTCTCTTAGATATGATGGGAATACACTTACACTGCTAACTTAATGATTATCTCTGACATATTGCTTGAGTCTACCTCTTATCATCTATGATAAATACATTACAGATCATTACTTCAAATATCTGTTTCTGACAATTTAAGTATACTAATCTGATAATTAAATCTAATTTGCTAACTTTCTAGTCTAAGATGCTCCTGAAATGATCTGATCTATGTCACTCTTAATACATTTTCCAATTATGTATGCACACACTACTTTGTAACCTGTTTCTTATTTGATACACATTTCTCTCTCTAACATGACTTCTATTATTAAGTCCTTCTAATGTAAGACTCATCTGCTGAGAAATTATGCCATGTTGCTAATATCATTTGCTGAACCTTATATTAGCATAATTTATTGATCTGTTCGACTATTTAATGCTGAATCTCTAATCTATTTACATTTCTCATTTGAACTGACATATTGTTCCGCTGTAACTAATTTGATCTGCTCTGCTGGTAGTGATATAATGCTCATTGATATGCTCAGTCTATAATGCTTATGATTTCTTTTCTGACCTAACATGCACAAGGGTCTGTTTTTCTCTAAACAGCTTGACTATATAATTTGATATGCCATTTTGACACTGATTTGGTCCTGAAAACTAACCACTCTGACGTGATGTTTTAGCAATCATCTGGTCCTAATAAATTTTAGCACTTGGTTTTAATATGCAATCTTGAAATTGTTGGTTAGATTATGAAGTTTTGACATTATCCTTGCTGATATGGTGTTACAGCACCCATTTTGCTTTGATGTAAGAATTCTGGTTTGTCATTTTATATGAATTACAGCTCTGATATCTCATTCTGGCAGCCTAATGTTTTATAGCATAGTGGAAACTTTTCATTTTACTCATTGTCTCTCTCACTTTCTGAATTTGCTGGTTAACTATTGGCTGGATATTAGCTGCTATTATTGATATGTCTTGCACTTTATTTTCTTTTTAATCTTGCTACTACTTGTTTTCTGGATATTTTGCACACCTTATGCTTGGTGTTGATGTTTGCATAACTTGTTGGTTAATATTATTCTTCATGTTTGCACCGACATTTTAATTGCTATATCTTTTGGATGCTGTCTTCACTTTCTAGTAAATTGTTTTCTACTTGATGACAAAAGAAGGGAGAAAGATATCGATAGATAGAATTGCCTATTGCTATAGGCAGCTTTTGCTTTTTTCCATGCATGCTATTATTTCTGCTAAGAATTGCCTATTGCTATTTTCAGCTTATGCCTGGCATTTGAATTGCTAAGTTTAAGCTAATAAGCTTTATGATCATACGTATCGGTTGATAGTAATTTAGATGTGTATACATGTAGCTGAAATGTTTAGGAACATGATAACGGCCCATTCTGTTTATAGTTGCATATCTCACCTTTCACATGAGATATCTGGTTTTTTAATTTTTTAATTTGTATCATTGATATCTGATGAACTGCTCCATGATTAATGCTCTTGCATATTAGATTGAATGAAAATTATTAAAATTGCACGAATGCATGTGTTTAAAAAGGTCCATCCAAGAGACGAATTTACCTAGAGAATGGTGGGGGCATATGCCACCTCTAGAATTTGAAATTTTATTACCGACAACTGTAATTAACTTTGTTTTTATTTTTGTATTATTTTTTCTATTCTGAATAAGTAAGATGATATATATAATATGGACATTGGTATTCACCACACATTCATGTGGAGGTTAACACTCTCCACATTTTACTTTAGACCCAAAAAACCTAACTCTCTTATCTTTAAATTCTAAAATAAATATAAGATATGGATAATTTGATAATTTTATTTTATCTCAATTAAATGTTTCACTAACTCTTTTCTCTCTCCTATGTCTCACTTTTTTCTCTCACATGTAGTAACTAGGAAGAAATAAATATTTTTATTTTAGTTACAAAAAATTAATAAAAAGAAAAATCCTCAATTTCGTTTTTTAGATTCTCACTTTGTTCAAATTCATTCTTAACAAAAATTATCATTTAAAATTGTCTCTACAAAATGTAAAAGTCAATCACATCATGTTAGTCTCCCTTTCAATTTTCTAATGGTAATAGCTTACATGACATAATTATGTAAAAATTTTGATCAAAATCATCCTTACAAAATACGAAAAATTGGTCAATTTAGTCCCTTCATTATTTGTTACGCCAGCTATCACCGTTAGGGGAAGTAACGTTAGCACTAACTTGACTTTTTTTTTTAATTTATAAGAATGGTTTTTGTTTGGCAATTTTTGTTAGGGATAAAGATGACCAAAGTGAAAATCTAGATGAACAAAATTAGGATTTTTTTTTCCTTCAAAATACCAAAAATTGGTCAATTTAGTCCATTGGCTATTCCTCACGTCACCTATCATCATTAGGAGAAGTGACATAAGGGCTAATTTGACTTTTTGTAATTTATAGTGATGATTTTAGCCAACAATTTTTGCTAGAGATGAAGCTAACCAAAATGACAATTTACATGAACAAAATAAGGGGTTTTTCCCTTCAAAATACGAAAATTGGTCAATTTAGTCACTCTATTATCTATCATGTCAGTTATTACCGTTAGGAGAAATGACATAGCGACTAACTTGACTTTTTTAATTTATAAGGATAATTTTGGCCAATAATTTTTGCTACTATCACAATGTCTCCGGAAAGCGTGACAAAAATTTTAATGTGGTCATCACCAATTTATATTTAGAAAAAAAAAACTTTTTAATTTGACAAAAACTAACCTTTTAAAAAGATTGGGCTAAGGAGTTTGATTATGCACAAGTGAGGGTGAAAACTGAATCTCATTACACTCCTATGACATCCATCTCGCGATGGCTACCCTAAAGCATGTTATGCAAAAATAATAATAATAATAATAACTTGAAAAAAATTATTGCTATACTGAAATGGCAATATAGCAAGATGGACAAATGGTTTCTCTTTGCCGCATATACAGAAATGGCAAGAACTATTCGGTGCATGAACACACACACCACATTGAGCTTATTTTTTTTATCTGGCAAGCTTAAAAAGTGGATTTTATTTTTTATTTTTATAAGTAAGTGGGACAGTTTTATTATCACAAGGACAAAGAGATTGGGTAAGGAACACCATTACAGAGTTCTTCAAGCTATTGTAAGAAAAAAAATATCTAATTTTTGTTTTTTTTAGAGGAAAAGAGTACATAAGCCTTCCAATTTAAGGCACAAAACCATCACACTAATTACAATCCGGAAAGCAAAGAACTATTTAATATAGATATTACAATTTAACGCATAATTCTACATCTAAGTATTGCAAATTTCATGGTACAGTTTATTGCTCCAGTACTTGCACATATTTCTCATATACCCTGCGCTGAACGACTTGCATCTTTTGTAACTTGTCACACATTACGAGTATATCCCCTTCTCATTCTAGCACTTCACGTGTCTTCCAACTCCATATCCATCACCTAATTTATCTTAAAATCTTCTCAAGTCAAGACACTCTGATAGTATCTTCATCTGTTAACGCTCACAAAAAAATTTGTAACCTTCGAGTCAAGCTCACCTGAAATGAAAAAAGAACCACAAAAACCCTAGTATTATATCCCTCAGTGTTAGGTTAGTTACTCAACGCATAAACTTTACACCGACCTTTTATCTTTACAGTTTACATTGTCATCTCACTTAGTATCATTTTGGCACCCTCCAGAAAGTAAAAAAATAGAATTACATTGTATGTGGAGCTCTTAATTTTCTCAAACTACCATGTTTAACCGGGGTCACTGTTCATTTGTGCCCCCCACACCCCCTTCGGCTTTAGGCCATCAAGAACGAGGAAGGCCATGACATTGGAGCTCCTTTCAGCATTTTTCAAACCAGAATTGGGTCCAAAACTTTGCAACAGCTACTGGCTCTTCAAAAACTACTGAATTTTGCTCAAATATATGTTTGTTCTTCATGCTCCATATTTGTCCATATGGTAGCGAGAAAGGCTGTCTATCACCTTTTCCTCTCATCCTATCTTAAAGGAAGGTTCATCCAAGCCTCAAAAAATAATTTAGAATCTATGGGTTCACCCACCCAATATTCCAATGATTTATCCACACATCCCATAGTTTACAAGCAAACCGACAAGAAAAAAACATGTGTGAAATAGATTCATCCTCACAAAGGCATAACACGCAAGACACATTTGAGGAGGGTAGAATATTCATATGGCACAATCTATCTCTAGTGTTTAGTTTACCAATTATAACAAACCATGATAAAAGCTCAATTTTGGAAGGAACTAGACCTTTCCATACCTGGCCTGAGAAGCTGAAGTTGTTCACCTCTTGCAAGGGAGGATTCTTGATTGAGTCCACCGCCTTCACAAGTGAAGATCTCATTCTTCTCAAACTTCCAAATTACTCTGTTTGCCGCACTTGTGTTCAATTTCATGTCGTCAATTAGGCAGGTGTGTAGTTTGTTCAAGACATTGAGTTCTCACTAGAAAAGGTTACGTTGTCATTGGAAGCTATATCCAAATTCAGTCTCTAGCATCCCAAAATTCACATTCAGCAATTGTGCTTCATTCCTTTTAACATTGAAATCAAGTGTAGCTTGGGTAAGTCTTCCATTGATTTGTTGTTGTCATTCCATAGGTCCTCCCAAAATAAATAGTATCTTTGTCCCATCACCAACCTCCATTCTAATTCTTTGCTCGCACACTTCCTTTAGTCAGGTCTCTTTCTGTTGAAGTCTACATATGCCTTGCTAAGGCCCTCCATTTAGTTTACTCAATTGTAGTTGTTGTTGTTGTCACCATTCTGCATGTCATTGCATGATTTTACAACCATTTTTCACATCAGTATGGAAAGATCTGCATTTTACAAACCTTTTTACAAAGTATACAAAATTATATCAACATTTTACAACCCTTTTATGTAATTATATTTTAAAAAATGTTGATATTTACAAAGTACGAAGCCATGTTATGTCTTGGGTAAATATAATTTTATTTTATGTAATTATATTTATATTGAAAAATAATACTTGAGATTTTTATGATCACACATTTTGAAATTTACGTTCTGTTTTTTTTTTCCCTTTTCCAAATAATGCAATGTTTGTTTTGCTATAAAATTCTATATATGCAAGTGCATAATTTGAAATAGTAAGCAATTTTAATTTTATGAAAAAGCAAGTTTAAATCTAAATAAACATCTATTATAAGAAGATTGCATAGTTCAAGTAACTAGATGTTTCACACAAAATAATTCCACGGGGAATTAGTGGTGAAAGTTAAAAGAATGTTTAAAAGGGGACAAGCAATTATAAAATTTCAGGTAAAGAATCGGGGCGTGAATTGTATTTATGCGAAAATAGAGAGTAGGAATGGAGAACAACTTTTATTGAATTGCTCACAGTAGTAATGAACATACAACATTTAAGTCTCTTGCACAGACATAAAGAAAACAACTAAGTTACAGGAAAAGCTTATGGAATTGAAAGAAAAACGAAGCAACTAAATTGAACAGAAAAAGGAAATTAAAAGAAAAGAGTAAATTAAAAAAAAAAGAGTGGTGGCATACATCGGATCTCCTTATACTTTGCGTAGTCAGGGACTTGAGTGTTTAGTTAATCCTTCAGAAATGAATCACCCCTCTCTCAGTGTCAATGCCCTCTATTTATTGAGTTTGTGGCCCCTTAACTATCACCCCAAACTCTTGTAGCAGTTTTCTCCAAGTCTGCCCCAGTCCACCACATCTAGGCCAGTTATGTTACAATGGGTGACATGTATACGTGGTGGTTATCACCACGTGCCCACTATGTGCACTTCATGCCGAGATGATCAGTAGTTATTATTCTTCACACGCCACGTTAGATGGAAGTTACGCTCGTTGCACGAGTGATCAATAACCATTCCCTCCAAAATTATTCATTCAAATTTTATACGTGCATTTTTACTAACTCTTCAAACATGTTGCCATTTTAATTTCATTAAAGACCACTTATTGCCTTGTTTTTTATGGCGATTACTAGCTTAGCTCAATGATCCCTTTCATTTGCAACATCTAAAACGCTTTTCATTTGAGCATCCTTTTATAACTTTATTACTAAGTTGTTTGTTGCAATCCATATACTGTTAAACTCATACACATATATTCAGTGCCAATTTCGTCCTTGTCGACCATAAACCAAGAATCATTATTGACTACTGCGACTAGGCTGACTAACCACACCTTCCATTCACCGTTGGGTCATGAATATATCCATCAGGAACCGATCGTGCCGCTTCTCTCCATATGCAATTATATTCTTATTATTTTATCTCATACCATCATTCCTTCACAAGTCCCCTATTTCTCCCGTCGCATGACCCCAACACTAGAAATATTATAGTTTCAAAAAAGTTAGCAAATTCTGCATATGTATATCCATGCTATTCTAAATTTACTGGTTGGTTACTTACTTGCGTTAACTGGAATAACAATAGGTTGAGGCTGGCTTTAATTCTATAGCTGGCCATTAGAGCAAGCAACCTGTCATGACAATGTCACAGTTATGGACCACTCTGGTCCATACCCATATATATACAGACCACATCATACGGACCTACCTCGAAACCTTAGTCTTCTGCTTGGGAGTTGGGACAGTACACCATCATGAATTAAAAGCTTGAATGTTATTTGTGGATAAAAAATAAAAATTTTAGAGACTTAATATTCAAATTTAAGTAGACCTTTAAATTCATTTTTGAAGTTATCCATAAAATTCATCCACAAGTTATAGAAATAATCATATTAGTCCTTGAAATTGGTTAAATTAGTCACTTTCAAGAATTAATTTAATTAGAATTTCACAATCTCAAAAATTAATGAGTATTTTGATAATCTAAAGACAAATTTGGTCGACGTTGTCAATCTTAGACACAAATTTAAAGATTTACTCCTTAATATTCACAAAATTTGTTAAAAGCATTTGTTAAATAATATAAAATAAAAATATTATAAGTTTTTAACATATTCAATGCATTAAACCATTAAATTTTTTTAATGTCGTTAAAGCACTGGCTAATTAAACCCTATATTAAAACCAATCTCTCATGTATTTTTTTTATTTGTTGCCGCCACATCGATCCTTTGTGAATGTTCTTCGTAATTGCTCGTGTACAGACCAGGTGCATCTCTAGCACTGGTAGACAGGTGGTGGGATTCACTTGTCCAAAAAGAATGCCTATCATGCATGATGTTAGCTTTGTTATTCAATTCTAACATGTATACAAATACCCCCTTTCTATTGATTTTGGGTAAATAAAATAATATAATGTCCTACCTTCTCTGCCACCTTACACATTTTGCCATGATTAATTAATTGAATCAAAACACTTAACAATACTCGAATTCAGTTACATTACATTACATATATTCACAATTTTCAATTGCATGAAAGAAAAAGTCTGAAAAGTAATTACAAATTTTCTTGCTTTATTTTGTCTTGGCCTTAAACCATAACTTTTGTAGTGGATACTACTGTAAAATGAAAGCGAGATCAGAAGGATCTCTCTGCCTTTCCCATGCTCTTTGGAGATTCTTCTTTAATTCTCCATGTCCATTAAGTTATTATATATTTTCAGAAAGATATAGAAAAAAAATCACTTTATAGCCAAAAGTATGGAGAGGTGGAAACTTCCTATAACTTCCCACTTATCACCCACTAATGAAATCAAGACATGAAGAAAAGGAAAAGGAAAAAAAAAATAGTAAAACAGAGAAATTTTTTTCACATGGTTATAAGTATCAGTATCTTATGATAGAGACAATTTTCTTATGGCCCACCACTTCTAAACTACCACAACTTTTTTCATGTGGCTGCAGCCACCACCCCACTATAACCTCTTCCAATTTTAAGTTTCTTGCCACCTAGTAGTTACTAGTTCATATAGCCAAAGTTTAATATAAATAAATTCAGTGACTTGAAGGGTCAAATTTTGTATTTTTCTACAGCAAAGGCGCTTACCGCTAGTGTCTTTATGTCATATACAAGAATACACTACAAATGCAAGGTGTGAAACGTGCGAATCCAATTAATAAAGGAAGGTTTTTCCTCCCTTATTCTAGTTATGAATTGTGCTTATACATGATAATCTCATGACATTTTTTTATCACAATTACAAAGGTTAGCCAAAATAGACCAATATATGTAATATTGACACATTAGATGTTTAGATACCACAGAATTGACCTCTAAAAATTTCTTTTTGGAAATTATAATTGTTTTTTTTATTCATCAAAGAAGAAATAAAGAGATTACGTTCTTAAGGTCATGCCTATGAAATCCGCATGCAGCACAGGAAGCAGCGCTTGAGGCAGTAACTCAAGAAGAACAAGAGGCTTACCTAAACCAACACCCTCGTTAGCCAAGAAATTAGCACAAACGTTCGCCCCCCATCGTTAGCCAACCAATCTTTAATACTAGCAAGCCCATCAACATATAAGTAAGTGAGTGCATCAAACTTATGAATCAATCTTATCGCATTTATTTAAAGAATCACTCTCACATCAAATTCGGCGATAACCTTTTATCCCAAGCAATGGAAATTGTTAATTGATAAGACTTATAATCAAAAAGTTATTACTTCTCTATTATCCAATCAAGCTACGATAAGAACGTTATAAGACAATGTAGTAATCCTAAACCTAACGTTGACCCTTCAAAGCAGATCAGCTTATTACTTTAATAAGAAGTCTTATATGAGCCTCTCCTTTTTAAAAAAAAAAGTATATATAGACTCTAATGTACATGTCAATAAAGAATGTTACGTCGAGGTAATGCAATCTTTGTCCGGATCATTCAATTCATCTGGCCCATTTTCTGTTTTTCAAATGAAAATATATCATCATATAGAAAAATAATGGGTAGTTACGAAAGAATGATTTAGAGAAAATATATGGGTGATGCGTTACATGATTTAGACAAGGACTATATTGTTGAAGCAAATATTGGGAATACTAAATAGCCTGTTCCAATTATACATTTTGAGTCATTGAGTGGTGTAGACTCTCACTCAATTCCCCCAATTTCAGAGGCAGGGTGGTGGGGCTATACCTAGTTTAAACAACAAAATTAAATGGTCCAAAAAAAAAAGATTAAACTTCGCGTGCTCAATTTGATACATTTCCTCAATTAGGCCACTTTTATGTGCGTCCATTACTTTTAAAACTGACCCTTGCTTGCATGTGTTGGAGGATTCTGCATGAAGAAACAAAGTTCACCACTAATTCAAACCACACATTGATATATTTGCCAAAATATCTATATATAGCTCTCAACTCAAGTTACATATATATATATATATATATATATATATAACCATGAAGCCTAACACAATTTATATTTAACCGAGGTCCTTAAACAAACCATTTAGTAAGAGATTTAATCATTGACAACAATACGAAGAAAATTTTATAAATAACACTAAAATTATTTTGAGAAGTCTATTATGCAAATACAAAAAGAAATAATCATTGTTCTCGACTGAAGCCTTAAACTAAAAAAAAACTGAAGCTATATAACTTATCACTCTTTGTAGCTAGCTACCATATATCATATCACTCCGTAAATGTAATGGTAATTAAATGAATGATGACCCATCACTTTCAAATTTTATTACAGAATGGAAGAGGTGCAGTGGATGGTCCAGGTTGAACACGATTCCTCCTTTTTATGTGTCAGTGGACCAGTGGAGTGGAGTGGAGGAGAGGTGGTAACATGTTTTTTACGCACTTTCAGTGGTGCATGTCTAATTTTAAGGCGGCGAATACCACTTTTCTTTTCTTCTTCTGTGTTTTGTCATTTCTCTTAATTTAATACCAATCAACTCTAGTACAATTAATAAATAATTGAAATTTTAAATATTTAGTCAAAACTTTTATTTTTTTTATTAGGTACATGAAAATGTTTTATTGAAAAAAAACTACTCATTTTAATAATTCCAAAAACAAAATTAGTCTTTATTAAGATATCTTTTGAATTTTTTATTATTTAGTTCCTGAATTCAATGTGTCATGAACTCATTAACACTCAAACCGTGTGCTCTGTCATTTCAGGCTCTCTAATTCCAAAAAATACGTAAGTCGTAACTATCTATACGTACGCATATATGCTTTTGCAAGATACGGAATTGAGTTTTCTTTAAAGCACCATTTTGCTGCAAGTGATTGATGGTGATTATTCGGTCCTTAGTGATTCAATCAATCTCTTAGTCACCATTTAGGGCTACGAAAATAAGTTTGGCTCGTAAATTTGGCTCATTTATCTAATTAATTGAATAGACTATATGTATAATATTTAATTCATGAATAATAAAAGTCTGTTTAAATCCAATTCATTTAATTTAAAAATTAAATTGACTCGTTTAGTATTAATATATATATATATATATATAATTCACAAATTAACACATTTATCTATATCAAATATTTAAAAATTGACTCATAAATAATAAAAGTCATTTAAATCCAATCTATTTAAACTTTACAAGATAATTGGATAGAGTTTAAAGAGACTAAACTGACGCATTTAAAAGCCCTATTCAAAAATAATAGGCTCAATGTGGTGTATATAAATGTACTAGAAGTCTCTTACATGAGTCCTTCAAATTCAAAATGAAAACGACCAAAATGTGTGATTATTAATTATTGATTATTGAATTGGAGAATTCAGTGATATATAATATGAAAATGATAGAGAATAACAAATTTTGTATCAGTTGTACGACAAAATTATTGACCTTTGCTGTCAAATGTTTTGACTATATTTATCTGACAATGTAAGCCTTTTCAATATAGTTTGTCATTACATAACAGTAATGATATTTGAATAATATTGTACGCCTGAGTCTGTAGTCATAAACACATACAAGGAAATGACGACATGAAATTTGACCCCGCTTGTTATTACAAAATACTTTTTTTTTTTTTTGACTTCTTTGCTCACCAGAACGTTTAGTTTCTGTCAATGAAAGAGACGAGGAAGAGAAATTAATTGAAAAATTGTTTTGTACATGTCTGTCCTAAACATATTTAAATGTTATCTGTATTATGTATATTTTCTTTGCTGGAATAGAAATAAGTCTATCATTTCAACTTTAAACATATTTATAATAAAGTTAATCAGACTCGTTAATGAGTTGGTCTTAAATAAAGAAGAGAGTACTGCACTTGATAATCTCTTTGTACTATATTCAAATAAGATAAGGAGGTGTGTGCATTAGTAACTAAATTTGCAAGCTCTTCGTTTCATTTCTTCCATTTAATTTTGCATTGGAAATGCATTACAACTTATACAAAGTAAAGAGCACAGTTAAAAGGAAAAAGAGAAGAAAAGAAAGAAAGAAAGAAAGTAAAAACGAAAGAGAGGAAAATACAGAACACTTTGGTTATGAACACCAAAACTGTGTATCCTCTGCTTCAGCCAATCAACAATCAAGCTTCAGTGCCGAACAACTTGATCGTGCTAAGCTGGTCCACAATCCCGGCGATAGAACCCGCCGCCGCCGCCAACGAAATGACGAGGCACGCGACGCTGAGCGTGTGAAGGCACACCCACTTGGTGCTCCACCTCGGTATCCTCTTCTGCACAATGTACATCTCCACCGGAAAATACACCGTCAGCGGCCAGAAGCCCAGCGCGCCGAGAAGGCCGACGATGTTGTTGAAGAAGGGGAGCAGCATCGAAATCAGAGTGGTTAGGAACACGAAAACCGTCCTCCAAATTAGCCTGAAGACGTTGAGCCTGTAAGGAGCAGAGGCTGGGATGATTGGAATCTCGATGTCCTTGCTCACGAAATCGCTGTAACCGAATCGGTTGGAGGCGAATTTCTCGATGAAGGCGAAGAGCGGCTGGCAGTAGACCTGGTATGCTCCGACGAGGTGGATGACGATGGCGGCGTTGGCGATGTCAAGGAGCCAGAAGGGGTTAGAGAAGCCGGCGTCGGTGAGGAGGTTGCCGGGGCTTTTGTCGCCGAAGGCAGCGTAGCCGAAGCAGCCGCACAGCATGTAGAAGAAGGTGGTCACGGCCACGCTGACCAGCGTCGCCTTCTTCATTGTCTTTGACTCAGACGGAGGCGATTTCAATGTGTCCTGTTTTCGTAATAATAATACTCGTAAGCTTCCAATCTCAATCCATAACACAAATCATCCCCAATTAGTTACATTACATACCTGAATTTCTATAAGGATCATTGAGTACGAATAGGCGAAGGCGATGTCACCCAGAGCCTCGAAGCTGTTCCAAACTTTCTCCGTTTGCGTCACGGTGCCCACGGTTATTCCGGTTAGGCTTCCCTTAATTGCTCCGTTCGCTGTTACATTCATTATTGCACTTTAATCCCTTCTATTTCATTTTTCTTGTTTAGATCAAAATAAAAGTAATTGCGATTATTAGTGTTGATTTGTACCTATAACTTTGCTAACTCCAAGGCCTAGCCCAATTGTTGAGTAAGTGAAGGACATGACTGCAGCTACAAGAGAGAGCCACCATAGCTGATCAAAGTCTGGGATCTGAGATAAGAAAATCTCCACCACACCAAACGCGATCATGTAAACGTTGCCGTTTATATGGCACGGGCTTGTTCCTCTGCTCTGGTGCAAACAAATTGACTTCCTGATTGCCCTGTTTCATTCCACAAAATCCTAAATTAGACCCAATTTTTTTTGAAGCTTTCTTAATTAATTAATTGCCAGCTTTTGCTTACATCATGCTCTTGGCGGAAGCTATAGTGTAGCCAATGGCGACGCCGAAAAGGTTGGTATACTGAACTAGGCCACAAAGCTTGACCTTCAAGCCACCGAGGTTGGCATGAACGGCGTCCATGTAGGTGTAGTTTCTCTTGCCGGAGGCGGAGTCGCCGGCGCGGTAGCAGGAGGCGAGGAGGGAGGAGGTGTAGTAAGTGACCATAGAGAAGAGGATCATGACGGCCGGGCCAGCGATCCATCCCAGCTGAGCTATAGCCCAAGCCAGGGACAGAACCCCTGACCCAATCACCGCAGTTATTATGTGTGCACTCGCAGTCCACACCGTCCCTGTTGCAATTCCCAAAGTACCAATTAGTAGGGGGGAATCGAGACCATACTATATATATATAATGATATATATATATATATATATATATATATATAAATATAAAAATATAAAATATGATACCATATGATATGATATGATGCGTGTATACCTGTACGTTTGAGGCGACCATCGTCGTCGTACAACTTGGAGCCTCCTTGATGATGGACGTCGATGGAGACATCAAATGTTTGGTTATGGTTTTTGGTGGTAGCAGCAACCATCTTCCTTGTGACAGAGTCCAACGCACACAAGTTAAGCTTGGGAGTAATAAAGCACTAGTGTAAAATCTCTCTCTCTCTCTCTCAGAGTTTGTGCTAGCTCAAGAGCAATCAATTACTATAGAGGAGAAAGGAGAGGGTAGCTATGAGCTTTGCGAGTTGTAAGGAAGCTAGCTTAAGTCTTCAACTCCCAGTTGCCCCCAATAGGCTGAGTGAATTTGACACACCTCCCGAGAGTGCTCACAAATTATATAGAGTTAGGAGGTTCAGGCGAAAATGGTGTTATTTGGAAGTCAAAGAGTGTAGGAAGGATGAGGAAGGACACACACGGAGGGTGTGCGTGTGGGGTTTGTGCTGTTGTTGGTGTTAGGACACAACTCCAATTTTTTACAAAGAGAGTTGAAAGTGATTAGGAGGAGTTATGCAATGGAGACGGATGGTGTGGGGGCATATAAATAAGTGGTGAGAGAGAGAGACTAGAGAGACTAGAGAGACAAATTATGTTATTATTATATTCTCACACTTCTTTGTATTAGTCTTTTATTTAATTTCATACAATATCCTTAAATTAATATTACATTTATTCTATAATGTTAGTCTCTTCAATTCATTTAAGTTTATTTACAACTTAGTGTATTTGGATTGAGCTTGTGTTCATGTACATTAAAGTATGAGAGTTAGCTTATAATTAAGGTTTTGAGTTACTACGAAAATATTACCAAGACTTTAAAATCACTATTACCTCTGTCCATTAGTAAATGTCATTTTTTAACTTTTAGATATATTGTTGACTCAGTGTATTTATACATAATTTGCATTTAAATACATTGAATCAACAATGTATCTAAATGTCAAAAAATTAAATTTTTTAATAAATGGAGGGAGTATTAATTAAGGAGTACCATGCTTATTGATATTTATAACTGTAATTACTTTGTTCTATTTGATTGATCTTTACTCATTAAAAGCTTAGAAAATTATTTTCTTGCACATACTACTAATGTAGGAAATTAGGTGAATGGACAATAAAAATGTAATGTGAACCACTTAAAAATGTAAGTGACATCTTGTCATGTTTATTAAAGCACGTTTCAAAACTCATTTATGATTAAATGACAAAATATTTATGATTTTTTAAATAATTTAAATAACACTACTTGAATAAGCATGACCCATGGGGGTGGGTGAAAGAGGAATAGAAGGGAGAGTTGCCTGTGATGTAATGAAATTAGAATTCTTTCGCTTTAAAAAAGTAAAATGAAAAATTTTATTATTAAATTATTAAAATAAAAATAAAACTCATTAATATTTTAATAATTTAATAATAAATTTTTGTTTTAAATTTTATTCTCTAACATAAAAAATCGTGGAGGTCCGGGAAAAGTGATGAGATGTAGTTACAGTAGTAGCAGAGAGTTGAACACTGGTTTGACTAATTGATTCTAACCGCGTGTGTACGGTGGCACTTGGGCTGTCCAAACCCCCCCCCCTCTCTCTCTCTCTCTCTCTCAAGTATCTGTCAATCAACTTCCACCACTTACTCATCTCATCTAGATAGGTTTTCTTCCCATTTCGTTTTCGTCTCGCTAAATATTTTTTTTGTCATGAATAATTGTAAATAGACAATAATCTGGTCTTAAAAATAAAAAATTAATGTAACAAATTGGTGTGTGTTAGGCCTAAATTGTTATTACAAAATTTCATTTGTTAGAATTAAATTAATAAAAAAATTATTTTTAGGTCAAATATAATTATTAACTTTAAAACCTTAAGACCAAAAATAAATACTAAAATATCTATATTTGATATGAAAATAATTTATAATATTTCACAGATATATTATATATGGTGAATACCTGATTGTGAATCAAAATATCTCTCCTTATGAACACTAAACATATACGTCTTTTTAACTCATATTTACATTGTGATTAGACATTAATATAAAGAATATTATTTAAAAAATAAATTAATACTATCTAAAGATATTTCAGTTGAACACATTCTCGTACCCTAAATTATTAAAAGCTAGGCAATTAATTTAAAATAGAGTCATTGAACATAAGTTACATTAATTAATTGTTGCATAAAAACATAATTTGAATAACAAAAATGTTTGGTGTATATTACTTTTATTAGTTTTATATCACCAATTTACCATTATATTAAATACACATTTTTTTATTTCATTTAATCAATCTCTCCTCTTCTTCTCCTTCTCTTTCTATTCTTTTTTTTCCCCTTTTCTCCCCCTTTCTCTTTTCCTCTTTGTCATTTTTTTTTATTTTATTAATTTTTTTATTTATTTTATTCATTTAAACTTTTCTTCATTTTTTCTTCTTCGTAAGACATTGTGGATCTCACAGTTTTTATTTTCGTTTTTGTCATTTTTTTTATAGTTCAAAAATTTGTGTATGTATGCATCAAAGTTTTCTTTTTTGTCATCATTTTTGTTTTGGTGTCCGTCATAGTATTTGTTTCTAGTTTTCAAAAAGTCTGTGCATTATCGTCACATGAACATCAAAATTTTCTTCTTCATCTTCGTGTTCATTTTTTATCATATTTTTTGTTTTTGGTTGTTTAAAAGTTTGTGTATGTATGTCTAAAAAAATTTGTTTATTCTTCAAAAATTTGTACCTGTGAATACCAAAATTTTCTTATTCTTCATTTTCATTTCATTTTTATTTTATTATTTGTTTTTCTTGTTAAAAAGTTTGTGCATTTACTTTAAAATATATGTGCATGATAGCAAGTGAGTCCACACGATTAAAGTATAAGTGAAAAGCAAGAGATAGCGTGTAATGTTTACTTTTTGCTATTTAATACGCAGCAGATCCGATCTGATTGAAATTCGTATGTAAAAAATATTTGTGCATGTGTGTATAAAAGTTTATACATTCAAAGCAATATAAAAGTTTATACATTTCGAACTAACATACCATATGGTGACTAAATAATTATAAAAAAAAATGGATGTACACGTAGTGGTGTTATTTGAATAATAAGAAATCGTGCTAGTAACAAATAGTGTAATTAAAGTAATACATACATAGAGTTCTAGTATATCTCTATCGTATACTACCAACCCGGTTTGATATCCTCTCCCCCTTTCTCTATATATGAACAAGTAAATAAATAAATAAAAGAAAAGTTAATTTCTCAAAGCTTAGAAGACAATGGCAAATCAGTAATTGCAGGACAATATCTAATGGATGCAAAGCAAATTGTAATTAATTAAAGCTTCGGGGGACTCTCATACGTACCTTGATTTTCAAGACTGACTTTCTTGACCTATGCTTCGCTAGCTGTTTCCTGAAACCACTTTATATTAAATTGCAAAGTAAATCGCACACCAACACCAGCTATCTCTACTAATACTGAGGGGACAAGTTAGATTAAAATAAAAAAGCTATGGTTTTAATTTCATATATGATTTTACTTGGTAGCTATTGGTGCCTTATACTGTACTAATCTTTCTACCTTATATAGTGGAAGTCATAGAATGAGAGATACATAATATACCCTGTGAAATATTATAATATCTATCTCTTTAAAGGACCACCCTAGAATAAAAAATTCTAATCTGCAACGCCTCTCATCCACCCTTACTGGAAGAGAATATGGTTCCATTCATTATTCATACATTCTCCAAAAATGAATGAATAAACAATGTGCCACACTACAAGCATATTTATCTATCAATTATTTCAGTCAAAAATTTGGTTCTTTTCTTTTCCCATGAATGATGGTGATCTTAAAATAATCCAAAAATTATATCACCAACAATTCTCCTCAATCGAAAATGATTGCAGAAGAGTTTCAAGTTCTTTACAATTTATTTATTTCATCTAAATGTTTATTTTTTTAAATTGAGAAATTTATTGACAGATAAAAAAATATATATTCGTGTCAATAAAAATACAAATATAGTATTAGTAATTAATTAAAAATTTTATAAAATAAGAATACTACATATATAGAAACTCTATCTAAGTTTTTCTTTGGCCAAACTCTTATATATGATAGGTGGACAAGTTGCATCTTAATTTTTTTAGGTTGCCTGCCCGGTATTCAAGGCTTAGCCTTGACTAATCCGGGTCGACCCGGGTCACGCACCTGGCTATGGCGGGTGAGTCTCCCAGCGGGGATAACTGCGTACACAAGGTCTCGAACTCGGGACCTTACTTAAGCGATACCAAGCCGCTTATCACTTGGACCAACCTCGTTGGTAAAGTTGCATCTTAATGATTCTTGTCTTTTGTCCCCAATAACCGAGGGGAAAAAAAGGGTAATTACCCAAAGTCTCTCTGACGCATATTTTGATGATGTTAGCTGTTCCATTTAATTAATTTCACAGTTATTTAATTGTTAAATTAATTTCTCCTCTTACCTGTATTTAATTGGCTGGAGACAAAAGATACCCGTACATGATCTTATGAAGTTCAATTATATATATAGTAGTACCATAACATTAATATCATACTATATATGCATCTATCTATATACTGAGTTTATGGTGATTTAAATTGTAGAATTATGAATTGTATGCTCTTACATACGTGCAATTGTTAATTTTTAAATTGAGCATGTGAGTGATTAAGTATTCGCTATAAACAACTGATACGTACCTAAATGGAGTTTTAATTAGAGAGCTGACCAAAGCCATAGCAAAAGAAGACACGTACTCCATGAAGAGCACGCAACTAAACGTATTCAGTTAATCTCAATAATTGTAGACTTCATAATTATTCATTGAGTTTTGCTAACCAATACCCTAAGGGTCTTGACTAAGAAAATTAAAATAAGAAAATTTAAATTGATTTTGTAATCAATATTATTAAAAATATATAAATTTTTTTATTTTTAATACAAAATTATCATTATCATATATGTTAAAAGAAACTTATTTATAAAACTCTTATTTAGTATTCTCTTTGTTCAGTTTTAACTGTCTATTTTCTATCTTTAAATGTTTTAAAATATTTGTCCATTTACAATATTTAAGTGTAATTACTTCTTCTTTTTTCATTCATACTTCTAATTGTAGTGAAATATTTATTAATATAGTAGATGTAAAGAGAATAATAATTTTATTATAAATAAAAATTTATTTTTTTATATAGGAATAATTTTATCAATTTATATTATTTTATGCATTTACCAAAAAAAATTTTTACCTTGATATACGTAATGTTTAATTTTAGACAATTAAAATAAAACGGAAGGAGTATGTAATTTTGTTAATTAGTGTTTCCAAAGCATTTCTTAAGAAGTTAAGAATAAAATATATTAAAATTAATAAAATATATTTAAATTTTTAATACGTTCAATCTATTGAAATGTTAAAAAATTACTCGAATCTTTGTTGTATTTAAATAGGCCTTTATGAAATGTAATACCAGAACATGAGTATCCACCACTCAAAGATCACGTGGGTAATTTTACTGTTAAAATGTGATTAATTAAGTAAAAAAATATCAAATCGCTTCACTTTAGTAAATAAAATATTAAATTAATTTTTTCTAAAGTACGGGTGAATGTGATTATTTGAGTATAAATAAGAGATTAAAATAAGATTTTATCCATACATTATCTTTGTTGTCATTTATTGCTTAATTAATTATATATAAGTTTTTATCTCTCTCACGAAACTTGGACAAAATCAGGCAAAACATCTTTCGTTCATTTCAAATTCCACATGACCGATGAACATGACAAATCTTAATCAAGAGATTCGGAGCTAGCTAATCTTCAATAATTGTGGCATTTATGTATACTGCTATTCAGGGGATAAGAGAAAACTATATATTTTGGAATAAATTAAATGGTGCTCAATTATAAGTAATTGAGTCCTTCTATCGGACCTAATTTTCAATAAATAAATAAATAAAAAGAGTAAATCAACACCGTTGAAAATAATATATGTGGAGAATTGTCCCATATGAAATGTCAGAGATTGTTTGGCTTGGACTTAATGCTGCAATTAAACAATTCTAACAGATTTGGCATCATTTGATCTAAGCCTTTTGAGCTAAACACATGATCTATTTTCTGCAAAATCTAACCTAAAATATAGGCCTTTTTTTTTTTGGTTACACATGTAAGCCAAATTAAAATGATCATAATTAAAGCGTTTAAATTGAGAAAACAAATGTCATGTGAACGAGTGATTTTTACCCTTTTGTTTTATCAAATAATTATGGTTAAATTAAATTTCAGTTAGAAAAGTCACTCATATTAATTTAAACGTCCACGATACTCAAACAAAATTATCTCTCACCGAAGGATATGGGTGGAGAAAACATGACCACCCTTAAATTTATCCGCAGTTTCTCCAAATTTTAGTTTTTTTTATAATTACTATGGATTGTTAGTGCTAACAATAAATCATATTATTATTTAATTATGTATTATTATAAGTGAGACTTTTAAAATAGTTAATAGATACAATATTTAACTATTTTTGTTTATGTAACATTAATTACATAAATTTGTTTATGTAACATTTGGCTGAGGCACCATTTTATCTCACACTGCCAGTTAAGAAATAATTAAGCTTTTTATGTGAATTTCTTTTGAAAAAAGTTGATACATTCATACATGCAAACTGTAGTCAAATAAATGTCGTATACATTTTGTGGCAACTGTTAACCACTACTACTTTACTTTGGTTGACACTTTTTTAAATATCACCTTTGAATCTATAAGATATTATTGGTGTAAATAAAGTTTGTTACATATAAATGTTTTAGCATAACCTTTACTATTAGGTATTGCTATCTCTAATTCCACTTTTTTCAATCAAATATATTTACCATCATCATACCTACATACAAATCCTTGCTTTTGGTGCATTGAATAGTTTGGTTTTGTTTTGAAGCAAATGGAATCTTCAAAGTCCAAACGAAACGAAAAGTGCCACTTGTGCAAGCTAGTTGGGGGAGAGAAGTTTCGGTTATCAGTTTCATAGAAAAGAATAATATAAGGTAATGTATATGGGTCAAAAGGTCTTAGGGGCACGCACGCAGCTGAATTGTTTGAATTAATGTGAAAATAAATGTAAGATATTGGTGGTGGTGGGTAAAGAAAACCGAAAGATATCTTCCCCCTTTTCCCCCTATTTTTTTTCCCTTACCAAAAGCTATTGCTCGAATAAGTGATTATTTTCTCACTCTTTTTTTTTTAGGTTTTTAAGTTGCCTGTCCGGTATTTAAGACTTAGCCTTGACTAATCCGGGTCGACCCGGGTCGCGCACCTGGCTATGACGGGTGAGTCTCCTAGCGGGGATAACTGCGTACACAAGGTCTCGAATTCGGGACTTTGCTTAAGCGATATCAAGCCGCTTACCACTTGCACCAACCCCGTTGGTATTTTCTCACTCTCTTTGAAAGCGTTTGTGTCGCACCGACAATGATATCGATCCGACATCTACATAAATCATAATTTGTAACTTTTATTTTTTCTATTAAATAAATTGAGTTGAGTGGAGTTAAGTTGAGCACTTTAATTCCGTAAAAAAGTAAGATGTCTATCCCATTAAATTTTTCAACGTTTTAAATAGACTTGACTTGTCTTGTCTTGGCCAAACATTTTGGAGTTTTGGTAGATTGTGGGGATAGGTGTACTTCTTTACCATTTGTAGATAATTTTTAATGAAAGAAGCCATGGTATTTATTTAAACAATAAAGATAAATGATTATAACAATTTAAACGTATTAAAAGGTGTAAACATCTTATTATTTTTCACACACATCATAAAAACTACACATATTACATGATAAACTCTGCGATGTATGTAATAGAGGTGATAAAATGTTTGCTGCTTTTGATATGTTCCATTAACATTTTTCGATAAACAATTTCCCTCATGTTTGGTGTAGAATCTTGCAAGCAAACTGCGTAGTCATCTTTGCTATTTAATTTAATGTTTTTAAACAGAATATTAATTAGGCGGTGGCTAATAGCCATGTTGGGTTTTCAAAAGTGTCATGCAAATATGCACCAAATCTCTCCCAAAGTCTCAAGCTTTCTTAATTATGCTTAGCCTTTAACTGCCCTACAGTACCAAAACTACATTTTCATTGATATCTTGGTCCAGACACATTACAACTTTTATCTAAAGCATACAATAATTACAAGGAATACCTTTTGAATTTAATCCTTATAAGTAAAAATGTTTTATATTATTGTCCAATTATGTAATATCACATCATCAAAATTAGTAGTTGAATTTGACACACACGGTAATAAAAACATCTCGTCTATAATAACGCATAATTAAATGACACTACACTAACAATGCATACTAATTATACTCAGCTTTTTACACTGTTTTTTCACCAAGTTAATTAGTAGTTATTTTCTTTGCACTTAATCGCAAAAAGGGTCGCATAAAGCCATAAGCTGCCAAGGATGGCTTTTTGATTTGATTATTACATATTAACTGCCACCCAATATTCTCTCTCTACATAGCTTTTCAGCTAATTAAATCAAAATCCCCTAAATTAATCTTATTTCCTATATGTCGAGTTTGGCTATTGCTGTAACTTTGTTTTTGAGCGGTACCCGCTTGACCTGTGACCCGTTTGGGTCGGGTCGGGTTGACGGGTGACTCATCATTTTTAAAAAAAAATAAAAATAAAAATAAAAATATATATTACATTTTAATGTATAAAATGATCTTAGGCCAAAAAAATAAATAAATCTAATAACAAAAAGAAAAAAAATACTCTTTTTAATATATATAAAATAATACAATAAATGGTGAGTCGGCAGGTCAAGTCACTTTTGACAAGTTAGACTCGACACTCAACCCAACACAAGTGATGGGTCAGACGAGTCCCATTCGCTAACCCGCCGACCCGACCTAATCCGACAAAGGGGTCAGGTCGGCAGGTCAGACCCACCTGCTGATCACCCCTATATTTTATGGTCTACTTGTGTATCAATCTAAATAAAGTCTTTCTTCGTCTAATTTTAAAGCTGCACAATTCCATTTAAATTAAGAAATTGATTCTATAGCGCTACTATAAAAAAATAACTAAAATTTTGACAAAATATAAAGGTAGTTGTTGAATAGTAATATAAAATAATAAGAGTTACTCATCTCATTATATAAGATCATCAATAATTACGAGGTGTGGCGTGATGATAGTTCATCTTATCCTTTATGCCAAAGAATTAATCACTACTTTTAACGGTAAACACTATGGATGCACTCAAAAATCATTAAACATGTCACATTATTTTAATAAGAAAACGAACTCTAACATTATTGACAAATAATTATCAATATGAAGTAGAAGCTCAATAAGATCCCATATTTATTAGCATGATTGCTCAGTCTGAAGGGAACAATTATTGATTTCTTTTTTTTTTTTTGGACAAAAAATACAACATAAGGATACATGGGTCTCCCTGGTATGGTAGGCAGGGAAACGACATTGCAATTTGCAAGCAAGTCGCCAAATGTATATGAGTATGCCCATATATTCAAACGATTCCATTCATACCAAATGAAAGGAATGATTAAATGAGTTTTATATAGTTGCTAAAAAAATGACTCATATTTTATAAGGATGTAAGTTTGATTTTTGTTGTTAATATGAGAACTATTGTGGTGAATAATTTATAAATATTTTTATAAGTGTTCAAATAATTTAAAGAGATATGTTATTCTTTGTGTAATAACTAATGCTAAATTCAAGTAAACTTTTATTTGAAAAAAGAAAAAAGAATGATTAAATGTCTCCATGTGTTTGACCATACAAGTAATGATGAAATTTGAACTTCAAGAATTAATTGCCCAAAGTTTCTCTATTGTATCATCTAAGACGACAGCCTCCACTTTTCTCACGGACTATTATCTTGACTTTGAGGCCAACGGTGCGCTTCAGCCATATTACGTTTTAGCTTATTGGTAAGTGATAACAATATATATTAGGAGATCACTCCGAAGAGAGATTATTATATATGAGAATGAGATCAGTGAATTTTAATTATTAAATCTTACCTAAATGGTTAATATTATATATATATATATATGATAAAGTATTTTTCATAAAATACATTATGGTGGTTGAATTAAATCCATGCGACTAATTAGGGTTTAGGTGTCTAATTCTAACTTGCGTGTAATTCTGATAAGAAGTCTATAGCCGTCTAACATTTTTTTAAGGAAAATGTTACTTTGATACTAAATTTAGTGCAACCATCCAGCCACTTTTTTTACAAACATCATGAGCTTACACTCACATTAGTCTAGAGAGATGATTGGGTGACTATACCAAATTTAGTGTCAAAATAACACTACTTTTTTCTAAATGGAAAAAAATTATGTTATTGTAAGTATTTTTCTACCTATATAAAGTCGTTGGGGGTATTTTAATTGTCTTCCTTGGTTACAATTTTTTTTCTTTCTATTCTACCTTTCTAAATTAATTTACACAATTTAAACAACCTAAAAAATAGGAGTAGAATAGTCACTCCATTTGTTATATTATCTTTCACTTTCACAAGAATTGTAACGGCTCTTTCCATCAAAATGGGCAACAATAAATTGTGAAATTTCTTCCATCAATTTTTTTGGATGGATTATAAAAGTTCAAATCATCTAAGGATGAGGAGCAAAACGAGTACATCAAGAGTGCGCGAATAAGAGCGCAAAGCAGTTAGCTACAAGCACAAAACCAAGCAAAACTGAAATACCTTAGCTAACTGTTTACCTGTACGTAGTAAACAAAGCTCACTAGCTAGTTGTCTACTTGGTCAGATTACCTTAGCCCATAGTTATCTTTCAAAAATAGTTGTTTAAGAAATAAGGACCAATTTAAAACTTTTCATTTTACATTGCATAATTACTAAAATAGAGCCATGCGCCAGAATAAACAATATAACAAAGCGTATAACGGTAAGATAGTAAAGCATCCAATACATATCCAGATGGTTCATCAAACAAAGTCACATAACTGTATATACATTAAGTAAGATATACATCACATGTACATAAACCAAAGTACTGAATACATAAGTCAGAATGCATGACATCAAAATACAAGGACTACTGGAATGCTATTCAGTATGCCCTTGGCAAAAAGTACACATCTAACTATCTCTTAGCCGCTCATGGCTTAGCTGGCGGCTCATCTGCATCCTCAAAATAAGATTCATCTTCGGTACCTGAAGTCATAAAACAGTGGGGATGAGAACGGTAGGTTCTCAGTGGAAATAACTTTAGTTCCTGAGTCTCGTATCAGATTATATCGGACTTCAGGCTGCTCAGAGATCTCTAGTGAACATACATACTAAACAGCCTACTATTTATTATCTGGCCTATCTGAACGGCTTTATCTGCATTATTATGTGACATGGGAACTACTCTTGCTTACTACATTCTCATGCTGATTAGCATTTCGTGAATATACTTAACTGTCTCGAGCGTGCTCTTGACGGTACGGACATAACAGCATGA
>QANU01067139.1:192607-325738 GCA_003254905.1 Nissolia schottii | reverse complement strand
CGGCTAACTTCTAGTCTTGCAACAAGGTTAGATGTAATGATTTAGATCCGACTTTAATGGTTGCAACTATTCGTTCACAACGTTCAAGTCTTGAATCTAGCTTAATATAGCGGTTTAATCTTAACTTGGTTTACAACTTAATTAATATAACTCTCGTTCATACAACTAAGTCTCAAGCCAAGATTAAAACACTAAACAAGAACTAGCATTAAGCATAAAACCATTCAAGCTAATCATAAGAAATAAATAGATTCGTATGCAATATTTACATGGATACAAGCAAAGTACAATAATGATCAAAATCCCAACAAAAAGATAGGATTAGGAATCCATCTTACAGAAGTATCTCAGAGACAAGGTTAGGCACTTACCATGACACGTACTCACGCTATCATGGCCATGGCTTCGCCGAGCTTCCTCGATCTCCGGCTCCTTCACAGGCCTCCTCTTTGTTCCTAGTCTAAACTAGGCTTTGAAGTACAAAAGAAATGTAAAAAAGAAGTGAAGAATGGAGGGGAGAAAGGATGATTTCCTTGAAGTGGTCTCGGCCTCCTCTATTTATAGGCAAAATTTGGGGTCTGTCGCTCAGCGGTTTTGGTTCCTTCACTGAGCGGTAAACACTTAATCGCTGGGCGGCGGCGCTGTATCGCTGAGCGATCTTACTTGTACGCGTCTTCATTAAATGCTTGGCAGCTTTTTGCAGGGCGGCGCTGACGTGGCACGCGGCTATTGGCTGGCTCCAGCTGGCTTAATGATGGCGCCGGCGCAAGTGGCTTGCCGACGTCCATTCGCTGAGCGATACAAGTAACCTCGCTGAGCGATTCTTTCCTAGGCGCTGAGCGGTGCTGTGTACTTCGCTGAACGACGCTTTCGTCCAGAATCTTCTCTTTAAGCTCTTTTCCAATTCTGCCCTTTTCTTCCCTTCTTCATGGGATTATTCTTCAGTTAATCTACTTGCATCCATTCTTCAAAATATATCTAAAACCTACAAATATAAAGATTTAATTAGATAATTCTTTAAAATATGTGAGAATAAGTGCCATTTTGAATGTTGAAAATTGTGTAATTTGGGCACTTATCAAAAACCTCCCGGAGTCCATTTCTGAGTTATCTTCTTCATCTTCTTACTAATCCTAAATTGATGTTGAAGGATTTGGCTGAATGAGGTAGATTTTCGGACCAAGCACGAGTCCAGTAGCCCAACCACAGACGAATGTTAGATATTTCTTAATCCCAATTCAGTTTAGCTTCGTGAAAGATCACACGGTTCCTGATCCACCATAAAGACCAACAAACGACAAACAAAAGGCACGACCACAACTTCTTATCGAAACCAAAGACCGGAGCTTCCATCCAAGCATCAAAGAATGCTATCGGGTCCCTGGAAAAGCACCAGACTAGGTTCCACTAGGAAGTACATAAAGCCCAGATCTTGTGGGAAAATGAGCGTGTAAAGAAAAGGTGGTCCAACGTTTCCTCTGCTCCTCTACAGAAGGGGCATGAGATATCGCCACCCTGAAGGCACCGTATCTTTTGGAGCTTCTCCTTAGTGCTAAGACAGTTCTGCAAGATGAACCACATAAGGAGTTCCGCCTGGGGGGGAGCAACTCCTGCTAACCCTTCCTGCCTGCCAGCCATACTAAGGACGAGCCAACTAGTGATTTAAAACCTGCAAAGAAAATGAAGAAACAACAAATTTGCATGATATGTTAAAGACCTACATGTTCACGTCACTCAACCCCTCTAAGATATGGTACTGGTCAAGGTTAAGAAGCAAGTCAGCCACAAGATTTTCTTCCCAGACATAAAGACTTCTTCGCCATAGTAACTTCCATTCCCAATTTCCTGATTCCCAAGCCCCCATTTTAGAGATGAATGAGTTTTTATGGATTAAGATAGAGAATAACCAAGGGAATATTATCTTGAGCGGGCTCTCCCCTATCTAAACATCTTCCCAGAACTTTGTGCACTTACCATCGCCAATTTTCCTCTTCAGCCTTGACGAGATCAAGTGTTGCACTTTAACATGACTAAGGTCAGATAGCTGTCTCCATATGCTAGGTGGGCCTAACGAAGATGGTAAATGTTTCATTGGGTCATTAGAGATAAGGTTGTGATTAGAGCAAATGACCTTCTTCCATAATGGAGAAGACCCATCTGAGAATTTCCACCACTACTTAAACAGCAAAGCAACGTTTTGGATGATAACATCACCAACTCCTAGCTCACCCAACTCCTTTGGCCGCTGGATAATTTCCCAAGATATTAGAGGAATGCCCTTCGAGGAAGTGCTGGAGGCCCAGAATAACCTCCTTTGGAGGCTAATGATTTTACCAGCAATGCTTTTTGGGATTTTGAATAGGCTTAGGTAATAGAGTGGCAGACTACTTAGGACAGATTTGATCAGGGTTAGGCGCCCTCCCTTGAGATGAGTTTGGCTTTCCACAAAGCTAGTCTGCTTTCCACTTTCTGAATCACTGGTTTCCACGTTGCCAACCTATTTGGGTTGGCCCCGAGGGGGATACCAAGATAAGGAATTGGAAGATCCACAATTTGGCACTGTAGGAGCTGTTGAGCACGAGAGGTCCATTCTTCATCAAAGCTCATTGGAATGAGACCGATTTGCTGAAGTTGATACTGAGCCCCGACATTACTGAAAAATAGGCTAGGATATACTTATAGTTTCTCAGTGTTTCCAGGTTTGCTAGGGCAAACACTATTGTGTCATCGGTAAACTGAAGGTGGGAGAGTTCTATTCTATGCACTCCAATCTCAATGCCTCTAATCATCGCACGATCTTTTGCCACATCTAATATTCGATTGAGGGATTCAGCCACCAATAGGAATAACAATGTTGATGATGGGTCTCATTGTATTGTAAACAGCGCGGATGGCACTCCATTGATTAGGATTGACATAGAAGCAGTGGAGACACCATTCCAAAGCCCATATTCTCAAGTGTTTCATCTAAAAAGCTCCATCTGACTGTATCAAAGGCTTTCTGGAAGTCAACCTTTAGCAAAGTCACTTTTTGTTTTGTTTTCCTATGCCACCACACGACTTCATTAGCAATGAAAGCTCCATCTAAGATTTGTCTATCCGCAATGAATGCAGATTGAGTCTCGCCTATCAAGGATGGCATCACAATCTTCATTCTTAGAGTTAGGATTTTGGAAATGATCTTGTACAAAAACTCCACCATGTTGATAGGTCGAAAGTCTTTGATCTCAGATGCGTTTCCCACTTTAGTTGCAAGGGCAACCCATGTTGTGTTGATCTCAACTAGGAACTGACCAGTTATAAAAAATTCCATAATGATCTGTACTACGTTATCCTCCACATCTCTCCATATTTAAAAGCATTTTTGTTATATAATTTTATAAAATATTTAATATTTTAAATTAAAAAACATGGCATAACAGACACATACATTAGTTTTAAGAATATTATTGATAGTGATCAAGACTTTCATTAATATATTTAGGGTTTTAAAGGTATAGATAGAGACAGTCTCATAATATGTGATGAACTGAGAGTGCTCGATCGGTACCTGTTTGTCTTGAAAGTTGGTATGAGATTATTAAGATAAGTTGAATTAAACTTTATGGAAGATAAATTACTATCACAGTGTTTTGCATCATCGCCCCTTATTATATATATAGTTAACCGAAAAAAAAATATGCTTGTCTTATTGCCACCTTTTATTTAAAAAAATAAGTAAATATGAATAAAGAATAAATCAGCAGCGTGAGATAAGATGGAATTAAACTATAGCCGTGATGCTTCTTCAATTCCTTTTCATTATCTTATCGCATGGAACTTAACACTTCCAGAGATGAAAAAAGATGAAAATGACATGAGTTATTAATGAACACGAAAATCAGATGAAAGTCAACTAGTCAAGGTTGAATAGCAAGAAATCGTTCCAAGTACAAAAAAAACAATGCTCTCTAATACTAAAAACTTTGAAGAATTTTATATTTTAGTAACGTACTCTAATTCATTCAGCTTGAAGCGTGAAAAATATTTAAAAATCAGGATATTAAAAATCTAACTCTAAACCATTTTTAATCATAAATATTTTAGATTGTTTGCCCGGTATCTAAGGTTTAGCCTTGACTAATTTGGGTCGACCCGGAAGCGATACCAAGCCGCTTACCACTTGGACTAACCCCCATTGGTTAATCATAAATATTTTGACACTACATATTTAAAACCGTATCTCTCTTAGAAATTTTAACTAGAAAAAATAATTGTGCACTCCAAAGCTTAATTACCATAAATGGAATACGGAAATTTTTTTTATCATCTTAGAGCACATTTAATGTATATTTTGAGAACTTCATTTGTCATTGATTTTAATTTATAATGTTTAAAGTAAAATTTTTAAAAAAATTAATGATAAATAATATTCTTATAATGTATATTAAATGTATTTAAAAAATATACAACATTTTTTCAAAGAATACGTGTGGGTAAGAAATTAAAAAATCAGAGGAAGCTACAATAATCCACAGTACGGGACAAAAAAGGGGTNTATATTTAATGTTCCATTCCAATAATTCTATGGAAAATGAAAAGAGAGAGGGTTTTAAGGCTCGATGTTGAAAACCAAGAGAAAACTAGATATATTGAATTGCAATTAATTGATAATGTAAAATATTTCACTTTAAAATTAATCTCTCTATAGACATACTCTCTGTTTTGCAATATCTATCGATCATTTTAGGATCGGCAAATGTATTCAGGAAATACAGTAAATTACTTTGATAATAGTGAACTTTAACAGATTTTGCAAAATTATCTTTCTAGTGAAATTGCAACATTGTTTATGTTTTCTACTACCGACATTAATAAACATAATTAACATTTAAGATAAAATTTTAAACATTAGTAATAATTGTTTTATATTTAAAGTGGACATTTGATTTACAATATAAAATATCTTAAATATAATTGGATGGACATCGTAGAATGGAGTGAGCATATATTGTTGCTAAATTCAATAATCTAATTGACCCCTTGTGAGATTAATTTTTTGCATTTTGTCAATTCAACCATCAATCATGAGAATAAGTACATGCTTTCACGAAAATTTTCGTTGAAAAGGACAAAGACTATCAGCCATGATAAGAGTAGTGAATGACTAACAAGCTAAGTTCATGATGATAATTTGATAATGAGAGAAGTGTACGACTAGCAAGTTAGAATTAATTACTCATTTTGTGCTGCATGCCTATTTACCATAGTACCCCCATCACATGTTTTGGACCCCTCGTGGTTTGTGAATGGTCGAGTTGACTCATTGCAAACGCGGCGAATAGGCTGTATAGTGAAGCCTTCATGTTTTTAAGTTTCACGTTATTTAAAAACAATGTTAAAATAATTTTTATAAGATTAAGATAATTTTATTTATTTGAATTAGTTTTTGGAGTTCGAGATTCATAGAATGTTCATTGAGCATTAAGTTAGACAATTCTTTAATTACATACAAAGAGACGTGTAAGATAAATATACAAGCTAATAATGAGTCTTTCCAACATTTAAGATAAATTGTCACTTCATAAGTGATTAGAATACAATCTAGGGTTTTATAAAGACCTTGTTTACATATAAAAGCATTCATTTGTTTTTACTTTATAGTTTAAATTTTTTAGATGCATAGTTGATAATTGATATATATATATATATATATGTATATTAAAATTTTTATGACTAAAATGTTTACAGTTCGACTTTTGCTGACTTAAAATTATTTAATTGTTTCTATTGAATGACATGATATAAGAACTTTTATAACTAAGAGATTAAGAATTTAATCCTTACCAACTTAAAATCATTTAATTATTTTTATTTAATGACATAATATCATAATTTTTATGACTAAAAGATATAAAATTTAATTATCGTCAACATAAAATCATTCAATTATTTCACCCAAATCTAAGGTACACAAAAAGGTAGAGGGAGTGCACCATGTGAAACAAGACAGCACCAAACTAAAATGACCATATTATTGGTAGGGCTATCAAAATGAGTCTGACCCGCGAGTCCAACCCGTTTACTCGGTTAGATGGACGGATCAAACATATAAAATTTGGCCTGCGAATAGCAAAAGCCCGTTTAGGCTCGGCTTGTTTAGCCCGCGGACCAAAGTGACCCTTTAGTATTAACATAGGTAAAACCTGCGGACTAACCCGTTTATCCACATAAATGGACAGACCAAACATATAAAAATCTGCCCGCAAATAGTAAAAGTCTGTTAAGGTCCAGCCAGTTTAGGCCCGCGAATTAGCCAAGACGGACATAAATGGGCCAGGCTAACCCGTTTAACAACCCTAATTATTAGTGTAGCTAGCTAGTGCAGTAGGTATGCTCAGGTTCATGTCCTTGTTTTGTGGGTGGATGGTTAATTAAGATTAGAATTAGATACATAAACTGACAATTGTACCAAATAAAATAAGGTTTTAGTAAAGATCAGATTGAGATGTGCCATTATGTTTGAACTGACTTAAATTATATGTAGTGTGTGTTCGAATATTAACTAATTGAATCTGTTTAACGATTCGTATAGCTTTCTTAATTTTGGTGAAAATTAATCTGGCAAATGTCAATTCTTAATTAAGTATATTTATTTCTTATAATTTGTTATAGTATGCAAAAATTTCAGAACATATATTGTTAAGCATAAACAAAATTAACCATCAATCGCAAATTAAATGTTGGTCGTATATAAGAAGCTTGGAATATATAACACGAAACCTAGAAGCCTACAAAATAAATAACCAAACAATTAATAGGTGTACGTGTAAGGTTAGGAATTCGATTATTTTATGACCAAATTAATAAAAGCGCCATGTATAGTACTTCTATTAAAATTGACTAATGGTACGTACTTTCAAGTCCGGACCATTGAAATCATAATTTCAAAAATAGTGTGATGTATAATGTTTTCAATACTTACTACTTAATTATATTGTTTTTTTTCCAAATTAACTAGTAATTAAATGCTTTCTAGAAGTAGCAAGTGGTCCATTAGAGCTTTTCTACAATACACTTTAAAATGTGTATTGGTGCGTATGATTCATTTGAAAGCATTATGTAAATGTAAATCATGAGATTAATTTTGATACATGCATAGTTGATATAAAGTATCAATTATATAACATTAATGTTTGACTTTTGAAATAATTATGGTTTCAATCAACTACGTTTAATAACATAACAATATAAGATTAGATGCTCATGTGTTACACGAATAATATATGAAAATTGAATTCATAAATAATTGTATTTGTTTTAAAAAAATTATTCACAACATGACAAAGCTAAGACTCATTCACAAGTTTTCACAACATGGTTTCGTGTTATATTCTCAGTATTCCTTTAGTGATTATTATTTTGAGAGGAAAAAAATAGTCTTGACTTTTGACGCAAAGTAGGTGCTTTGGATTTGTCAAATCCAAATGTTGAGTCGTTGACGAATGACAAGAAAATGCTAAACTAAACAGAAAAGGTTACAGCAAATTCATTATTTAATAATGCCAAAATGTTTTATATTATTATCAACGGTATCCTCACATTCTTTGAGATACACATTGATAAAATACCTCATTTTTTCATTTATATAAATTAAAGGCACAGATATGTGAATGAGAAATATAAATTCAACAAAGAAAAGAAAATCTAATTTGTTTGGGGGTCTTGGGTTATGCATCAAACCAAAGAAAATAATTTCCAGTCCATCTTGTACAAAGGCCCAAGCCCTTTGACCCTTTGGCATCAGTGCATCTGCATACGTTGACCGTTTGACCAAAATAAAAATTAAAAATACCTTGACAAGAAAGAAAGAAAGAAAAATTACTTACCCATTTCCACTTGCTTTGCGGATTGTTGTGGAATCTGGGATCCTTTGAATTATATAAAACATATTGAAGCAATTTTGGGCAGTCTCAAATTGTTAGGAATTTTGTGTAACTTTAAGCAATTGTTACACTATTTAATAACTTTTTAATGGTGTAATCTTTTGAAAAATTTGTTGTTGAATTAAAAGTCCATATCATATAGATTATGTTTACACAATTTTTGTGTTAATTTAAAATCGTTTGATAAATTTTTTTTACACACGTCAAAATGGATGCAATACATATATTTAAAATGTGCAAAAATAATATTTACTTCGTCACTGATGTTCACTTTCTTTTAAACTAGACACACATGATCTCTATGATAAGTAATTGTAATTCAACCAGTTGAATTGGTAAAAATTTAAGTTTATAAAAAATTGTCAAATGTTATAATTATCCTTAAAGGATTGGTATAAGTTGATCTTGACCCTCTGAATGTGTACATACACACGTGACAGTCATACATTCAAATAAGTCATAAACATTCGGATATGGAGAGATAAGCTTCAGTGGAAAGTGGAGAACTAGTTACAAATTTTCTCTTTTCTTCCCTGCAATCCAATCCAATCCATTCCATTCCATTCAGTAGGAACTAGGCAGCATCCAAATTGCATATTAACATTCTAAAGTGTGTACGAGAGTACAATGGCCAATTGATGGAAAAGGACACCACTAACAAAAGTTGCAAAAAATACTAGATATTATAATTTAACATTCCTCGCAATCCAATCCAATTCATTCCAATTGGTAAAAGTTTTAGCCATGGAACCATCCAAGTTGCTGGCTAGCCTGTTATTCTACAAAGCCACTATCCCCAAAATTTATTTTGGTAGCCAAGTCGTGCGAGGATAAGACACATAACAATATCTCTAACTGCGACATGATCTACCAGCCGCTATTTGTTTTCAATTTGTTATATGCATTTTAAAGATTTTGTAAAGACTAACTAACTTAGAAATAGGATTTTTCTGTTTTCATTGTTTCCTTCACAAAATCATGATACACATAAAACAAATTGAAAACAACAAACAAAAAAAGGAAATGGAAGCAGAACCAAAACCAAACAGACCAAATCTCCTTATCCAAATAGTAGGTTTTCATTAGTCTTTGACTCATTTCTTTTAGTGCATCTTAAAACACAATATATTAGTCATGCTACCGAATAAACCTAGATTCCTCCCATAAGCAAATGACATGCTTCATTACTAAATAAACCAGAATGAACCCTGCGAAAATCACATGAAATTTGTTTTGTTAGTTTGTTTCATGCTCTTAAAAGAAGGAAGCCTCGCAATGAGTACTTGAGAATCCAATTCCCCACAAAAGAGTAAGCAAATGATATGGCTTCATTTATGGGACAAGGGGAATGGAACTCTTCATGCAAATCACATGGCATTTATGCCTTTCAATTGGTCAAACCATGGTATATAAGAGCATTAGTGTTCCTCCAACACATTTCAGTGATATTTGTGTCAAATGTTGGTTGGCCTGTGATAACAAGTGACATATCTTCCAACTATATTTTTGACAGGAAGTGGTCCCCTGTTATTTTATTAGAGAAAGTAAGATTCAAGATGAAAAGAGGAAAAAAGATAACAATAAGAGAAAGAGTCCATTATGAAGATATCCAAACAGAATAGGGAATAAAGAAAAATGCTTCACAGTCTAGGTAGAACAAGAGTTCTGCAAAACCATATTTCCTCAAATTGAAATAGCAAAAAGATAATGATGTAACACTTTCAGAATATCAGACCTCCCATAAAATTTTTAAATTAATGGAAAAGGAAAAAAAATTAAGGCGCAGAAATTTGCAGCAAGAGTTACGTACCAAACGTGCGAATCATAGCTGTTGTTTCGATTATCCCCCAACACATAAACATGGCCTTTGGGCACAGACTGCAACGACACAAGTAATACCAGAAAAAGGTAAAATGTGAATCAATGAACACGTAACTGTACAATTAAGATGATTCATTTGGAGTCGGTCTCTCAGAACAAACATAACAAGGGACCGACAGAGCACGTGGATCAATGGCCACATCATAATTCTTGAACCGAAAGGCAAAATGTAAAAGGACCATAGCAATTAAAAAGGGTCTCACAGTTAACTCCATTGTGTATGTTGGTGGATCTGCTATGAAATCTTCCTCCTGCGCAACACCATTGACATAGAGTCCCCCACGACGAACCTACAGAGTTTCATTATGAGAACATTACTAGATATAATTTTGACTAAATTGTTACTTGTGCTTTTTATAGTAGCTAGTGAACAGTCCATACAATTTACTAAATCAAAGAGTTAGTAACCAAAACATGGCCTTGTTTTGAAAGTTAGTATGATCGGGAATTAAATCATCATTACCATGAATCTTGTTGACATATTTGTATAGCAATGTTGACTTTACCAAATTCCCAAGTAGATTTGGTAAAATGCCACAAATGTAAGTAAGTAAATAAATTCCGCGAGATATTTATACCTCAACAGTGTCTCCTGCTTTTGCAACAATTCTTTTAATAAAAACAGCATCTGTTTTGTCTTCAGCGGGCTACAAAGAAAAACCAATCATGCAACTGAACTGGGTCATCAGTTGCTTTATATGGATCTACAAGTAGCGTACAAATTGTATACCACCACAATATACCTGCGTTGGATCCTGAAATGTTACAATATCATGTACTGCAGGACTTCTGATGTAAAACGAAGCCTGGGGAAGTTTACAAGAAAAAATAATTAAATTTCAAATTAAATATAACGAAGGAAGTAGAAAAACAGAAATTTATCAGAAAATATACATTGATCTTATTTCTTCAAGTGTTTCTAACCACAATGCAAATGAATATGCAAGCATGTAGTAATACACAATATAACACACGACCAACCTCGTATTGTTGCACAAGAAGTTTCAAAATTATTTCACAATTAAGGCAGAATTTCCCGGAAGCTTAAATATCATAGCCATTAACAAAAATTACAACAACGGCAACAAACCTTATCCAAACAAGATCTGTTGACCATACCAATTATTGACAAAGCCAATTGCAATACTCCTTCTGGACCCTCGCTTTAATCACATAGCAGTTATTAGCCACATACTCAACTCATTTTTCTGCATCCTCATGACCTAAGATCTCTTTGACCCAGGTTATTATTCTCCATCTTTCTCTTATGTTCATTCTGCTATGTACATCTTTTCAGTCATTTAACCTTAGGTAGTATCAACTCGTTTGCACATTTTCAAAAGTGTTTGCATGGTTGTGCTCCATTGATTTCAAGTCGATAGAACTTCTCATGATGTTACCACAGAACAACACTGATACACTAATTTCACTTTTTACATTTTTTATGACTAACATCACCCCTAAATTTACTATCACAACACCTGGAACTACAAATCCAGGATAGATTCAATCCAAAATTAGTCAATCATCTAATTCTGTTTTATCTTAGGTATAACATTAAAAGATGTGAAGTTGTTTGAGCCTCTAATCTACAACAGCTTCAAGCTTCAAGTGTTTCAAACTTGTCTTCATACTTAATTCTTTTGTAAACCTAGTTCCTAAACTAGTGCACATACTTATTTCTTTTGAAACACAGTAAAAACAATTGTTGATGGCACAGCTTCCTCAGTACGTCATATGTTCATTTAACATAGTCAATTAGTCATTACAACATATCAATGAACTTCAATGACTAAAATCTTTTACAGGTTATCTTTTATTTGACTCAAAAAGGATTTTAATTAGATATGATCATATTTTAAGCCAAACATGTAAGAATCTGACAATTATTTATCCTATCAGTTCATCAGTTTGATACAATTTGTAACTTTGTTAATAGGTACAAAATCATCCTGTGAAGCTTTATTGATCAGAGATCTGCAATGCTTAACCACAGGAACAACAACAGTTCACTAAAATATTTATCATAGCATTTAAAAAATTACAGTATGATCTGCTTTGAAGGCATGAACATATTGAGATCTCAAAGGAAAGCCTTGATATGTGATTCAGGAAGATTAAAATATTTTATTAGAAAAGTTTGTTGCTCTAATATGCTTTGATTGATGAAATGTGATTCTCAGTCAGGTAATTGAATGAGTGAAATTTATAACATTTCAATCAGAAAGAGAAATTTTATTCATTATAGTACCCCCTAAAGTTAATTTTCATACATTGGATTACATACTTAAGCATGCAATTGCATTGCATTGCTCAGATCAAACAGTAACTCACTTCAAAGCCATGTGGCCAAACAACTTTTCCATCAATTAATAACCATAATACTCTCAATCTTCTTCCTCAAATCACTAATCAGGAAATACCAAATCAAGCAAAACAGATTACTAGCCCCTTTTACTCAACATCTCACTTTAACATCACCAATGGTAAAAGAGTGAAGACAAAGTAATAACCATGACAACATCAGATGACTGGAATAATTTTTCTCTTTTACAATGCCCATAGAAGCAGATATCCCAAATCTGGAATGTCTACAAATGGTGGTATTTGCAAAGACAAAGCACAAATTATAATGTCAAATCAACTGGTCATCCATATGACTTCTCTAGATTTAGATCGGTGTATATCATTCCCAGGCACCAAAACCCTCCATATACCCAGAAAAAAAGGGGGGGGGTTGCATATATAAAATTAGGACTATAAATTGAACAACAGAAAACGTATTTCGAATACGATAAAGTCTACATGCAACCATCAATTGGCATCTTGAAGGCAAAATCCAAAAAGGCAACAAAAGAATATTTCAACAAGGGTTCTCCCAAGATCCCAGTGGAATGTGCTATAAGTACAACAGATGAGCCAAAAAGAAGGGACATTGGAAACCATAACATTCCATGCTCAATTAAAGATGGCATCAGGCCTCCATCTAGTAGCAAGTAGCAATCCGACATGATAGTGATAGTAGCATAAAGGATAGGGAGATGGGGAAGAAAAAACAGTAGCATCATAGGTATTCCACTTAGAGAAAAAGGGTAAGCTTTCCATTTTATACATTCCCCTTAGATAAGAAGATGCATGCAAATTGGGCACTTCAAGATGCCTCCAAGGAGTATCTAAACTAGGGATCTGAATCTAGGATAGTATTCCAAAAAAGGTCCTACTTTTAAACAGCAAAATCATGCATAAAGGGTGAACATAGTAACAACAATTGGGGGGGGGGGTTGTTATACCTTTTCAACAATAATTCGGTCACCAACACGAAGGGTAGGGTACATAGAAGAAGAGGGTATGGAGCGAAGCTCGGTGAACATAGTCCAAAGAAGAAAAACCACAAAGAGCCTCATGAAGCCGTCGAGTCCCGGCCATCGAAGGAAGGTCCAGCTCTGACATGGCATCCACCGGAGGGAAGGATAAGCGATGAGGAAGTGGTACAATGCAGAGGGCCTTAAGAAGCTCATCACTCTAACTATAATATATATGAGGAAATGAAAGAATCAGTTAATGTAGAATTCGATTATTCATAGGCTTAAATGAAGTTCAAAACTTTAGATCAGGGTCGATCATTACCTGGAATTCAAGTTTTGACTTTTTGATTGAAATGAAACCAGAGAAATCACCAAAATAGATAATTTGAATTGATTGAGAAAAATTGGAGATTTTTTTTTAATGTGAGAATTGAATTGTGTGAGTGATCAGTGAGTGATGGTGATGAACATGAAAGAAGCCCCAACTTGAATCTTGAGGGGTTCAGTGTTCAGAGAGAGAAAGAAGGAGAGTGAAAAAGGTGGGTATATATATGAGGAACAGGTGATGCTTGGTGACTAAGTTTCCACGCAAAACGCGCATGCCAATGTCCAATGAAGCCTACGCGGTTTTGTCACGTGTTACAAAACAATGGGTACAAGTTACAAATTACAGTGCCAATTGGTCTTTATTCTGTATATGGTTACGTCAAACCACAAAGCAAAAACGGATAATGTAAACCAACAAAACAGACATCCATACCATTTTTCTCACACACATACGGAAATGAAATAACTTAATGCTTTAGTGAAAACATTCATTTTACTCTCTAAAATAAATATTCAATTTAAAATATCCTTGCTCTAACATATACCAGTTTCTATTGTCATAAAATTCTTTTTACTTTGCATTTTCTAAAAGAAAATTGTATTATAATTTTAAAAGTATAGATTATTTTAATGTATAGAAACATCTATTATCATCCCACAGTTAAAAAAAAAAAAGGAAGAAAACAAGTTTACTCTTAGCTTCTCTGAATCACTGCTACCACGTGCTGTTGTAGTGGGCTTAGCAGAATTATGATTTTGGTCATTGGGCTCAACATGATTTTACGTTCCATAAAACAACTTGCAGGACAATTAATTTAGTAGCCCAATCCTCAACTGTTTCACAAGGCCCAGCACAACTACACGACACTACTTTTACTTTTACTTCGTTAAGGGTGTGTTTGTGAGTTAAGTTTAGGAGATAAAAAAAATGTTATGTGGGATTAAGGGTGCTAGCTAGTAAGGTTGCCAAAATGAGCTTGGTTCGCATTTGTTTGCTTAATTAAATGGATGGACTAAATATATAAAATTTGACCCATGAATAGTAAAAATTCATTTAAGCCCGACCCGTTTAATCTGTTTGGCCCATTTAGTGTTAATATAGACATAACCCCTTTGATTAACCCATTTATCCACATAAATGAGAGGATCAAACATATAAAAATCGACTCACAAATAATAAAAGTCAATTTAGGTCTCGGGTCTATTTAGACCCACAGGTTAGTCGGACCATGTCTAAACCGATCGGGTTAGCCCGTTTGACAGCCCTACTGGTTAGGATGGTACCCCAATGATTTAGAACTATTGGATGGTACCCCTGTTTTCCAACAAAACAGCTCTTGAAAATTACAAGCCAAGCCACATCAAAATTCATTATTTAACTTTTGAAATATTGCTCAATATTCCTTAATGAAAATTTGGTTTTGCAAATCTGCCTACCCCCAATAGCTTCCAAATCCGCCGCCATCCTCATCAGGCATCCTTCCTTCATCTCTGCCCACCTCCGCCACTGCCCCCTTCCTTGTCCAGCTCTCCGACAAGCACCTCTACCACCCTCTATGTCTATGGCTCTGACCGCCATGAGAACCGCTCCTACCTCGAGGCCGACATAGTGGCGGCCAAGCCCAGCCACGTGTTCAACGCTGCCGGTGTCACCGGCAGGCCCAATGTGGACTGGGACGAGTCCCACAAGGTGGAGACCATTCTCATCGTCATCGGCACCCTCAACCTGGCGGACATGTGCCACGAGAGGGGCCTCATCCTCATCAACTACGCCACCGGATGCATCTTCGAGTACGATTCCACTCACCCCCTCGGATTCAAGGACGATGAGGGATCGGCAGTTGTCGTCGGCGGTGAGGTCAGATGAGGCCGTCGCAGACGCCGACGAAGAGAAATCACTGTCGCAGGCGGTCGCAGTGGATGTGGAAGCGGATAGGGGTGACAGGGGGGTTGTGATAAAGGCGCTCGTCGGAGAGCTAGACTAGGAAGAGGCGGGGGGAGTTGCGGAGGTGGGCGAAGATGAAGGAAGGATGCCTGATGAGGTCCCGCAGAGGGTGGCAGACGGCTAGACGGAGGAGGTGATGTGGGCGGGGAGAATGTGGGACATGAGGGTTTGGAGGACCAGTGTGCAATATTACAAAAGTTAAATATGGTGGCTTGACTTGTAATTTTCAAAAGTTGTTTTTGTTAAAAAACGGGTTACCATCAAATGGTTCCAAAACATTGAGGGTACTTAGCCAACACCGAGATTGGGTTATAATTTTGACATGTAAAATTTATGATTAAATCCGTCAAAAACATTTATTAATACTCCTAAATTCAACATGTAAACGGACACTTAGGATCCAGGAAAGAAAGGGTCCCTATCACTTATGATATCCTTTGGTTTCCCAGCACAGAAAAATAAATAAAATTTACAGTTGGAAAGAAACAACCTCTCCCGCAGACGTCACTGCACACGACATTTATAAAAGGGACCATAGCATAAGAAAATATAGACTCAAAAACAAGAAAGATCCTAATTTATGTGATGAGAGGTCCAAAGTCCAATAAGCGAATAATTGAAGTGCTCTCACCTTGCCACACGTATGACGTTGATTCGATGCAAAATGGACCCCACCCATATCCTTTTCGTTCCTTCACCACACGATCTCTCCCTCCTCCTTTAAGCTGAAAAAGCAGTAACACTCCCACCAAGTTCAGCAGAAGAGAAGAGTAACAATGAAACCACGCCACCACTTCCCCTTTCTATGGGTTTCAATTCAGTTGCTGATGACAGAGATACCGTTTCCTTCACCGTTACGCTGTGCTGCTGGGGATGATTCCGCCGACACCAGCATCATCTTCACCACGCTCGGCAGATCCTCCTACGCCTTCGACATCTATTCACTCCCAAGTCAACCCTCATCCACTACCCCTAACTCCGAGCTTCAACTCACCGACGGCCACTCCGTCAACTTCAACGGCCACTTCCCTTCCACCTCCTTCCTCCTCTCCAACCACTCCTCCACTGACCCCCCGCCTCACCACCTCGTCTACGTTACTGAGCGAAACGGCCTCCCCACAATCTTCTACGACGCCGTTTTCACTCACAACCCTTCCACTAGGAGATCCATTCTCGAAACCCCAACCAACACCAGGATCCAAGTCCCTCTGCTACCCAATCAGAACCAAAATCAGGTTTCAATGAAAGACAAGCCTACCCTCGCCGGGGAATATCTTGTGTACGTGTCGACACACGAGGACCCCGGCGTCCCACGTGCCAGCTGGACCGCCGTTTACTCCACACACCTCAAATCCGGCCACACCACAAGGCTCACCCCATACGGCGTCGCCGATTTCAGCCCCGCCCTGTCTCCCTCCGCCGAATTCACCGCCGTCGCCTCCTACGGCGAACGCGGCTGGTCCGGCGAGGTCGAGGATCTCACCACTGACATCTACGTTTTCTCCACTCGGGACGGGACTAACAGAGTCAAGGTGGTGGAACACGGCGGCTGGCCATGCTGGATCGACGATCGCACCATCTACTTTCACCGGAGGGGCGAGGACCAGTGGTGGAGCATCTACAGGGCGATCCTCCCCGCCGACGGTCCGCTCTCCGTCGATTCGGTGGTCGTCGAGCGAGTCACCCCGCCGGGTCTCCACGCGTTCACGCCCGCAACCGCGCCGGGAAACCACGACTTCATCGCCGTTGCGACGAGGAGGCCGGGATCGAGTTTCCGCCACATCGAGCTATTCCACCTGGGCAAGAACGAGTTCACCGAGTTGACTCGGCCAATCGCGCCACTCGCTCACCACCTCAACCCGTTTATCTCGCCTGATTCAACCCGGGTCGGGTACCACAAGTGCAGAGGCGAACCCAGCGGAAACGAATCCCCTCAGCTCTTACTGGAGAACGTTCGGAGCCCCGTTCCCGGTCTATCTCTCTTCCGGTTCGTCGGTTCGTTTCCGGTTTTCTCTCCATCCGGCGACCGAATCGCTTACGTGGAGATGCCAGGGGTTTACGTCGTGAACCGGGACGGTTCGAACCGGCGCAAGGTGTCAGACGCGATGGCCTTCTCGACCGCTTGGGACCCGATTCGACCGGGAGTCATCTATACTGCAATCGGTGAAACGTTCGCTCCTGAGAGCTCTCGCGTTGATATAGTGTCCATCAACGTTGACCGCGTTGACGGAAAAACTAACGTCAAGCGGTTAACACTTGACGGGAAAAACAACGCTTTCCCTGCGGTTTCGCCAGATGGAAAATGGATCGTGTTCCGGTCGGGTCGGTCGGGTCATAAGAACCTCTATGTGATGGATGCAATTGGCGGTGAGCAAAACGGGCTTCGGAGATTAACCGAAGGCCCGTGGACTGACACGATGTGTAACTGGTCACCGGATGGGGAATGGATCGCTTTCGCTTCAGACCGGCACGACCCTGGTAGCGGCACCTTTGGGATTTACCTGATCCACCCGAATGGAACGGGGTTGAGGAACCTGGTTCATAGCGGGTCGGGTGGGAGGACGAACCACCCTTATTTTAGCCCCGATGGGAAGAGCTTAGCTTTTACTTCGGACTACGCGGGGATTTCAGCTGAACCCATCTCGAACCCGCATCATTACCAGCCGTACGGTGAAATCTTCACCGTTAGATTGGACGGGTCGGGTATAAAGAGGTTGACCCATAATTCGTATGAGGATGGAACACCTGCTTGGGCCCCCAAGTATATTGAGCCCGTGAGCGTTGAGGGGCCCAAGGGTGGGCCCTATTGCGCCTTTGAAGATTGCCACTGGCTTAACAACATGCCCAACAAGAGTAGTGTTGTGAATTTGGGTGCTTATGTTATGAAAAGCTTCCGCGTATCAAACGCTCGGTGTGGCATGTAAAAATGCTTATGATGACGGATGGCATTTTTCTGATATATTTTTTGTTGTACATGCCATCCAATTGCCAGCGGCAGAATAAGAAGCTTGCTACTGTAAGTGTGGACTTATGTATAATTCATTAGCTGTGTTATTAATTGAGATGTAAACATTTTACTAGGGGTTGGTTGAGCTTGAGCATGATAATCGTACATAAGAGGTAGCTTCTGTTAGGTGTGTAGATTACTACTATCATATAACGTTCCAAAAACCTCGTGTAAGATAAAGAAGTCTTCAAAAAGGCACATTAGAATTTGATGCCATAATTTTAAATAATTCTTGTTTCTGTTTTAATGACGAGCACAACACCTCTTTATTTTAGTGCCACTGCTGGACTACTATAAATTGGACAAAAAAGATCAATTGTTCAAGAGGATTCGTGGAATGTCGTTGATTTTTGGGTCAATTTGTGGACCAATCAACTCTAATTAACACAGATACAAGAACTCTAATTAAGATTGATGGGGGTGTGAAAAGGCAACTACATATACATTGTACTAAGAGAAGTAAGTGCATTCTCTTGAGAGCAAGTTAAATTGGACTTTCATCTCTCTGGCTCAATTCTGGAAAAATTCCTGAGGTATCGAGGAAGGGCAGTACTTCTTGGCCACATATTTGTACTGAAACAAAAAACACAAAATAAATTATGAATAAAGAAGTACTCAAAAATCAGATTATAGAGGAACAACAACAAATCATAGCAACAAGAAATTTATTACCTTGTGCTGGCTGTATTTCTCCCTAATTGCTGGCAAATTAGAGTTAGCACTGTTGCAGCAAAGGCGATGGAGATCCTTCACACAACTACACAAATCAGAAGGCTGGTATTGTGTGTAATGCTGCAATGTTGCATTCTATTGCAAAAGAACAAAAATAGTATGTCAACAATACACTCAAATAAAATATAATAAAAATATAGAGAATCACTTAATATCATAATTTTTTGTTATTAGCAGCATACCCATGGCTTCTTCGATGGGAAAGCTATGAATCTGGCTAGAAAAATTGCAGAAGCAGCTATTAGTGATGGAGCATAACAAAGCATGCTGTATTCCAACAGAGACAACTCGGCAATATAGTTTGTCAAGCACTCTAGTTGCATCGAAGGGCACTGAAGAAATAAACACAAATGAAGAAATTCATGATTAAAAGTTGGAAATGGGTAACAACTTAGAGATGGATTGCATCGTAACATTAATTTTAATTGTAAGAACAACAAATGGAAATAGAATTAGGATTAGGACTATTCTTCTCATGTTATGGTGTGAGAGACAGACATAAAAAAACGGTGTCCCAACAATAAAAATGGTCCAACATTATTTGAACTCTTTCTTATGACAGATGCATAAAATACATAAATGGATGATTATGCTAGAAAGATACCTCAGTGACTCCTTGAGCTGCACGAACAAATCGTCTGACATCGTAAAAAATGAAAAAATGGTTCATTAGGAGAGTGTCGAAGAACTTCAAAAGGTCAATTTGATAGTCATTCTCTAACCATTACCTTAGGAAACATTTAATTGTTGGGGCTGTCATTTCAAACTTCAAGTAATTCAAGACAGCAGATTCCATCTGCAAAACCTGCATTGAATGATTTTCTTCATATAAGCACACCAAAACACTATAAACAAGTAACTTGAAACCGCAAAATTATGCCAAAGAATGTAACACAAACCTCTTCTTTGAAGTATGTGTTATCCGTGATGTAACAAAATTCCTCCACCTGAGGTGCACAAATCTCCTCATATTTACTGTCAAGAAGAACCAAATATCAAATCATGTTATTGCTTGTCTTTATGCCAATGCTACAAGGACAAAATAAGGTAGAAATCATAAATCAGAAAAAGCAAAGAGGAACTTTAAGATTCCTTACGAGGCAATCATCATGGAGGCAACACCAAGTAATTGTAGTTTTTGCCTGTTCATCACATTCCCTGAAAGGTACCTATCTATGTAATTCACTGTCAAATACAATGTATCAGGTACAAGCCGATACTCCTCAGCCACCTGAAAATGAGAACATATGATTAGCATACATAAGAAGATTATTTAATTTGAGACATGATGAAACTTCAATTGCAATATACTATAAGATCAGTAAATTTGAACTTCCAAGTGTCAACAATATTACCTCAACAAGCCAGTCAATCAATATAGCACGCATGCTGGGATTTATATCCTTTTGAACTTTCTCCATGAAATCAGTGGAAGGCCTTTTCTTTGCCTAAGATTACATAAATTGAAGAAACCAAATAAGAATATTTAGAATAAGCAAATATAATTTTTATAGCAGATACTTAACATGTTACACTTTGAAAATCTATGCACTAAGCATGACAGAGATAATTGCTAATAGGGAAAACTGTCCTATACCTCAGATGCACGCAGGTGCTTGTAAATATCACAAGCAAAGGTAGCACAAAACTGCGGATCCATGTAATTGTTATCAACATTCACAATTTTGTCATCCTTTTCCAACCCAACGAGTATGTCTCTACTACACATGTTACCTGCATAGAAATCAATCACATTAACATCAGAACACAAGAAACAAACAAGTAACTCAACCAACATTATATAAAAATAAACCATATCCCACAAATTGATTGACCAAATAATCAAAAGCTTCCAACCTGCTGGCTCAGCAGCATCAGAAATGTTGAGACTGCTGAATGTTTTTCTCTCAATCGAATCCACCGCCGAGACATCGGTGTTGTCCAAATACTCAATCTCAGGGCTCTTGAAGGAATCACAGGAGGACATTGTCTCATCCACAGACATAGACACCGAAACCCCATCCGATTTAGCCGGAGAAACATCCGGAAAGCTGCTTGATACAGGAACAGGAACAGCAACAGGGGCAACAACTCTTTGAGCAACAGATTTTGGAGCATCTTCATCCCTTACTACACAACTAGCCTTGGGAAAAACAACGGCAGAAGTTCTAACATTCTGCAGAATCGGTATCTTGTTGCTGGAAATTGCAGAGCTGGTGCTGCTGCTGCATGATGAAGCTTCTTTCTTGGCCTTGGCAACTTTAGTTGCACATGGAACCTAGCAACAACATATATAAACTTAAGCATCAAAATTAACCTAAGAATTATGAAGAAATTAAGCTTTTACTGCGAAATCAAGTTTCGGTGCAAGAATTAAACGACATAAAATCAAAGAAGGGGGGAAGAATACCAAAAAAGAGGCTTGTGCTGAGCTGCGGGAAGCAATGTGATTGGTGAGGTTAGTTAGAGGGGCACGTTTCTTGGCCAAATGCGGAGGAGGACCAACGCCGGCACCAGAAACCTTGCCGCCGTTGTTGTTTTCGGAGGAGGCAGATGCATGGCGCTTGGCCAAAGATGACGTGGTGGAAGAAGAAAACGATGAACGGCGATTCTGAGTCGTCGTCGTCATTTCAATTTCAAAAATATGAAACGTCAAAAAAGACTCTCTCTCTCTCTAGTTCTAAGCAAGAACCAAGCGAAGAGAAAAAGAGATAAAAAGAAGGGTTATGTTACTGCTATTTGCTTTCTGGTTTTCAGAGAGAGATATGAATCAATTAGTAGAATCAATATAAAGGGAAAGGAAGAAGTGACTTTTGTAGCTTTTCTCAAGTTTTGTTTGTTTCTTTATTTATGTTAATATTTAAATATATATATTGAAAAGAAACAGTGTGTGTGTGAGTGCAATAAATCTGTTTTTATTGTGAGTATTTCATCGTCTTCTTTTTTATTATAACATAATTTATTGCGTGTAGTTGAGGCGGGGGAAAGGGTCTGGTTTCAAAATGGGGCTCGGTATTCGTTAGAGGCTGGGAGCGGGGGTCGCCGGTGTGGGCCCCCACATGCTTCCATTCGGTTTTCAAATTTGGTTCTGCACCCTGAGACCTTTGAGGGATCTGATTGGTCTGTTACGGCCACGCAGGGTGACAGCACGTGAGGGGGAAGAGGAGCTTTCAGTTTGAATTTGAATTATTTCAAACGGTCACTGGGGATCTGTCGTTTGCTGCTGCTTTAAGGAGCTTAGTCCTCCCACTTCCCAACCATCGTCCTCATATTTCTTACGTGCCTCTCCCAAATATTTTCCAATTCTTTATAATTATTAAGCAAAATTCAAATCTGTGCACCGAAAAAGAGGAGACGGTCCGCAAGTTAATTAAGGGAAGAAAAAAAATCCTCAATTAATTTTTTTATCCCACATGAAATAGGTTGTCACTACACACCACCATCAGGCTTAGTTAGTAAATTTAATTTAGTAATGGAATTTGTCATATACCAGCTCTAGCAATGCAACATTATCTTCACGATTTCAGGAATTGTGTTTCGAAAATTGATTATTTCTATATAGAAGAATCCAAATTATTAAATCAATTAAAAACAAAAAACATAGCAACACTCATGTGCTTTTTTACATAAGAAAAGATAATACATAAGGAAAGTCTTAATAAAAATCTCTACGCAAAATGTACATTAGGATTGCGTTTAATATAAAAAATAAAATAGAATAACAAAGACACATGAACAAATAGTCAATTACTTGTAAAATTAAACCATTTATTTTTTCACATCCTAATGAAGAAAATCATTTTTATTTCTTATTTTTAGGGCATCAGATTATTAACACATTATAACCTATTTGACATCCTAAACAAGAAAATGTATTTTTGTTCTGATGCAGGAAGTATGTGTTAGGCATGGTTATGGAGAAAAAACAAAGTTCTTAGCGTTGGTGTTTCCACGAGCGTGGGTAATGACAATTTCTCCAAGGTCGACACGACCGTCTTTTTAAAAACGTAACTATGGAGAATTAACCGATGTCGTTGTGGCAGTGTTTTCAGCAAAGTCGCTGTGGAAGAAGAGGATTTGTGGTGAATGGTTAGGGCCCATAGAGACAGAGGGATACACACTACACAAACGAAAGTGATTAAATGTCGGGAATTTTTTTTTTAAAAGTAATTAGGTGTGGACCCACGTAACTAATCTCCTTACCCAGAATCTCCTAAACACTAAAGAACACGAATATCACTCTGCTCTCCTGTTGCACTCTCGTCTCTCCGTGTCCGCCACAAAATGACCCTTAACACAAACTACCATTTGAGTTCATTCCAACACAGATTACTTCCCTGGTATTTAAAGGAAGATTAAGAATGCCTAGTTTTAACTATCGTCGAAAAAGAAAACATACGATACATTTATGATTAACTACTTCTCGTGTTGCTATTAAGAATAAACCTTCTATTATTCATAAAGAAGCGATCAATTTCATCGTTGAAATCTAAGTTGACACTTCCTAAGAAATAAGGGAGGGAGAGCTCTTACTTTCTGTCTAGTTAAACTCTACCATATTACGTCAATGTAGTTAATCAAAAAAAGAATATTATATCAATGACATTTCAAGTTACATCATTTTATGAAACAGTCTTAAGAAGGGAGACTGTACAAGGCAACAGTACAGACTATAGAGATTTTACCCCCTAATGGTCATGCTAACTACTTGAACATTCAACAATTGGCACAGAATTAGCACACGCATGATTCGACACAGCAAGATGTGTAAGGAGAACTACATCCATAGTCTTCAACTGCAATGGCCCAGACTTTCAGAGCCAGCATCTAATAGAGGCATTAGAATAACCAGGTACGGGCTTAGTTGCCTAGTTCAGGAATACCTCTACAGGCATTGACGGGGGACAATACTTCTTGGCCACGAACTTGAACTGCATGAAATAACATGGAATTATTTAGCAATTCGTAAACATCATACTCAATTGCCCATATAGGTCAACAGCATATCAGATCAAAGGTATTTTAAAATGAAAAAATGCACAAACGCAAGTATACCAGCGTGTTAGAATTACCAATTAACTGCAAATCGCAATTGACTCAAGTTTCAAGACAATCAACCAAGATTCAATATTGAACATCCTTTGCTTAGTAGAAAATGCCTATTAGTTTTACAATAAAATGTTATTGGATAAGCACAAGTTTAACCCCTCGTATTTAGTCATACTCACAGAAAATTAGTAAGACTCACAAATGACTAAATGAGTTAGCACATCTTAAATAAAGATGGTAAGACTCACTTTTATTATGAGTGTGCCTAAAAATAAGATATTATCTACTGATATAAAAGCTCTCTCTAGTTTTACACATAATGTATTCTATATCAATGAAACTGAGCCTGTAGATCATGAAGGCTAAGACCCAACCACCAATTAGGATGCACAGCAAAACTTAATATATAATCAAGTTTGTTTCTGGCATAACAAATTCCAAACGATAATAATTCCTATAATATTGCAATGAAAGAAATTTACATAATTAACAATTTTCTTTAATGCTCTCTATCATTATCACTTAATCATCCAGTTATTTAAATAAATCAGTGAATTCGATTGCAGACGGCTTTAAGTCGCCTAATTTTACTCCACATATACTCAAGGTAGCAAGAGGTATTCTCACCTTATGCTGACTGTACTTCTCCCTAATGGCAGGTAAATTATGACAACCATCACGGCACAACCAATGCAGTCTCTTGACACATTCACACAATTGTGGTGCTTGGTAACCTGTGTAATGCCTTAAAGTAGAATTCTACACAACATATACATAATTGCAGAAAATCACTATACATTTATGATTTTTTGAAAGATAAAATATTCCTCAATAAAATAAATCACCTGTCATACGTACCCAAGGCTTCTTCCGAGGAAGTAGTATGTATTTAGCCAAGAAAGTGGCTGATGCAGCTATCAATGATGGGTTGAACTTAAGCATGCAATACTCTAGAAGAGATAATTCTGAGAGATAGTCTGCCAAATACTCCAGCTGCATTAGTGGAACCTAAAAACATAACCATCATTAAGTGTCAAGATGTTATTATCCGAACTCCGAGACTAAAAAAATTCGTAATCAAAAGGCATACCTCACAAGTTTGCTGGGCAACAGTAACAAAGCGCCTGCATAGGCATGAAAACAAGTAAGTACTATGGCAATTACTTTCACTTGCACTAACCAAAATAAGAGTAATGATATTTGGACGTAACAAATATAGTGTGGATATAGTTGATGAGAGAAGAATACAAAATAGTGAGTGTTGAGAGAAAATATAGTGAACCCCACAACCTTTGTATCCTGTATGTACACATTATTTCTACTTTGTTATGTACAATACCATTGCTCTAATAAGAAAGTTAATCATTACCGCAAGAAACATCTAACTGTTGGAGTGGTCATTTCAAACTTCAAGAAATTCAGGACATCAGATTCCATTTGCAACACCTACATTAATTTCATACATACATCTTTTAGGAGAATAAGGCAACTAAAAAGATATCGAGAGCTTCAGATATGAATTAACAGATAATAAAATCCAAACCTCCTCCTTAGAATATGTATCATCAGTTACATAACAGAACTCTTCAACCTTAGGGGGACAAATCTCCTCGTATTTGCTGCCAAAGTCAAACTAATGCTATAAGCTTATAGTAGTGGGATAATATACAAATGATGATAAACAAAGGACAGAAGAGAAGAAACAAACAGGTAAACTCACACAAATTAAAGTAGAGATTGCTTAACTAACAAGCATTAAGAGATAAGAACCCTACGAAGCAATCATCATGCAGGCAACACCAAGTAGTTGTAATTTCTTCCTATTCACTGCATTGCCAGAAAGATAGCGATCCATGTAGTTAACTGTCAGAAATAGTGTATCAGGTAGAAGCATGTACTCATCAGCAACCTACAATGTAGAGACATAAAAATACTGAACAAATTGATGAACCAGCAAAATGGAAAGAATGTAATATTTACAATTTAAATTTTCTAATGAATCAGGAAGCCCCACTAACCAGGACATAACAAACTTTATTAAAACCGTGATATAAAAATGGGGTCACAAAGAAGAAATTCCCTGGAATAAATAGGATTATCTACAATGAGTTTCCCTTTAAAATAGGAAAGGGAAGGTTTTTTACCACTAAATCATTTGGTGAGACCCATACAATTCACTTCATTGATCTAGTGGTAAAGAATCATTCACTTTAGAAAATCCTAATCTGAATAAATATATCACCCTGGCAATACCATCACCCACCATAGTTTACCTCTACAAGCCAATCAATAAGTATGGCCCGCATGCTGGAATGGATATCTTTCTGTATCTTCTCCATATAGTCCACAGATGGCCTTCTAATTTCCTAAAATCGGAAATTAGACCAAAACAAATGCTTAAACAAAATAGAGATAAATTAGACCAAAGAATGAATAATACAGAAATAATACAACAGATAACTTTCTTTGAAACTTCCAAAAGTTACAGTAGCCCATTAAGTGGGACCAAATCACCCTCATAAAGCACTCAGAATTCAATTGCAAATTTTATCAACTGTTTTGCACCCGTTATATCCAAATCATATTCCCCAATTTCAACAATTGTGAGAAGGAAAAACCATTTAAAAGAAAAATCAATCATTCTTTATCAATTATCACTCTAAAATCTACATTATCTACATATAGTGTGAATTTGGCTCGGCCATTAACAATGATCTTTCATGGAAACTTTTAGACCAGCAATAAAATAATCATAATAGTTACGTACGTGAAATGAAAAAAAAAATGACGCTGGAGAAGCAATTCAATTTGATTTTCAAATTTAGATCAAGCTGACATGTCAGATATTTTCAAAGAAAAATGATTCTATAAAGCTATCACGTCTTACTTAACTACTAGAAGCTAAGATGTTCAAGTCACTTATATTTACTATATTTATTTGCTATAAATGGGACTAAAGCCCAATTTCTACATTCCAATATACCATAGCTCTATAGCGACAAAAACCGGTATACCAAATTAGTTATGGAACATGAACTAGAAATTTTTAAACATATAACCACACCATATGAAAACAAATTGCAGCGCTGCTATCATTCCCCTTGAGAGTTACAACAGGTGATTCAACAGTGAAAAGATTTGGAGATGTACCTCAGATCCACGCAAATATTCATAGATTTCATGGACAACGGATGTACAGATTTGTGGGTCATTTATACAGGTGTCCATATCCACGACTTCATTTGCTTCTACCTTCATGATGGCATCGATGCCACATATTCTTCCTGAAAGGGCAGTAAAACATGCATTCCAGAGTCATTTTTGAAAATAGTATGATCCAAATTAGCCAAAGCAGAGGGAGAGGGGACAAGATTCATCCTTTGATAAACGGACCTCCTATTGTTGAAGAGTCTGAAATACTGAGAATGTCGCTTGTCCTATTCTCATTTGATTTGACCGATACAATATCATTATTGTAAATGTATTCAAATTCCGGGCTCTTCAAAGAATCACTGGTTGAGATGCTCTCATCCAGTGAAACTGATTCGCTAAAGCATTTACTTGGAGAAATGCCAATCCTTCTCGAAGCACAGACCATGCTATTAAGGAATGCTTGAACTCCAGCATTAGGTTGACTACTTCTAGTCAAATGTGAGCCTTTCGAAAGTTCTAACCCTCTTGATTTTATACTCAAAGAGGCTTGCAAAGGCTCCCCAGCCATAACTTTCTTCTGAGAATTGGCAATTGAATCCTTCTTTGTCTTGGCGGTCTTGGACACACATGGAACCTTCAAATTATTAATAACTGTTTGTTAAAGTACAGAAATAAATAAATAAATTATTAAATAGTACACTCCAATTATATCCATGCTTGATCCTAAACAAAACCCAAGAAAATAGAATTGTATACAGTTCATTGACGAAAGTTTGACACCTAAGGCATGTGAGGTGAGTCTCCTTAGTTTGCAGATACAATTGATCCCCTGTGAATACCGAGTACAGAGATACATGATAGGTGAAGCTTGCAACAGCAAATTGGACATTGAGACCATAAATTTAATCACACTTGTTATTGCATCATTCTCGTTATTCATACACATCATCATCCTAAGCTATTCATCACACAATACCAACTCTGTCACAACTCAATAGCCATTCTTATTCAAACGCAAATTCATTGATACCAACACCAATAGTTAAAAAAATTAAATAAATAAATAAAAGATAGTCGCCACTACTCAACATCATCACTGCAAAGGAAAACCACATCACAACCAAACATAACACGAATTCAAGATTACCCGTGAACAAAACCTAACTGCGAAAAAAGAAAAACAAACCAGAAACTAGTAGTTGTGAATCATTTAACGCTACCAGTGGTTTGGATGGAGCAGCAAGGGAGGTTCTTGCACCGGAGAGAGTGGCATTTCTGTTGTTGGTAACGTCGGCGAGTGCGGGACGCTTCTTTGTCAAGTGGCTCTTCGGGGCAGCGACCTTCTTGCTAGAACTTTCAGAAACGGAGGACCTCTTCTCCGATGATGATGATGACGATAAAGAAGAAGTAGCGAAACGCCGGTTACGGGTAAACATTTTGTGATCAAGAAAGGAAACCCTAATCGCTGCAATAAACACCAAATGGAGTCAGTTTCGTTTGCAGAAACAAACGGAGAAATGAGGTCGTTGATGGAACAGAATGAAGCAGAAGAAATTGATAGAGAAACAACAAAAAATTAAAACCCTAGAGCGTGGTGGATGATCGAAAAAGACGAACCTAGGGTTTGGTAACAGTTTTCAGATTTTTGGAAGATCCCTTTTGCTAAATTGTGAGGAAGTTCTTTCGAAGCAGAGAAAGCAGAGTGGCCAGGGGAAGGAACTTCAGTTTCAGAATGTATTTGTCAAAGCGCGAAGTGTGTGTTTAGGTGAGCAATTGTGACCGTCAGATTGGAGTCGAGAGAGATCTTGACAGTCCATTGAACCCGTGCATTGTAACGTATCATTCGCATCAAGCATGCAACATATAAGGTTGAAAATTAACATCCAAGTCCAATACTTGAGGAAACTTATCACCAAAAAGAAGGAACTTATTAACACCACTTTATCATTTTAACTTTTATTGTATCTTGTTTCTAAAATTCTTTCAAAATTCAATATATTATTAACACCAAACGCCTCTAAGAGTTTTGCAACTCACATGTAACATATTATCACTTCAATATAAATAGTTGAATGTAATAAAATAAAATAAAATAAAAAGCTCTTTTACACTGAAAATATATTTTTTAGGATCAGAGCATCATATTAGTTTAAAAGGTATAGTTTAATGTGGTTAAATTAATATCATCTTCAGAATATATTCTATGATGAAAAACTTGATGTTACTAATATTTCAATAATAAAATTAGTTTTCTTCAAAAAAAAATATAAATAAAACTGGAATTAAATAGAATAATAATTCTCAGCTTACAATATGATATGTTTTCTTTTACAATTACAATATGGTATTTTCCAAATTATAATTAACTATACAAGGTTTCATTAAATTAGTTTTTATTGCTGGATTAAAAATTTTAAATAATGAGTATGCCTATAACGGAATTGTCATTCAATAATAGACCTATACATTTTATTATCATTGGTCAATATTGAGTTACTTCAAGTTGCTCAACACTTATTTCACTTAAACAATACCTTAAGTTAAAAAATTTATAGATAGAAGGTTTTTTTTCCTACTCTGCATCACTCAAACTCATGTTAAATTAGCTTGAGTTTCGGGTGCCAATGGTTCATACAAAAATACAATGAAAAACAAATGATAAAAAAATTATACAATTATAAAAGGTTGTCAATTTTTTAAATAAAATAATTTCATGGTTAATTTGTGTTTAAAAATATAAAATTTGTGCATTTTTAAGTATGGAAATGCTTATTAGCCTGACTTGATTGCCCGAAGTTGCACGACTCGGTTGATGCAGCAGCCTTAATGGTCATTAGATATTAATTTATGTTTTTCTCTTCACCATACTTAGGATTTTCCTTATGCCAACTGTTTATGGCAGAATAAACACGGTACAAAGTCGGGATCATCTCTTTTAAGAATATTGTATGTTTTATAAATTTTAAATTTATTATTTTAATTTTCTTAATAACGCTTTTAAATTGTGTTTGGTTACTGCGATATGACTAAAATACAAGTGTTATATTAAAATTTGTCAAGTTAAAAATATGATCATCAGGTCTTAATTAGTGAAAGGCGACTCAAATATGTCTTAAAAGTGATTAATAACAAGTCATAAAGATGACTTATTAATGACTTTGAGGCGATTGATAATAAATTGTGATAAGCAACTAACCGTGACAATACATTGAAATAAAGAGTTGACTATATGCGTTGGTACATAGAAAGAGTACTTGATGCATGTCAAGAGAATTAACATGCAATAGAACACTAATGTTACATGAGGGTCGACCACAAAAGTAAGGGTCGAAGAACATTGAAGCACGTTGATTGAAGGCAAGATGGGATACATGTGAAAATTTAAAGTGTACGTTAATGGCAAATTAGAGTCATTGCCAACTGGTGGTATAGTTCGACCAAGATCAAGACTTTGGCAATCAATTTGGAGTTGAGAGTCGACCCAATCATAAAGGAAACCATATGTTGCATCGATACAAAAAGTAATGTGGCATGATAAAAAAAAGCAAGGTGTAAGTTGTAGCAACTTGAAGTCCACATGTTTATAGCACATGGAAGCAACTATGTAATGGTCTTAGCAATTTGGTATCAAAGGTGCAACGTATGAAGAGTATGTTGGAATCAATTTGCATGCATTTCCAAGAGAAATTTCAGGAGAGACGAGAAATTTTGAAGACATGAAAACCATCTAATAGGTTATAATCACTCAAGGCATTTAAGATTTTTTTTTTTTTATAAATAAGACTTTTAGAATTAGGTTTTTGGGGATTGAAATTGCTTAAAGATTACCTTACTCATCCTCACGTCACGACAACACTAACGGATACATAAGGAAAAATTAAGTACTTCATTCTCACTTCTTATTCTCTCCCATATATTAATTCCCAATCTCTCTTATTTCTTTCCTAACTCAATCTCTATTAATTATTCTTTTACTTATGCAATTTACTTTCAATTTATGTTTATATAATTTTCAGTCTATGTACTTGTACTTTTACATTGCAATATTATTAAAATTGTTTATTTTAATTCTCTATTTTTTCACTATTGACAAATCCTGAGAATTCATTAGACAAATTATTTCGTTCCCCGAATTGAGAAGTGAAAATACAATTTTGGTATCCTATTGACCAGAAATATGGTAAAACAACATGCATCAGGACATAGACATAAAATATAGGACTAAAAGTCAATTTTATATTTTGTTTGATACACAAATTTTTTCTCTTGATATACAAATTTTTGTACATATCTTCGTAACCAGATAAAATTGTGTCTCTGTGTTCTTGTATTTGTGTTATATACTAGATAAAATTTCATTAATGATACTTTATTAGAGTTATTTTAAGTCTATTAAAATGTTTATTTGTGCATTTTTTTTTCATAAAAATTTAATTTTTTTATCTCATCGATAACATAATTCAAGTATAAAATATATATAATAACTGCAACAAAATAACAATAACATTAATAGCTTAATAATAATGATGTTTACTTATTTAGCTTGTTGTACTAAGTTTAACTATTGTAAATGACAAAAATTATGTTTTTTAAATCATTAATCAGTAATAGAGGTTAAATATAAAATAAATATATTAGTTGTAACTTTATATCTGAACCATCCTAATAGCCTGAAGTTATTTTGAAATTGAGATTGAGAGGAGCTTGAGTTTTTCCTAAAAGTGGGGAAGAAACGAAATCCCTTTTGTTGCGAAACGGTGCGTAGATCGAATAGCTGTCCTTGCGGAAGGAGAGCGGGAAAAGCCCTACTAATATAAATCAGCGGCAAGATTAGGGGCAGACGAGAGCGGAGTTGTGAACTCAACTAAGCAGTGGTCGATAGAATGGCGCCAATAATGCAGAGCTCTCAGCCATGGGTCGAAAAATAGTACCAATTTTCTCACACTCTTCCTCTTTTTCATAATCGCCTTTTTTCTCTAAAATCTATTATTATACTCACAATTTGTGGTTTCCGTTTGTATCAGCCGGCCAAAGCAAGTCAAAGACGTAGCTCAGCAAGACGAAGTTGTTCGCGTCCTCATCAACACCCTCGAAACCGGAAGTGTAAATAATCCCTTCTTCCTTTTCCTCTTCCTCTTCGTATTCTTCTTTTTCCCCACAGTTTTTCTCATTCAATCAGTTGCTGTTTCCCCTCTTGCGTTACAGTGCCCCCACATGCTCTTCTATGGTCCTCCCGGCACCGGAAAAACCACCACTGCTCTTGCCATCGCCCATCAGCTCTTCGGGTATGCATTCTCTCCAACCGACTCATTTTGTTTATACTTTTATTTGCTTACTAATTAGGGTTTCCTAGCTTGTGCTCTGAAAACTTCATCGCTTCAAGTTTCAATTGTGTTTGTATGTTGTAGTATCTTTAATCCGTGACAACCAATGTATTTACGTACACAGGCCTGAGCTCTACAAGTCTAGGGTTCTGGAGCTGAATGCAAGTGATGAGCGAGGGATTAATGTTGTTCGCACTAAGATCAAAGATTTCGCTGCAGTGGCCGTCGGTACTAATCGCCCTAAGAAGTATGTGGAGTATAATTTTTTCTGTTTTGAGACTTGAGACTGTTGTTTGTTACCTCCTCTTCTTTTGTCTATGGGGTGTGTGTGTGCCTTCCTCACTGTTTTGGTGTTCTGGTATTTCAGCGGTTATCCATGTCCGCCTTATAAGATTATTGTTCTGGATGAGGCTGATTCGATGACCGAAGATGCTCAGGCAGTGATGCTAAATTTTTATATTCTAGCTTAGCTGGTCTTGTAAAGTGCTATAGGTTTCTCATCACCTACAATTTCCTGTGCAGAATGCCCTGAGGCGTACAATGGAAACTTACTCTAAAGTTACACGGTTCTTTTTTATTTGTAATTACATTAGCAGGTACCTTGTCTTCCATGTTACCATTTATTGATTAATCTCTTCAGCATTAGTTTTTATCTAGCATCATTAAGGAATCAGCGTGGATTATTGTGGCACACATAATTTAAATCCATTTTGCCATATCTCTAATGCTTCTGATGGGTATAAGTTTCAATCCTGATGAATATCTTTCATTGCCATTGTTTCAACAGTTTTGTGATTTTAGTTGTGGCACACTTCATCCCCCCCCCCCCCGCCAAAAAAAAAATTTTTTTGCGAGGGTTATATGGGATATTCATTTTTCAGAACCACACATATATCATGCCCAAATACTAATGGTTTTCTTCTTTATAAATTTGATGTCAAGACTGGAGAAAAGTTATAACATAAAGCTAAAATGATTAATTTGTCTTTTGTTTATGTCAATGCTTTATCTAGAATAGGTGACTCATTGATTCTGTAAGTGACAAGGCTGCAATTTGTTGTAGGATTATAGAACCACTTGCTTCAAGGTGTGCAAAATTTAGGTTCAAGCCGTTGTCCGAAGAGATTATGAGCAACCGAATATTGTACATCTGCAATGAAGAAGGACTCAATCTTGATGCTAAGGTATGAACCTGAGAGTTTGTATACCAGTAGTGTTATTCTGAATGGTTTCAATACTCTGGCTATAAGGGTTTTGTTGAAATCTAAGTGAAATATTTAATGTGCCTTTGCTTCCGCAGGCCCTTTCAAGCCTGAGTTCTATTTCTCAAGGAGATCTTCGTCGGGCTATCACATACTTGCAGGTGAGAGATATTTCCTCGTTAACATAGTAGGCCTTCCAACGTGTAAATTCTATTTCTTCCATTTTAATTATTGTACAATGCTTTTTTTTTTTTTTCATTTCTAATTTGTTTAACTGAGCCAGTTTACTCTGAACACGTTGTGTGCGTGTTTGTGTTTCTTAAATGGCTATGCTTCGAGTGTATTCTGCCTCCGAAGTGCTGCTCTTTAGAAGATGGGTATTATAAATAATTAAATGCAACTATTTTGGTTCTAAAGTAAGATCATTTTGATTGTAGGCATGCATGCTTTTATCTTCTAACTTTTAATGCTCACTCAATAATAAATTTAGTGGAAAAGGGTAATGAAGAGTCTTGCACATACCTATAGATTGCCATGGGTATCTATGGGACCGGCGACACAATATTCATAATCCATTACAACACCACTAATGCAACACAATCCAAATTAACAATGAAAGTACATGATGGAAATTGAATAATTTTAACAATAATTAGTTGTGAATTCTTGTATGAACGGGGACCTACTCATGTATGTACGAGGAGTTTCCCATGGGTACTCGTGTAGACAGGTTTTTTTGCCATCTTCACACATAATGGGCTGATAAAAGGGGAGACTTGTCACACCCAGCCAATATGTGACTCATGCCGATGCCTTAAAATCCATTTGTTCTGTACTTCTGTTAAAACTATGTAGAAAGTTTTGTATGAACTTCTTTGCAACCCCATCTTCACCATTTAGGAAAATTTTCAAGAGTCTCCAACTGTTTCCGTGTAGGTTTTGCTTTCATTTTCTCATGCATAACTAATTTGTTGGAATAAAATGGAATTCTCTTGTGCACTACATTTGGATGGAAATATTGATATCTCCGAGAAATGTTAATTTATTTCTTAAATCAGGGCTGTTTTATTGCAAGTTAAGGGATCATTTGTTTTATGATTTGACTTCATCTTCAACAACAATAACGACCTAGCTTGTAAATAGCATCTGTTTATTATTTCAACTAACATATTTTTAACTGTGCAGTCCGCTGCGCGCTTATTTGGATCTTCCATTTCTTCAAAGAACCTGATTTCTGTATCTGGGGTAGGTTGTGGCACTAATTTCCGTTGGCTTTGTTCTATTTCTGTTTTCTTAGAAAATATAGATATAAATTTTGAAGTTGTTATCTACATGCATTATTTTGTATGTGTATGTGTGTCTGATCATGCACATGACTACTTAATGTTTGACATAATTATTTGCTGACGGCAGAGGATCTGAGTTAGAGTTTGGCTTTGTTCTTTTTATAAATAGTTTCCTTTTTTGCTTTTTTGTTACATGGGCAAGAATTTCTTTTTGTTACATGTAGTTGATATGTCATTTTGTAAAATATCCGATGTCTACAACTATTGCTTGATCTGGCATCTTACATAATATCTTTTGTTCTTGCTGTGTTCTACTTATTTGCAAGAGATTTTAACTGTAATGGTTGTGTCATTTGAGACATAATTTCTGGATTTTTGTGGCAGAGGGACATTTCTTTCTATAACTTCTTCATACTTTTCACCCTTGCAATCTACCAGGTTGTTCCGGCAGAGGTAGTCGAGGCACTTATCAAAGCATGCAAAAGTGGTAATTTTGATTTAGCCAATAAGGAAGTGAGCAATTTCATTGCAGAGGGATATCCAGCCTCGCAGATGCTAACTCAGGTCTTCTTTTTGCCAGTTTCATTAGACATTTTTTTTTGTCAATAACTGTGCTTACCCATTTTATTCTTATTCAATGGAACTGATTTGATTCTCAGTTATTTGAGGCCATTGTTGAAGATGACATATCAGATGAACAGAAAGCAAGAATATGCAAGAAGCTGGGTGAAGCAGATAAGGTTACGTATGACCCTTTAGGATTTAAGTATTTAACTAATATACACACTACCCCCTTCTCCAACCTTTTTTCTTTTCTGCTATCTTTGTATGCATATGCGGTTGTGCAATGGGTAAAATTCTTACTAATTGCTTGTGGAATTGCAGTGCCTAGTTGATGGTGCTGATGAATACTTGCAGCTACTTGATGTGGTCAGCAATACAATGCAAGCTTTTTGTAGCATGTCAGAAGGATTTGCTTACTAGAGTTAGATATTAGATTAGTCAGCGTGTTAAATCCAGAAGGGTGAATTGTTCTGCTTGAAAGAGATAAAAAACCTCGATAAGTTCTGAATTATGAAATCAGATTTGCTCTTCGATGTTTAGTTGCTTGTGCGAAATTGAATTTTGAAGAATTCATCCCTGATAATTGCATTCTTGACCCAGTAATGAGCAGGACTTCTAATTACTAGCATAAGATATTCGTGCGTATACTCTAATCACTACGGCCGAGTGATTAAGAGCAGTCATGTGCTCCTCCCTTCCTTTGAAGCCTTTTATTGTCTCATCGAAGAATGAATTCACCGCAAAATTTGATTCGTTTAGCTTCTTGTTCATTCAATAACCTTATCAGGGTATAAGTTGGTAAAATTAGCAATGTCTAGTGTTATCTTGAAATCTTGAATGATCATAATGGCGACGAGCTAAGGTATGCCCTTATATTTGTCTTCTCACGGGCCATGTTGTATTTTTTACTTGATCAAGTATGATTTTTAACAAAGAACCATTTAGGTCGTACGTTTATCACATATATTTGAATTTTAAGATACAGATGAATATATATATATATATATATATATATATATATATATATATATCATAGAATGGTACTATCTCCATTTCCTTTCAACATGCATTGAGACGTTCAATACATAGGAAAATTTTCTCATTCAAGAGTTAAACAGTTTCCGATCAATTGAACGGTCAAGACAGAGGAGACTAGTACGCACGCCCAGGATTATGCAGTAATTGCTAAAATATGATATCAATGAGCCTTGTTGCTTCCACTTGATAGTCAAGAAAATGATATATTATTGCAAGTATTGCATGGCAATATTATCAGAAGCCTGCTCTAGGGCTCATAAGTCATGACCATGTATTGCCTGAGTTTACCTTAGCTCTGTTAGCTACCCATGTGAATGATTGGACGTGGTCTAACTTGTCCCTACCAAAAATGCACCGTTAAATGTCTCTATTCCTGTGAACCAAATTGAAACGTGTCTCATGCAATTTATTTTTCTCTGAATATTATAAATTGACTAATCACCCTTAAGGCTGCTAAAATGAAAATTAACCTTGAACTAACCGTCAATTGTTGAGTTGTTGTACTGATTTGGGGCTCTCGGGCTTACAAGAGACAAAGCAATGACTAAATTAGGAAGAATTTACGTCCTTGTTTTTGGTAGATAGGGATTTACGTCCTTTAACATAAGAAAAGTAGTTTCAATTGTCAAATAACTCCATAAAAGACAAATATTAATAACTAAAATAAGAGAAATTTACGTCCTTTGATATAGGAAAAGTCTGCCGATTTTTCAAATCCTCATAAGTAACCGTCTAATAATCTAAATTCTAAAAAGACGTTTCAATCTTAAATACAGATAGCAAAAAAGTCCAAGAACACAAAGCTTAGTCACATGGTGAGTAGCTTGGCCTTTGTTTCAAATGAGAAATACTTACACGATTATAAATAAAAATGTTTTTTTTTTAGGTTGTCTGCCCGGTATCCAAGGCTTAACCTTGACTAATCCGGGTCAACCCGGATCACGCACCTGGCTTAAGCGATACCAAGGCTTAATGCTTGTTTTAAGAACATTATTAATCATGATTTATTTCTAAAATATTAATTTAAATATGTTTAAGAAACATGTAATCAACCCTCATTTAGACGTGATAAACAGTTAATACTAGCAAGCAAAGAGGACACAAATAAACAGAGCAAGTCAGCAAGTGATAACAAAATGGGGCCCACAAGTCCCCCCACCAATCCATGCCTTCAATCTCGCCAGCACTAATCACTCGCATGCCTATCACTCCGTCTACTGTCATCATATACATAAATGCACCTTAGTCCTCTTTCATTACAAAAACCACAGACATACATCATTTAGAGTAGAGGTGAATTAAATAAAACAATGGGTGTGGAGGATGATTCTTGCAGGAAGCAAGGTGCAATTCCATTCAAGTGGGAGATCAAACCTGGAGTACCCATACATCATTACAACCACCACCACCACCAAAAGCCGCCGCGGGTCCAGTCACCTGAACCGCCGTCGCCGAAGCTGAGGCCGCCGCCAGCCGATTCATACTCATACACATTCTCTCCGGTGGAGCCCCGGACCGGCTCCTTCCGGTCCGCCCCGCGGGTTCGGTCCGATAGATGGCGGATCGAACGGCCGTTTCTCGCCCGACCGGAGGTCGTGACGTCGGGTTGTTTCTTCTCGCCTTTGCTCAGGCGACTAACGAGAAAGAAGACGGGTCATAAACGGGTCGGACGACCCGATAATAAGGAACCCGGTTACGTGTCGGAGGTAGAGACGGTTTCGCGGTTGTCATTGTCGTCGAGGAAGTCCGTGTCGCCGTTTCGTACGTCGACGTCTTCCTCGTCGTTGGCGTCTTCACCCATACCCGATGCTAAATGGGCCGGATTCGCTCTCTTCTAAATAAGTAATGGAACTTTTTTAAAAGAAAAATACTCAGGTAGTCAGGTTCATCCCTACCCTTTTACCCCGTGTTCTATTTAGTCTTTGTTATAGATAAAGTGCTAAAAATGATGTGTAAATAAGAGAGTGGTTAAATGGAAATTTAGTATTTAGTTCGCCCCCTCTCATTGTACTCATGCACAAGTAGAGAGACTAATTGAGGGTAAAAACATTGATGATTACTTTCACATTTTACTTTCGCGTTTTACTTATACGAAGGACTACTAGATAAAGCACATATAAGGCACAGACTAGATAAATAAAAAATGTTACATGTGCACCCAATTTCATGCACTTATACATACATTATTAATAATGCACAAAATTTATTTTCACGAAACTTATAAATGATACTCTCAACTATATTAAATTAAGTGCACAAACATTACATGAGTTAAAATATAAATTTTATGTATATAAATATGCGATATATGTATGGTATATAATTTTTAATTTACCTGTAGCAAAACTCTAATTAAATGTGGTACTTGAGATGGAAAAAACATGTTGCATTTATTAGTTGCAGGCGGTGTCTTCAATGGATCGACCATTGTTCGGACCAATTTGGTACGGGAATCTATCCATTAAAATTTGAATGAAGGGTTGAGATTGTAAATATAAAATTTATACTTTTAAGCCACAATCTCCTAATAACTAAAATTATAATTTTGCATTTTGACCACAAAAAAGTTTTGACTTTTTAATTGAGGGGTTAATTTCAAAGATTATTTTCTGTAAAGCATGATTAGTTAATTGATATTAGGAAATTAAGTGATTAGTATGAAAATAATAGGATAATTTGTGGGTGTGATGAGCAAGAAACACCTTATGATAAGCCACCACTGTCCCTTCATTGCCACTTGCGCCACCCTGCATTCTTTCACCACCACCCCAAAACCACCTTCAACTGCCTTTTCCAAGCTCTCTTCAGTGCCACAACAGTCTAAGTACCAAGGCCATTTGTTTGTGTTATACCAAAAAAATTGTTAAGTTAAAAAAAAGATCCTCAGGTCACAATTTGTGATATGCGACTCAATAATGGTCGTATGACGGCCGACAACCAATTATAATAGGCAATCCAATGATGATCTTGAGGCGATCGATAATAAATTGTGATATATAACCCGAAATGGTAGTACATTGTTATATATGGATTCACAATCAAAGTGATTAAAAGAGTTATACGTAAAAATAAACCGCCCAAGAAGTTACAAGAAGTTATCTGCCCAAGGCATTTAGGACTTTTCTGTAAATAAGACTGTAGAATAGAATTAAGGCGATTGGATTCGCTTGACAAGTACTTCACATATACTCGCGCCATCGCGACACCAACGTACTGGAGGATGTCAAGCATTCAATTCTCACTTCTTCTTCAATTTCTACTTCTTTTTTACCCATTCTTTACTTAGTTCCTCTTCTTCTTCATTCTTTCCTCACCTAATCTCTTTTAATTATTCTTTTTCTTTTACTTCTACAATTTACTTTCAGTTTATATTTACATAATTTTCACACAAAAAATTCCTGTACTTGCATTTCTACATTACAATACTATTAAAGTTGTTTATTTTAATTATCTAGTTTCCATTATCTGAGAACTCATAAGAGAAATTGCTTCCGTTTTCTGAATTGAGATCGAGAAGCTAAACTGTGATTTTGGTCATTACATCGACCAAAAATCCGATGAAACAGTTTGACAAAAATTATAAATGAAATTCTTGACCAAGAACAAACCACCCTTCCATGCAATAGGGTTTATTGTGAAACTCAAAAATAAATCCCAAAACAAAGTTGTTTATCATAGGGTTTTTCATTTCTTTCTTCACAAATTGACCAAAAAAACAACAACTTGAATTCTTCAATATTCTTTGGGAGGGATTGTAGGCTTGTTTGGGTTTGAAGGGAAAGAGTGAAACAAAACCTAGATCTGCAGATGGTTTGAGTTAGCAGAGGGTGGAGTGTGGTGGCTTCATGGAGATGGTTACTAGAGACCCCGAAGCAGAGAGTGACAGATTTGGAGAAATCATTAAGCGGCGACCATCTATATCGCGGTGGGGTCATTATCACCAAGTTGAACGGGCAGAGCTCTCTCTTTAGTAGCAAGTACACCGTCACGTCGCAGATCCGCCGGAGCGCGCTCCCTGGACAGAGGTGCGACGATGAGGCAGAGGAGGTCGTCGGTGGTGTTGAGGATCTCGATGTCGTTGTGGAGGGCATTGATAGGGAAGGGAATGCAAATCGGATGCTGAGGGGGACCTACGTCGCTACCGAACCACCTTCGCTGCTGCAGATATTTCCAAAAGGGAGACTTGCTGCTTTTCTCCATCAATGATGTCTAGATTCTAGAGTACTCTCACGTGTTGTTAATGTCTTACTAATTATGTTAGAAATGTACCAAATTGAAAAATAATTGCAGTAACATATGTTTTGCTAAATAATCTCTCAATTCTTTTAACTCCAAACCAAATTGGTCACGAACCAAGCCTGGTCCATTGGAGCGCACTCTATTAGTTGCATAAGTTTTTTCTCTTCATTCTTTCTCCCTATTAAATGAAACTCATGATTACACTTTACTATTATCTTTGGAGAGGGTATTAAATATAATTTATGGTGTTGTGTATCATATTTTATAAATATAAAGGTGTCAGATGTAAATTGATTTAAATTCTAGAGTAATTTAGTATTTTCTTAATTTAAATGAGGTAGTTATTATATGTTTTGTAAATAATGAAATTTCTATGTAAAGTAAAGGTTGGAATGATGTAAAATTATTAATGAGTCAAAGTTATGATTGTCAAAGTTAGTCATTGTTGTTTTTAAATGTGGATTAAATTAATTTCTTTGTATTTAGCCACACCTTATTAATGAAGTTAAATGTATTTTTAAAAGAGTAATTGAATATATTAAAGATATCATCATCACTTTGACCTATTTAATCGTATGTATAAAACGTGATTAAACACGAAGGATTAAAGGGTCTGTAAAGTGTGATTAACCACCCTAATTTAGCACGTGTTTGAAAATGTCATGGAGTAACTCAAACTTTTTTTTCCTTGTTAGCGACAAATTGGCCCAACTAAAATTTGAGAAAGGACAATGTAATATGGTCTATTATTAAGTGAGAACAATTGAAGGAACCTCAATAGGGTTGTCAAATGGGTCAGGACCCATTTAGGTCCAGCTCAATTAACCTGTGGGTCTAAACGAGCTTTACTATTTGCGGACTAGTTTTTATATGTTTAGTTCGTCTATTTAAGTGAGTAAACGGGTTAGTCTGCGGGTTATGTCTATGTTAACACTAAATGGGCCAATTTGGCTTATGGGTTAAACGGGTCGAGCCTAGATGAGCTTTTACTATTAGCATACTAGATTTTATACGTTTGGTCTGTTAATTTAATCGGGTAAATAGGTTAGACTCATTTTGACAATCCTAGACCTGGGTTAGGTCAGACTAGGTTAGTTGAGTTTCTAGTAATAGAATATGAATGTTAGTAGTTCAATTGAGACAAAAAAATTATGCTAAAATCCAAAACTGAAAGCAAATATTTTTTGTCCAAAACAAGTCAGTTTTTGTTGGTAAAGCAAGTTAGACTTTTTTATCCTTTGTCCAATTTATTGAAGTGTATGTCTCTGTTGCTTTCCCAGCCCACATACATCACGGCATTTTAGCATTGTATGCTTACTTTTTCATGCAATTGATTTGAGCCTTTCTTAATTATTACTATTTTTTTTTTCTTAGCCTTATAGAAACTTTTCAATCCTTGTATTGGCTTTTTTTTACAGTGTTTACCAGTTATGGTCGGATAGAAAATAAGAGGAAAGAAATGGAGAAGATTTGGATGAAAAACAAGATTTTTCTTCCTTTAGTTAATAAGAGAAAATGAAAAGGAAGAAGTTTTTTTTATAGTAATATGAAAACAATAAAATATACCATAAAATTAAAACTTTAAATTGTATCTCACTGTCCGGTCACCACATATTTTTTTTGCAATTATATATATTGCGCATGTTTTTGTATCATCCGGTTAAAAGTATGTGCTCCAACCATTACGCCACTATATGTTATTGTGTTTTAATGCTACAATTAATATATATATATATATATATATATATATATATATTTATTTATTGAGCTTTATTCTTTTCTTTTTAAATTTTAATTATTGACTCTTAAATTAATTATAATTAGAATACTACTTAAAATTGATAATCATCTTTTAACATTTATGTTTACTTTTTTTATAGTGTAATTCTAAATTTTTGTTTTATATATCCAAAAGTAGTCCATGGACTTGGCAAACATTAGACTCGTTAGTCGTTACTTCATGTATCAAGAAGAAATAGTTAGATTGTTCAAGTATTACTTAGAGTAATACTATAAATATTTAGAGATTACTTAGGAAAATTAGGGACTAACTTGTCACTTTTTTAAGTTAAAGGACTAACTAGGGCAACATTGTAAAATCTATAAACCAAATAGAGTATTAACTTAAAAAAAATAATTACTAACAAATATATCCGTTAGTAATAAATTGCTACCACTTGGTGCCACAAATTATTGGCAAAAATAGCGTTAAATTTTCTACTCACTGCTAATTTTAATATGTTTCATGTCCAAAATTAAAAAAGACGACCAACAATAGATTTTAATACAAAATTTGCCGAGAAAAAACATTTTGCTAGTATGTTTTCCCCCTCTAATTCCACCTTGTAATCCAAAGCATTAAAGAGCACTTTTCTCTTTGATGGTTGGGACCCAACTACCAACCAGCCATCGTGTATTGATAGTATCCCCTGCAGTTCATTGCAAAATTCAATTAATATAATCTTTTAAACAAGGTGATTAATATATGAGAACAAAAATTACCAAAATAATAATAATAATAATAATAATAATAGAGGTTTTTTTCCTATCATTATTTTTGCCTACGATGATCCCTTCTTCTATCCAAATAATCCAAGATTTAAAAATGGGCGCATTTTGTTCTTTTTGCAAGTTCTTTCAATATGAATACGCTACATGGTACTTTTTTCTTTCTTAATTTTGATTTTTGAATTTTTAAAATTGCAATTATGCACCAATTTCTTAGTTCCTTCCACGTTTTTATTTCATTATTTGTAATTATTTTAATTTATTTTATTTTGACATTTCATTTTGCTCAATAAGATTTCTTAACTTTTCATCTCCTATATCATCTATCATCTTAATCTTTCTTAACCTTTTTATCAAAAAGTTTACTAACTATATATCCATATTCTATGATTATTCAAATGTTTAAGATTGGGTTTAACAATACCTTAAAAAGTCACTTAAAATAATAAATTAATTTTATAATTTTTATTTCTCTCACATATATAATTAAAAAATATATATTATCCTTAAAAATTATCAAATAATTATTAAGTTGTAAAAATAACCTTTTTTTGTTATATTTTAGTCATTATAAGATATATTTGCTTCAGCGTTAAAAAATTTCACTGTGTACTTTTACTAAAATATTTCTATTACAATTATTTTATTTAAATATATATTCATATACAGTGAAGAATTATTTGAATAAAATAAATTATTTTGGCTACATCCCACATTTTAATCTTAGTTAGCGAGTGAATATAAATAGGAAAATAATCTTATTAATATTTTGTATAACTCAGATCGAGTTGATGATTAGTGTTTAGGGTTCATGTTGGCCTTTGACTAGTGTTCTGTTCGTCATGTTGAGTTTTCATACTTCTATGCCATATGTATAGAAGGAATCTAGTCAACTTAATTAGCAAAGTCAACGTTCATCAAAAGTTAGCGTTACCTCTTGTTTAGGACTCCAAAATTAATGTTAGATTCCATGAATTTGTTGCATATTATCATTTACACTAGTCAATGCTCAAGGACTCCAATAATGTATGTAAAATGCTACGAAAAATGCCACTTCTAGCGGCCATATCGTAAACCAAAAACATGCATTTTGCAGGCCGCTATCAAAGTAAGTATAATATAAGTTTATTTATATGAAATCATGAGCATTGAATTTATCTCCAAAGAATTGAGGATGATCTTCAACCTAGCTAATCATTCTTATTGTCATTATTTGATGTTTTGCTTTCATATATATATATATATATGCTTTATCAATCAATACACCGTCTCCGGACAAATGGGATGATTTATCAACCAAACTGATAAAAATCATTTGTTATGTTGAATTGCTTATTGATAAATTATATAAAAATAATAACTTTGCAGTTGGGAATGGGATCTTTCAGCATCAAATTATGGTTTCGTTTTGTTGATGAAAATGACTCTTAGAATAGACTTCCTTCGACAAATATGTTGTGGTTTCAAGCATTAATATAAACTGTTTTATATTATTTAAATCAGAAATGTTCTGTGTGGAACTTAAAATTTGTCAACTTTTGTATAATTCACTTTTCTTAATATGTGTTTCTTCTCATTTTTTGTTATTCTTTATTTTTTTCTTTCTTCTTCCCCAATCTCCCATAATTTTTTTTCGTTTTTATCTTATTCTTTATGAATCCAAGATTTTTCATTTTCGTTTTTATCATATTCGTTGTTTTTTATTTTTCAAATATTTATGCATATGTGTAGAAAAATTTGTAAATTCTTGTTTAAAAGTTTGTGCGTGTCTGGTTGGTCAAAAGTTTGTGTATGTGTAATATAGAAAAATTTGTGCATTCTTAATCAAAAGTTTAAGCACGTGAACACAAAAGTTTCTTCTTCGTCTTCGTTTTCGTCATATTTTTTGTTTTTGGTTGTTGAAAAGTTTGGGTACGTCAATTCAAAAGTTTATGCATATGCTTTAAAATGTTTGTGCATGGTAAAAAGTGAGTCAAGACACTTATAGTGTGAGTGGGGAGATGGAGGACAATTACTTTTCACTATTTAATTTGCTGCATATCTGATTTGATTTAGTTTCATATTTAAAAAAGTTAGTGCTAAAAAAAGTTGGTGCATTCGGTGTCATTATGTAAATCATGAACTGACAACATGATTGGCAACATTTGAATTGCATACTTAACATTACTCTATTTAAATTTGGATTAAGTTACGAGTGTATATTTAAAATGTTTATAAATCTAACGTTTTAAGATTCAACTTGTTTAATTTGTCACTTATACATTAATTGAAATCTCTTTAGAATTTGACCCGGCACACATGAGCCTAGCCTTCATTACAAATGGAGACTTATATTAGAATAAGACAAAATTGGTTTGTGTTGCTTAATAAACTTAGATAAATTTCTATGCAAACGTACCTATCAAATGTTTGCATTCTATTTATATACATAGATAGAGAGAGAGACACCATATGAAAGTGTGTCATGTCAACCTATAGAGTCTCTGTTTAACTGTCTAACTCCTCATCACACATGGAGTGGATATCTTCCGTCATTCTACTTTTTATATTGTCATATATGCCTGTTCAATTCTCATCTTTTATTTTTTTAAAAGGAAAATAAAACTCTTCTCATTTAAATGCCACACCACATAAATAAAAAACATGTGTCTACTTGTTTTGAGGATCAAAAAGTATTGAAGTAAAAATACAATGCCAAGTCATGAAAAAAGTTTTACTATTGCAATCATTATGTAGGAAGTATCTATAGTTTTGCGATGAGTACCGTATTAATTGTCTATTTTTTATTTTTTAAAATTTTAAAATATATGTTTGTTTATAATATTTAGGTATAGTTACTTTTTTTTTTCATTCACATTCTTAATTATAATAAAATATTTATTATAGTAAAGACAAATAGAATAATAATTATATTAAAAAAATTATTTTTTATATAAGGATACTTTTACCAATTCATACTATTTTATGCATCTATCAACATGTTTATTTTTTCTACCTTAATATGTGTTATATTTAATTTTAAATAATCAAAACTGAACGGATGGATTAACATACACCATTTAATGATTGTGCAAAGGAACTACATGGATACAATTGATAGTGCATGAAATTTATCATTTGATTAGTATTACATATTTAAGCAATTTTAGGCCTTAAGATTGTAATTAAGTAAAAAAAATCATTTCTCAAAATAAAATTTTAAAAATTAAAATATATAATATTGTATAGCTAGATAGATGAGCACACATTTATAGCAGTATATCAGAGTTCTTGAATAAAAAATGTCTGATATTGTAACGTAGCAACCACCCTAGCTTCCCCAAAAAGAAAACGTACGTAAACAATTCTTGCATTAAAATATTGCTTAATGAATAATATAGCTTAATGATCTCTTAGCTAGCTACAAGACCATAGAGACAAGATATGTTCGTCAAGGCTTTCGTAAGTATATATTCCAAAATAAAGTATGAGATATGGAAGTGAGAAAAGTGGCATGCAACACGACTGCAAGGTGATATATAATACATTAAAAAAAATACCAAAGACCATTTGTTAGAAGTAAGCTTGGGTTGCAAAAAGATGATGTTTAATTAGTGTGTATATATGATTTTTTTAATAGAAGTGTATGTGTCTATATATATATATATGATGTAGAACCGCTGAAAATTAATGATTCGTCCAAAAATATTATTAGTACACCTCAAAAATAGTCACTTAACATTCATCTAAACAAAAAAATAAACATTATAAATTAGATAAACAAACATTATCTAACATAGAAAATGAGCAATATTAAACGAGCACATACACGGGAGCACAAAAAAAGTTTGGTGACAATATTTATTTTTTGTTTTTAGCAATATTAAACTCACACGAGCAGAGTACGTAGAAAATCTTCGGTGACAGTGTTTATTTTTCTGTTGTATAATGTTTGTCTTTCTGTTTTGTAATATTTATTTATCAGTTTGAGTGACTATTTTTAAAGTATATAAATAATAACAATGACGCACATACATATACACCTTATTAATTACAAGCTATTGATAAAAATTGAATGCCTATGAACATAAGAAAAACTTTCTAGAATAAGTTTTAGTTTAGACAACATATCTATTTTAATCTCTATTCAAAATATTGGGAGACAAAATAGTTTATGCAATTTAAAAGTTCTTTTAAGGTTTTTAAACTTGGAAAATAGATAATTTAGGGTGAATTCTCTGGGGGCACTATGTCATCATTATTAAATATCAATAATTGAGTTATGTTTCATCTTAAATATTCTTGTACATATAACATTATTCAATAAATAAAGACTTGTAGTTTATCAATTTGTTTGAAAATGAGAAAAACAAAATAAGTGACAAATGTAGTTTACTAATTCAACTGTTAAAATCAGATTGAGTGGATGCAAAGGTCTTTTAATTAGTGGCGGTGGCCCTCGATAGGTGATGTAATTGTATCGATGTAACGTAATTAAGCCCTTGTTGCATTTTGCAGCATGGCCTAACTATCCCAATTCCCTTTGGTAAGGGTAAATATTAATAAGGTTCACTTTTTTATTTGAACTAAAATGTTTATTAATTTTTTTTACGTAACTTAAGAATGTCCATTTTAATAATTACATGCAAAATTAATTATACAAGATCAACATGTTTTCTCTCCTAATAATTATTAATATTAATGGTTGTACAATTTTTATTTTACAAATAAAAAAATACGTAGATAACTCTGACTCAGCGTTAATTTTTTTAATAATAATACAATTTATTTTTTTTAAAACCTTATTGTCACACTTTATTTCGTTTGCTTTTTTTTTTGGAAAAATAAAAAAATATATATTAACTTATGTACAATTTTTTTTTTACAAAGATACATCAATGTTTTTGTTTTCAATTATAATAATTTATTAAATTTTCTTTAAAATTGATAGTATAGTAAATTTAAAATCAATATATTTTTATTTTTATTTAAAAATTAAATTTTATGAAATTACTCCTTCCATTCAATATTACATATTGCTTTTGACAAATGAACACATTAATTAAGAAATCAATTAATTTGCACATACTCAAAGAAAATATTAAGTGTTTAGATTAAGTTATCCTTCAATAAGTGTTGCAAAAAATTGTAATACAATTAATACAATAATAGAGAGCTCATATTAAATAAGAGTATAGTTGAAAAAATAATAATTAATACTTCTTTAATCTAATCAAACAATAACTAATTTTGGATAAGTTTTTGGGTAAAATGCAAAATGTAATGGAGAGAGAATGTTGTCTTATAATAATGGAGTAACATATGTAATTACTAAGATAAACATGACACTCAACTTATTTAAAAAAAGACAAAATAGATATTTTAGTCCAAATAAAAGAGTGAAGTTTGTTAATATTCACCCAAAGAGAGTGAATGTAAGCATTGCCACACACATACATATAGAGAGAGAGAGAGAATTATTTAAAATCATTAACAGTTATGAAATATCATATAACATGTGAGTTTAATTGTTACGCAGTGGAAATGTAAAAAGTTTTTATACTAGCATCCAATCAAAGCTTGACATATAAGTAAAAAATAATTGACAAGAAAGGTGATTTAGTTATGCATATAAAGTGATTTGGTTTGAATGACAGTTGTTAAGCATCATGGGATAATGGACACATGCACATAAGAGAACCAGAGAAAATAAAGATTGTATTAATTATATAAATGGTGTATTGTGTTTACAAGAAAAGAGCATCTATTTATAGGATAATAACAAAATCATAAAATGATGATAAAATCAACTTAAATTATAATATAATTAGAATAACATAAAGCATAAAATCAATTTATGATACTATTTTATTCTTAACATTCCCTGTCAAGTTAAAGCATAACGAGCTTTCAACTTGTCATAATTTAGCAGAGATTGTCAGAGAACCAAGAGCAACAATGGAATCGTCTGCACATAAGTAGGAATAACGGATCCTCTACATGTAAGTGAGAATGACGACCTGCTCAAAGGCAAAAAAGACAACATTGAGATTGGGTGGAGACAGTAAGAGCAACATCAAAAGTTGAGCAGAACTAGCAAAGACAACGATTCTTCTTCTTATTCTTCTTCTTTTATGGAAAGTGAAACTTAAAGAGCAAAATTAGGAAAATCAAACCCCAAAAATAGATTTATGGCACCAAACAACCATAGAAAGGATTTATTATACTGTGACATCAACATGCCATGTCAGCACATGAAGCACAAGTGGACCCCCTGTTAGTAGGATCCCTCCATGTCAGCAGAGCCTAGTCAACGGACAGTCAATGTGGTCAACATGGGTGTTGCTAGAGGAAGCGAGTCACAAAGCAAGTCTTGGAACGTGAGTCACTGAAGAAAATCTAGAGCAGGTGCGTGGCTCCATGAGGCAGATGTGTAGGTGGCACATGCATGGAGGCGTGTGAGGTGTCGGACGACGATGAAATTTTTGCTGTGAACCAAACAAAAAAAAGCGCATAGTAGTAAAAATGGTATGCAAACTTATGAGGGTTTTACCACCACTAAAATAGTAAGAAGAAGTTAATGGATTTTTTTGGACACACAAGGGAAAAGTTTGAGGGTAAATAGTAAAATATTTGAGGTTAATCAACGAAATGATTGCATAATAATCTCCCCTGGCTCCCACAAATCAATTTGAATGAAAATAGTATATATGCAAGGGTGGGTGTGTGTACTGATATCAATATTAATTTCTTTGTTACGTACAATGTGCATGACGACCTCGCTCATATATATAAGAGAGAGGCGTGAAGATGGAAGTACCGTGACGTGTTTGAAAGCCAAATTTACAAATAAAACCAAAGAGGGTTCATATAATAAATCTTGTTCTATAAATACGCACACAAGTTTCATTGAGTGGTCATTAATCGAAGGCAAGTAGTCTTGCAGTGCGTGGGTGCAGAAGAAACTAACAAATAAAGAGAGAGTGAGAGAGAGTGAATATGGGAAGCCTTCAAGAGCAACAAGTGAGCGATGCCGCAATCACATCATCGTCGCGGGGAGCAGGAGGGGGCAGCAAACGCGTCGCTGCCGTCAATGTATCACCACCTAACAGTACACCTTCCGACTCTCAACACCAGGTCCTAATTCTTTCTCTTAACGCTATGCTGTGTGCCATATTTATCCATCTGTGTGCCACGTCATGTCATCTGACAAATCAATAATTGTGATTTTTAATTTTGATGAACAGACACAGGAGAGACCAGGCTGGAGGAATTTCCTGTCACATGTAGGTCCTGGTTTCCTCGTATCTTTAGCCTACCTTGATCCTGGAAACTGTACGTAGTAATTAACTCTCTCTCTCTCTCTCTCTCTCTCCAATGTTCCTTTATATGTCTGTAACTCATGTTGCTGTCTTCTTCCTTTTTATTTTTATTTTTTGCAGTGGAAACTGATCTCCAAGCTGGAGCTGACCACGGATATGAGGTAATACATATATATATGTGTCTTATTTATATATGTTTTACGCTGATTTTTGTTTTGCTTAAATAAATAAATAAAATGAATTCAATTCAATTCAATTCAAATATTGAAATTTGGTGGCGGTGCTGTATTAATTGGATGATGGATCAGTTGCTGTGGGTGATACTTATTGGACTAGTATTTGCCCTTATCATTCAGTCCTTGGCTGCAAATCTTGGAGTCAGCACAGGTATCCAACTCCCCCCCTCTCCAATATCAAATTTAATATATTCTTAAATTAAATTATTATCTCATCAGTTAAATTAATTACTAGATACTTTGATTTAATTAAGAATACATATTGAATTTATTCCTAACAGATATTATGAAATTGACGGAGTAATCCGCAAGTCTAAACTATTAATGTAGTAAGTGTATTATATATTAATTATGTAAGGTTGTTGATTATATATTAGCCTGTGTTTGTTTTAAACTTAATTTGAAATTATATTGTCAGAAATCATATTTTTAAGAATATAATTCATTCTTGACTATTCTATAAAACTTATTTGTTTAACCATTAAAATTTATAAGAATATCTTTTTAAATTTTCACATATGAATTATAAACATATTTGATAAGTAATACATATTCCTAGGAATATATATGTATGATAATTATCAAAATACTCTTAGCAAATTATATTATTATTTTATTTTACTTTTATAATAAAATTAAGGATAAATTAATATTAATTTTTAGTACAATATTTTCATTCGCATGACATAAGAATAAAACATTATCAAATATTGAGATGAGAATAAAATACATAGAGATTTAATTAAGAATACAGTTTTTCTAAAAATAAAATTTTATACCTTAAAAAGAAAATAAACATGATCAAATCCTCATTTTCAAAAATAAATAAACATACCTTCAAAACAAACTTCATGATCATATTGTAAGTGGAATTATTTGGCAGGGAAGCACTTATCAGAAATATGTAAAGCAGAGTACCCATTACTTGTGAAGTACTGCTTATGGTTATTGGCGGAGCTTGCTGTGATAGCCGCAGACATACCTGAAGTGATTGGGACAGCCTTTGCCCTCAACATACTCTTCCACATCCCTGTATGGGCTGGCGTTCTCTTGACTGGCTGCAGCACTCTCCTGCTTCTTGGTCTCCAGAGATTTGGGGTCATCATTCTATCATTTTATTTTATTTATCTTTCAAGTTTTCAATGAATTTTAATATATTCAATTTTATTTTTTTTATTTTTTGTGTTTTGTTTTCCATGATTTGTCGGTTTGCAGAGAGAATTAGGGATAGATTTAAAGTCGATTCATCATCTTGTCCTAAAATGCATCACGTCCATTATGGAGTTCACACTTATATCATGTGCATGTGAGAGATAAAATATAGTATCTTTATCCTACTTAGTGTTTAAAAAATATTTTTGATAAATTAAATGTAAAATATCAATATATATAATATAATAGTTTAATTGTTATATATTAAGTCAATCAAATTATTTTATATACATGATTATTTATAAAATGAATCAAAAAGTCAAATATCAATTAATCTTTTGCTAGTTGCTACGTGAAAATCCACTCTCTACCCTTGTTTTTTTTTTTTTTTTTTTTCCCTCTTTCTTCTATTACTAACTTTTCAAAAGGATATAGTACTATTGATTTACACATATTTTAATTTTTGGGGGATGCATGCAGGTAAGGAAGCTGGAACTGTTGATATCGGTGCTAGTGTTTGTAATGGCGGCATGTTTCTTTGGGGAAATGAGCTACGTCAAACCCCCAGCTTCTGGTGTCTTAAAGGGAATGTTTGTCCCCAAACTCAAAGGACAAGGTGCCACTGGCGACGCCATTGCCCTTTTGGGTGCCCTTATCATGCCGTACGCACATCCTCCCCTTTTTACCTTTTAACACAATAATTTATCAAGTTATCTTATTTTAACCCTTTACTACTATAAACATCCTCAACATTTTCATTCATTCACAAAATCATAGTTGGTATCATATTTTGGTCACATGACAAATCAAATTAATGCAGGCACAACCTCTTCCTTCACTCTGCTCTCGTTCTGTCTAGAAAAGTACCAAATTCCGTGCGTGGCATCAATGTAAGACACAAACAACAATAATAAAGAAAATCAGGCTACCTAGTTCCACAACAAATAGCATACACACTACACATAGATTTATTTATATATTATAATACTATATATGTGCTTGATTTATAATATATGCAGGATGCATGTAGATACTTTCTCATAGAAAGCGGGTTCGCACTGTTTGTGGCGTTTCTAATCAACGTCGCCGTAATTTCTGTATCGGGCACTGTTTGCTCAGCCCCCAATCTCTCTCACGACGAAAGTGATAACTGCAGCGATCTAACCCTTAACTCCGCTTCCTTCCTTCTCAAGGTTCTTTTAATCTTTCATAGCATAGTTAATTTAATTGCTATATTCCAATCATAAAGCACCAAATTAATCAATGTCACATACATACATACATACATACATTGGTTGTAGAATGTGTTGGGACGGTCCAGCTCAACTATCTATGCCATAGCTCTGCTAGCCTCAGGACAAAGCTCCGCCATCACCGGAACCTATGCGGGGCAGTACATCATGCAGGTCAATAATCATCAATTAGTTATACAAGACTAAATTGATATTACATATACTTAGATTGATTAATGTATTTGGATGTGAATTAATGTATCCAGGGAGTAGGATTTTGTAGCATGGTTTAATTACTGAAATTGGGTAGTTGTTTGATTGGTTGGTGGTATATAAAGGGTTTCTTAGACTTGAAGATGAAAAGATGGTTAAGGAACTTGATGACTAGGACCATCGCCATAACACCCAGTCTCATTGTCTCCATCATTGGTGGATCTTCTGGGGCTGGTCGCCTAATCATCATCGCATCGGTTTGTAACTCTCTTTTGATTAATCAAACCTTTTTCCTTTTTTGTGTGCGCACTCAACCTAGTGAAAATTGTTGTGCAGATGATACTCTCTTTTGAGCTTCCATTCGCTTTGATTCCACTACTTAAGTTTAGCAGCAGCAGCACCAAGATGGGACCTCACAAGAATTCTAAGATTGTCAGTTTTCCCCTTCCTCCCTCTTTTTTTAAGAAATAAGCCTTCAATTTTTAGATGTAACGCGAATTAAGAAAAAGTTTAAGATCATTTTTAATTTTTAATTCAAAATTGAAAGAAATGTAACCAAATAATTTTCTTGCAGATCATTGTCATCTCGTGGATCCTAGGCTTGGGAATCATCGGCATCAACGTGTACTACCTCATCACCGCCTTCGTGGGTTGGCTAATCCATAGCAGTCTGCCAAAGGTGGCGAATGTGCTCATTGGGATCATAGTGTTCCCTCTGATGGCAATCTATGTTGGCTCTGTTATCTACCTAACCTTCAGAAAAGACACTGTTCAGACATTTATAGAGGCAAAGGATGACCCAGCAATGCAAAACCAAGTGGAGAAGGGGTTCATGAATCCCAATGGTCAGTTAGAGTTGAGCCATGGTCCTATTAGAGAAGATTTAGCTGATATCCCACTACCACAGTAGGGTACCAAGTCAAGAGCATACATCACCAAGTCTTTTTATGATCAATGGAGAATCTGGATGGTTCATTCCCAAAATTCTTGGTTTTAAGTTATTGTAATAGTAAGACCTTGGAGTCTCACGTTAAAATTGTATGTTGTATGTACACTACTTAGGTGTAAGTTGTGTCGTGTTTTTTTTATGTTACTACGGAAGTTTATGACAAAACTATCTTTGTGGAAGCTCCATGGTCAAGCGGTCTTGAAAGCTCTTGAATAATGAAACCCCTTTACGTTCTATACTATAATTTGTGCATCTTTTGTTCTGTTTTTTCTTTTCCAACATAGAACTTCATCTTTTAAAAAAGAGTAATATTTTACCTGCCCAACAAATTTACCTACAAATAAACTTATTCATCCCTATAAAAAACACGACATTTTTAATAACAAAATAAAAAGAAAAATGACAAATACCATTCATAAAAGAGTGTAAGTTAATTTATTATGTAAACTACCATGGTGTGAACACTCCAAGCTTTAACAATGGTGAAGTATGATAAGGAAAGTAAGAAGAGAGAAAAATGGGATTTCTGAATACGCTTTTGTATTGAGAGTGTTAATTACAATTGTACTAGTACACAGACTTATATACAAGTACTAGCAAGGAAACTTGAGTCTCGAGTAATCTATCTAACTCTCGTCTTGAGTCTCAAGTAAACTAACTAACTCATCTAACTATAGCTAAGCTATAACTAACTGAAACTAACTACAACTAAGCTATTACTACACAACTAATAGATTAAGTTACAAGAGTTTATATAAATCATATATCCAACACCCCCTAAGGTGGAGCATGGAGATTAATCATGCCCAACTTGCCATACAAATTGAGGAAAGGACCTGGAGCCAAAGCCTTGGTAAAGAGGTTAGCTATTTGAAGCTGAGAAGCAATAGGAATGAGCTGCAAAATTCCAGATTGAACCTTATCTCGAACAAGGTGGCAATCCAATTCAATATGCTTTGTTCTCTCATGGAACACGGGGTTGGTACCAATGTGAATTGCAAAACGATTGTCACAATGCATTAGTACCGGTTGAGAAAGTGGAATATGAAGATCCGCAAGGAGATATAGGAGCCATTGAGCCTCAAAAGAAGCTAAGACAAGTGCCCTGTATTCAGCCCCTGAGAAAGAACGAGATATTGTGGATTGCTTTTTGCATTTCCATGAGAAGAGTGTATTACCAAGAAAGAAACAAAATCCACTCACGGAACGCCTTATGCCAAGACATGAACCCCAATCAGAATCAGTGAAGGTTCGTACTCTGTAATCAGAGGTGGATGCGAGGAATAGCCCTGCAGTAGGAGAAGCTTTAATGTAATGAAGGATTCGATAGGCTGCTTGCATATGAAGATCAGTAGCACAATCAAGATATTGACTTGGTTTGTGGATATATCTGGCTTTGTATTTGTCAGGTAAAGCAGTTTGCCAATAATATGGCAATAATCAGTAAGATCAGCCAAGGGTATGTCAAAACTTTTGTTGAGCTGGAAATGATAATCCATGGGTGTTGATGATGGTTTAACATTAAGCATGTCATACTACTGAAGTAAATCAATAGCATATTTACGTTGGTACAGATGGATACCTCTTTTTGATCATGCTACCTCCATACCTAAGAAGAACTTCAATTGACCGAGGTCTTTGATCTTGAATTTCTCATCAAGTAGAGCTTTTATATGCAAAATTTCAAAAAGATCATTGCTTGTCAATACCAAATCATCAACGTACACCAAGATGACAGTGAATCCATTGGAGCTTTGCTGAGTAAAACAAAGAGTAATTGGCCTTGAATTGATCAAAACCTGATGAATGCATGACTGAAGTGAGTTTAGCATTCCATTGCGTACTTGCCTGCTTTAATCCATAGAGTGACTTTTGTAGTTTGCATACGAGAAGGATTAGAAACATCAAGACCAGAGGGAACCTTCATATAAACCTCCTCATTGAGGTCTCCATAGAGAAAAATTGTGTTAACGTCTAGTTGGTGGAGGAGTTGTCATTTTTATTACAGGGCTAAATGTCTCAAGGTAGTCAATGCCATGAGTTTGAGTATATCACTTAGCCACCAAGCGAGCCTTATGTCTTTCAATAGTGTCATCTTGTTTGAATTTGACTTTAAAAACCCATTTGCAACCAACTGGTTTCTTCCCTTTAGGGAGTTCAATTAGAATCCATGTGTTATTCGAATCTAGAGCATGTAACTCAGCATCAATGGCTGCCTTCCAACAGTCATGAAGGATAGCCTCTCGTAGGAATTAGGCTCAGTGACAGAGGAGAGAGCAAAAGAAAATGCAGATGATTGTCAGAGAAAATAGAATAAGACATTACATGAGATAGTGGATGCCTTGCCGAGGATAATGATGATGAAGTAGGAGTGCTAGAAAGGACTATATTACAATGAAAATCCTGCAGATAGGCTGGAGACTTTTTAAGTCTGTGGGATTTTCTAAGTGGTGGGAGGCTAACAGGGTTGTTAGTGGGTGAAATACGTGTTGGTGGCAGTGCAAGCAGTGAATTAGTGTTGGCAGGGTCAGTGGACACTGGAATAGGTGTGTAAGTGCATGTAGGGAAATTAAAATCAAACAAGAAAGGATCTGAGGAGGGAATATGGCAGGAATGAGGCACATCATGATTAGTAGAAGTTAGCAAGGATGTAGATGTAGATGCAAAATGATAAGGAAAGACATGCTCATAAAAAATGACATTGCGAGAAATGAAATTTTCTTTAGAATTAAAATCCAACAAAAGAAAGCCTTTCACCCCTTCCTTGAGGCCAAGGAACAAGAATTTCTTAGCTCTTGAGTCTAACTTGGTTCTATTGGCAACCAATGTAGAAGCAAAAGCTAAGCAACAAAAGACTTTTAAATTGCTCAAATCAGGTCATGCAGAAAATAAACATTCAAATGGTGATTTGGTGTGAAGAAAAGCACTTAGTAACCTATTAATTTAATGGACAACATGTGTCATTGTTAGATGCCAAAAAATCTTAGGTAAATTGGATTGGAAAATTAGAGCTCTAGCCATCCCTAAAATATGTCGGTGCTTTCTTTCCACAATCTCATTTTGTTGTGGGGTCTCTACACGGCTAGTGTGGTGATTGATTCCTTTAGATTCAAAAAAATGCTTTAGTTTGAACTCAACACCATTGTCTGTTCTAATACATTTGACAGTGACATGGTGTTGTGTTTCAATGAATTTAACAAAATTTTGCACTAGGGAACCGGTTTCAGATTTATTTTTCAGGAAGAAAATCCAAGTAAACCTAGTATTGTCATCCACTAAAGTTAAAAAATATCTATTGCCTCCAATAGAGGGAATAGCAAGTGGTCCCCAAATATCCATGTGAACAAGATCAAAAGCATTTATTGATACAGAATTTCTAACAGGGAACAACAATTTCTTTTATTTTGAAAAATGACAAGTATCACAAGGTACACTTGGTTTATCACATTGAATGAAAGAAAGTGATTTCTGAATCATAACCAACTTTCCATGAGATGGATGCCCTAGTCTAAGGTGCCACTGACTAAAAGGGGATTGGGAGATAGTGTCTACAGAATGGTGAAGAGGCAAACGAGTAGGTGCAGCTTTCAAAGCATATAGGTCATTCTTCACACTAGCTACTCCAATCCTCTTCATCAAATGAGTATCCTAGATCTCACATAAGGAATTAGAAAAAAAAAAAAAACAAAAAAAAACCATGAACATGCAATTAAGATTGTTAGTTTTGAAATAGAAATTAAATTGAAAGAAAAGCTAGGCAAGAAAAACACATTTGTGAGGTAAAGATCACTAGAAAATATGATTATTCTTGATATGTCAATGGTAGTTTCACTACCATCAGGAAGCTTAATCCTAATAGGCCTTATCTTGTGATATGAATGAAATGCAGCAAAGGAATGAGACACATGAGCACTAGCTCTTGGATGTAGGATCCACATATCTGAACTAATGCTTACACAAGTAAGAGCATAGCAGATACCTGAGGAAGTGCTGACAGGTTCAAATAGGGTGATTTGGTTTGTTGTGGGTGGAGACTGCTTTCCTTCATATTGCTGCAACATAGCAATTAGTGCTTGACATTGCTCTGGAGTGAAGAATACACATGGATTCATACTTTTCTCTCTTTGAGAACAATGAGAGACAACATTGCTGGTATCATCAGAATCATCAACAACGACAACGTTATTTACTAATTTAGGCCTGAGGTAAGGATATTTTTGAAAGCATCTGTCCATAGGATGCCTAGTTTTGCCACAATGACCACAGGGTTTGAAAGAGCTTCGTGCATTTGACCTAGAAAATTGAGAGTTCTGCCCTCTTGGACCAGAATTTTGTGACTTCTATCCTCTACCGCCAGAGTCTGCAAAATGCCTCTTGTTCCTTCCTCTGCCTTTGCCTCTTCCCCCACTGGCAATGGTGTTCGCAATCAATTTTAAATCACTGATTTCATAATTAAGTTGTCTCTCTTGCTGAAGTAATAATGACAACACCCTATTGATGTCTGGGACTGGATCCATCAATATTATTTGAGATCTTACATCATGATATTGATCTGTCAATCCTCTTAGAAATAGTATAACATAATCATGATGTCTATAGTTCCTTACAATTCCTAGACCACAATTACATTAACCTAAACATGCACATGATGGAATAGGCCTAAAGTTCTCAAGTTCCTCCCACAAAGTCTTCAACTTAGTAAAATAAGTGGTAATAGAATCATCACCTTCATGATGTGCAAATAGACTTTCTTGGAGGTTTGCAATCTGATAAAGGTCACCATGGTGATATCGCTATTTTAAATCCTTGCATAGTTCAGATGTTATATCAATCCATTGAACACCTCTCATGATCTCTTTATCCAAAGAGTTAACAATCCAGGACACAACAAAAGTATTACATCTGTCCTAAGCATAGAAGTTTGGATGATTTTCAGCAGGCATCAACATTGTCCCATCCACAAATTGAAGTTTGTTCTTGGCTTTGGGAGCAAGTCTCATGGAACGGCACCAAGAGTGATAGTTCTGTCCAGTGAGAGTGACAGCACAGATAGAGGAATTAGGACTCTCACCATGATGCAGAAAATAAGGACTAGTAGGATCTTGTATTGGATTAGGTGTAGGAGGTGGATTGTGATTGAAAAGCAACGGAACCTGAATTGGCTCATGAACTAGAATGTGTTCATCCATGTGTGGTGTGATAGAATAAAAAAAAACTTGCAATCAAGAAATCAAGCAAGAATTCTCAATGATTAAAGAATAAGTGAAATCTTCACTGATCAATCAATAACTAAACCAGGAAGGAGATCGGATCAAAATGCAGAATTGCCTTATGAAATACCTCAAAGAAATTCTCAAGTATCAATGTCTTCAATAATTGAGTTTTTCGCAGATAATTCACCTTTAACCGATCAGAAACTCAAGGAGACAATTCGAATTTCTATGGAGAAGGAACGCACAAACAAATTAAGATAGAGATTGAAACTATCTTATTAATCGTCCAATCAATGATTCAGAAAAAAAAAATGAAGGAGAACTCATGCTTCAAGACCAGAATCACGATCAAGAAATATGAAAAATCGCAATTTTTCACTAAATCTCCAAGAACACAGTTTAATCACGAGTATACGCTTCAACAAGAATCACCTGTAAAGAATCAAAATTAGAGGCGCAATAGAGCTCACATAGAGAGCTCTGATACCATGTAAACTATCTATGGTGTGAACACTCCAAGCTTTAACAATGGTGAAGTATGATAAGGAAAGTAAGAAGAGAGAAAAATGGAATTTTTGAATATGCTTTTGTATTGAGAGTGTTAACTACAATTGTGCTAGTGCACAGATTTATATACAAGTGCTAGCAAGGAAGCTTGAGTCTCAAGTAAACTAACTCATCTAACTACAGCTAAGCTATAACTAACTGAAACTAACTATAGCTAAGCTATAACTCCAACTAACAGATTAAGTTACAAGAGTTCATATAAATCATATATCCAACATGTTAGTTGATAAATTAGGTCCCAAACATGTTTTCTTTAAAAAGTGAAACTGCTTTTCAATTTTTAAAGTTGAGAATATAAGCTTTGAATTCTCGTGTACTTGTCTGCAGAGAAAAGCTGGACACTAGCAAGAATCATAGGAAAGTTTTACATCTTGTGTCCACAACCACAAACAGCACAATAAAGATATAAACGAGTATCATGGATTAGATTGCACAGCAGCACAGGCAGTGAAGACAAAAGTCACCACGGTCTGGCCATTATTTTTCTCCAAGTAATTAGTATTCTGTGTAATCTAACAAAACACGAGTTGTCACTGATGACAATAAAAATTCCATGCCAAGTTTAAGTGCAGAACCACAGCAAGATATTAGAACAATGGAACGTCAAATGTTATTTATTTCCTTTAAGCAACACTTTCACAATCAACTGCAAACAATTACATGATCTAGAAACCAAATAACTTTCAGGGCAAATCCACCACCTAATTTCCTCTTCAATGCTGAGACCAATGAACAAATAAAATTGCACCATTGAAGTCCCAAAACTTACACCTACTCTCTAACTAACCTAAACCAGAGTTAGTCCCTGATACAGACCTCAACAATGGATGACTGGTAGTGGGCTGCACATTACTAGGGGCGTTGAACATCACACTCGAAGAAGCTGATTGAGATTGTTGAATCATAGAAAGGGGCAATCTTTGCCCCAACCCAAACATGGAAGGTCTTGGGCCAAAGGACATGTGTGGATGAACTGGTTGGTTGTTGCCATACCCTGAGATGCTGGGCTGTGAGGGAGAAGCAGAGATCATCTGTGGCCTACTGTTGCCATTACTGTTAGCCATGGAAGGACCAACACCTGACACATTCAGTAGAGGGGTGGCTCCACCAGTTCCAAGATGAGTTGATATAACGCGGGACCGTTCAGCAGCAAATCTCTGCCTTGCCCTTTCAACTTGTTCACATTCTTTCATCAACAATGTTTCAATTTCTGCAAACTGCTTCAGCTTCAATTCCAATCTTTTCAACTGTATATAACAGCAAGCCATCATCACAAGTTAAACATCTCAAAATACTACTAGCTCTGCACCTGGCTAAATTTTCTTCAATAGCTTAATTGACGTAATTTTGCCCAAAAAAAGAGACCAGTTTGACTAGTTGGTGTACACATACATGTACGCCATATGTACAGAGAAGAGAAGTATATTAACAGCTATACCTGATGATTAACAATATTAGCACATAGCCTCTGAATTTCTCGTTCTTCATGATCGGCAAACAGTTTAGCTTTCATGGCTGCAGCAGAGAGGCCTGCCTTTGCTGCATCTTGAACTTTCTCAGCAGATAGTGGGGTTGTCCCACCTTCATTTTGACCCCGTGAACCAAGTACTTTGGCATTATCCTCTGAAATCAAAAGAAGCACTTCTCAAGAGAAAAAATGCATACCAAATCTTATTCTAGGTCAGGGCATGATAGTAGCAACAAAAGAAGACAAGAATCATAACTGACCATTATGATTATTTGTAATTGCAACTTCTCCACGAGGCCCACCATCTCTACTATGTGTGCCTTCTGAATTTGTCCTTCATGAATGAAAAAATAACACTAATAAGGATTTCCTTCGGGTGCCCTTGTTTTTATAAGAGTACCAATACCCTTTTTATATTCAATGGCTATGATTTAATCACAAGTTTTACATTAAATAAAAACAAAAACTAATTTTTTTTTAAATTGATAAATTTAGTGGGATACGTGGTTAATTCTGAACCACAAATAACTGAAGGGCACCGGTACCCTAGAACTTTATAGAGGTCCCAGAGAAACCCCCCTTAATTGTGTAAAAATTCATAAACTAGCAACCGAAAAAGCAACAGTTAAACTTAGGCTTAATTTCTCCTCTACCCGCCCAGACAATTCTACAATAGGTAAGGACAGACACAACTTATAAAGTTGTCTTCCCTTCTTCTATTAGGGGGGTTTTTCCAGAAGGTTCAGTTTACTGTATAAGATATTTTAATAAAAGAATAAATTTAATAGGAAAAGATAAAGAGAAGAGCACAAAAGACGAAGATAAGATATTTAACAAAAGACAAAGAGAAACAACTAAGAAGAAAATAATTCATCTAAGACAACTGCATGAGCTATGACAGTCACATTCACCTGTTATCATGTCCTGATGCTTCCATCTGCGATGTGCTTCCAGAACTATCTTCTGACAATACTGCTAATGCTGCATGAGCACAAGCAGCAGCTACTCTTGGTCCAACTGCAGAGGCTAAAAAGGCAACCTATAGAATGCATCCACCAAAACTCTGACATGTAAGTATCTCAGTAAAAGAATCCAGAATATGAGACAGTGTAATTAGCTGTGAAATGCTTATGCAGTAAACAGATACAGTCACTTTGTCAACACATCATCCTTTTATGCTTTTGTTAAGCAAGTACAGTAATCAATAAGAGTGGCTCCTCCAAACAGAATCATGCAACTTGAAGAAATGCATTTTCTTTTCTTAGTATATCACAAATAAACTTGATGAAATAAGTTAAGGATAAGATGTTAGGTTCAGTACTGATAACCACATCCTAGTCTAACTGATAAATATGTTTTCAAGTGCATCTCTAAATTAAATAATAAACTTGGGCATATCATTAGCAGTAACCTACCAGAGCCATAACAGGATTTCCAGAATTGGCAAAAGGAAGCCTGCTGTCAGAATCTCTGCTTAGACTTTGAGGGACAATTCCTGTGAGAACATGGATCAAATTATGATCAAAAACATATCACAGCAAGTAGGTTTAAAAAAAGTATAAGACAGACCTGCAGAATCTCCATTTAAGCAACTCTGTGATCTTCCACTATCATTTCTATTCAACACATTGGATGATGACGACATGCTTGGAACACTGATATTTTCCAATTTTCCGTCTTCCATTGGTAGCCGAAGAAAATGAAGAATGCATTGTGCTTTTGACTTGGTCCCAACATGCTCAGCAATTTCATTCCAGTTCTCATTGTAAATCTCCATTGCTTCAAGTAGCAACAAAGTTTCTTGATCATTCCAACTGTCCCCATCTACCTCACCATAATCCCTTGATGAACTCACCCTTATAAAATCTATACTTGAATGCCCAACGACAAATCTCCCATCATGAAAGCAATCAGCACAGAGTAAAATATCAACCTGTAACATGAGATACTAATTACACACGAATGAAAAAAAGTGGTCAGACTTATTATGCAGACTATGTAGTTTAGACAAGGATTATCATAATGGGCCCACAATTTAAAAACTTTCAGCATTATCTAAAGGAGACTTATCTCTAGCAACTATATGCACTGAGCATTCAATATTATGGTAACAGCCCACATCATTCATGGTCTTATGGTGTTATTCAATAACTGAAGCACTTCTTATTTGTCTTTTTGTTCATTATGTTATTTGTGACAAAAGCAATGGACAGCCACAGAACCCTTCATATAGTTATTTAATGATGTTACTAAATTTAAAGCAATAATCAGTGTACCTCTTTCTGTGACTGAAAGTACACAACAGGAAGAGGACGAGAACAACAATGGCAGTGATTTTCAGATAGATGCTCTCTTATTCTGTCATCCAGATCAGTGACATCAGCATTGTTCGTTTTCAACGACAAATAAATTTCATCTGCTTTAAGCTTACACTTGGGAGTGTCAAATTTGATCAAACTATCTATGGATTTTAAGAACTCTGAGGGCACACGGACCTCTCCACTCGGCTCCTCCTTCAGGTAGGACACATCTTTACAAGGCTCGTGACATGGCATCCGGGCACAGAAATTGATAATTCCCCAGTGATCAAGGAACCGAACAATCCTAGCTAAATCTTCTTTATCGGCCCCAACCATCAGTCCCTGGCAATCAGAAACCGTAATCCTCTTCCCCGGGTCCTCCATGTATAGTGCAACAATATAGTTCCTACACTCCATGTACTTTTCTGGAGTGTGATCCGACTTCCCAGAAAAGAAATGCGGCACTGCTTGTCTCTCTAGTCGATGCACGGTGGCCGGTGAAAACCAATCTGCTCATAGAAAGCCCCAGTTAATACCAACTCAAAGTCTTCAAAATGGAAGTCTTAAATTAAAGAGACAAGTACTACAATTGGCAAACCTCCAATAGGTTAAAGGCAAGAACACTATTTGGGGGCCCTAATAAATGATGTTAGCTTTTCCAAGACCATGTAACTGACCTATTTAAATTAATCCTCGCAGGAAAAAGCCAAACAATTCAAAGAACACAGTCAACACATCAAACTAAACGTTCCAACCTGAAGCATTAATTTAAAGTGAAAACCCGACATTCTGTTTTTGCAAACCCTAGAAAGTATAAATTTTGACAACGGCATTCTAATTTCACTTGCAAACAAACAAAATTAAAACGCGCCAGCAGCACAGGGACGAGAGAGAGAAAGAGAAGGAGAAGAAGAACCTGAATGCATCGGAACAACAAGAGCCCTGTTTCCAAAGCGCTTAACAACGCCGCGGCCTTCCAAAACGGGCGGAGGAGTGATGACGAAAGCGGAGTCACCGGAGCCGCGGTCGTGATCGAAGGCGGCGCTATCGGCTGGGACGGTGGAGAGGGCCTGGAGCTGGCCGTGGGAGACATTCTCCAGGAAGGGAGGGTTGCTTTGTAGGTGCTGGGCCTTGGTGCTGTCGCCGGAGAGGGTGGCTAGCTCGAGGGCGACGATTGAGGAGACGGAGGAGTGGGGGCGGTTGACGAAGCGCTTGACGACGGAGGGAAAGTGCGAAATCTGAACGGCCTGGTCGGAGAGGACCTCGATCTCGTGGTGAGGTCGGGAATTGGAAGCGGATTGGGGATTATTAGGGTGGTGGTGTTGGTGGTGGAGGGTTTGGTCCTCAGAATCGTCGTCGTGGTCTTCGTCGACGGCGGCATTGGGGTTTTCCTCTTCCTCTTCGTCGTCATCGTCGTGTTGCTTGTGGTGGCGCCTGCTGATTTGGGATTCCCTCTTCCGCTTCCTCCATTTGGTTCGATTCTCTGCACAAAAAATAAAAAATAATTAATTAATAAATAAATATTGATTTGGGGGAAATGAGAAATTGAAGAGAGAGGAGTGAGGGTTTAAGAGGGGAAGGAATACCGGAAGAGGAAGCTGGCATGGCAACAAGGAAGAAATGGGGGGGTTTAAGAGAGAGGGGGTGTGATGGGTTTGGGGGAAAAAATTGGAGAGTGTGGGGTCGTTGATTGGCGCAAAGGGTATGGGGTAATAGTTGGATTGGAGGGGGATCGCGCGCTCTCTCTCTCTCTCTTTTATTTTTTCTTTCTTTCTTTCTTTCTTTCTTTGCTTCAGCTGGATGTGTCTGTGTGTGATGCGTGCTGGTTTTCGAGTGTTTTGGGGGGCACAGCACAATTTTGTGTGTTGACGTGCACTTTCCTGCGGATGGATGGGTGTTATCTCAACCCAACCACGATCGGAGGCTCTCTCTCTCTCTCTCTCTAGTGTGCAATCCTTGCGGGTGCCGCTTCATCCGCGCGTCATCACAACGCTTCTGTCCTATTAGGCGGTGTTACACACGCGGTACTTCCTATTCCCATATCATTCTGGCTTTTTCTGTTCTCAAACAAAAAATTCATCTCATATACCGCCGATGTTATATACAAAATTATATTGTAGAAATAGAAAATTACATCTCATGTTTAACCACACTCATGTATAAATTTATGAGACTTATAAAAGAATAAAATGCATTTCAGAACAAAATTAGTAGAATTCATTTTTATTATTGTAAATATGCATATTAAAAATAAGATGAATTTTGGACACTTATTAAGAAATTTAAAAAAATGTTAATAATATAAAATGATTAGTTCTTTAATGTATTAAAAACTTCCATATTTTCTATTCTAAATACCTTAATTGATGTTTGTGTCAATATTCTAAACTTCCATATTATATTTGTGTCTATACAATAAATTTTAATTATTTCATCTAAAATATCTCAAATGCATATGATGTTTGTGTTCTTTTCATAGGTTTGTCTTTTTCATGTATCTCTTTTTCTCAATGTCTTGTGTCTTCCATTTGGTGTTGTTTAGTTCTACTTACCGTAATCTATAAATAATGACGAGTAAATTTATTTTTGAGTTAAGTGTCAAATAATTTCTTGACAAAAAAAAATGTTAACTTAGTCTTTAAAATTTTTAAACGTTTATTACGTTGGTTCTTCTAATTGTGAGATTGTTAATGAACATTGACATGTTCGTGAACTCCATTTTCTTTCCACTCTCCCTAAGTCATCCCTTAAAATCTCTAACTACCCCCACACATCTATAAAATCCCTAAACTACCCATTTCTTCTTCCTCCCTTACCCACACTACCTAACTCATGCCCACTAGCCCCACCCCTACCCATAGTGACCTCCACCCTACTACACTCCCACCCACCACCACCATGATATCCGCCTACAATGTCACCACTACCACCCATCTCCACCTCATAAAATGACTTCCCCTTTAAGATGAAATAACCAAACCTACAAAGCTCAAATCCACTTCTAACAAACTTTCTCTCCCTCTATCACTCACAACATTGCCATGACAAATCCAAACCCTTGACAATGACTAAGAACCACAACAACAACAACCAGAAAACCAAGAACAACAACAAGAAGAACCCCCACATTCAAATTCCCAAACCCTAACCCTCATAAGTCAAGATCCTCAAATCCTAACCATCCCCCAATCTCGATTCTAATCATCCCTCAAAAGAGTAAGACACAATCATGAAAGCCAACATTCTCGCCATCATCTATGTCGTCTCCTTTAGTCCAACCACCGAGCAAAAGAAAGTGTGATTAAAGTGAACTACGTAGGAGAAGAAGTTATGCGAGAAGCTTCAATAGCAACTTACCCCATTGCCTCTCAAGCTTTGACTCCTCCAGGGCAAGCTGGGAGCACACATCATTGTCGACGGTGTTGCTGGCATTGAAGAGAACGTCCTCGAGGGATTGGGTGATTAAGGGGTTGTTGATTGAGGTGCGAAATCGGGGCCTGTCCATGAGGGTATGGAAAGGGAGGTTGTCCAAGTTGAAGTTGTTGTTGTTGTTGAAAGAGCACATGGTGTTTGTTAAAAGTTTTGAGTGAGTTTGATTGACAAAATGGGGTGGGAAGAGAGTTTTAATAGGGTGTGTGGTGGGGAGTTGTAATACCCTGAAACTTTTAATCAATATGAATAAATTTATATTAATTACAAGATGAAATTATGATTACCACTATTTTAAAGTTGATTATTATAATTATACTTATTCAATACTCTTTTATATTAATTTGTTAACTATTATTATGAAGTTATTTTATTCGCATCTTATGTACTACTTATCATGCATGTATATAGTAGTAGCCATAAATTTATCTCTAGACAAATTTTTATAGTTTCCTATTCTTTTCTATGCACATTGTGCAATACATCAAGTTCATTATGATAACTATATTATAATATATAGTATTTCCTTTAAAAATAAATTATACTATCTAATATCATGCTACATTTAGTATTATACCATTATACCTTAATATTTTATTTTAGCATGATTTGCCTGGATGTTTACATGTTAATATTTTATTTTTAGCATTGTTTGCATGGATGTTTAAATCTTAATATTTTATTGCTTAAACAACCTCTATATAAACCATGAGTTGTTCCAAATGTTGAAAACCAAGTAAATGTGTGTGAGAGAGAAACATTATTGTGAGAAATACTGTATGTGGTACTTTTGATCCGAGAGCAAAGAGCGAGTTTTGCAGGAGTCGTAAGGTAACGACGTAAGAGTTTCAGTGACTTTAGGTGAGTGGTAGTTTCTCACAACTTATTTTAACGATCATTAATAATTATTTTCATGAATGACATTTTATTATCAGCAAGTTTATGCTATATCTTTGAGATAATATTATCATAAAATATTTTAGAATATTCATGGAATATCAGTTTGATAAATAATTTATGAAAATTTTTATGAACTCATGAAACATTTTATTTACATGTGGGACCATTTGATAGTAAGTAAAGCAATGCATATGTTGCCTGACAAATATTATGATTTTTTGGAAATTATTATCATAATGATAAAATTAATGTATAAGCTTTGATTGAGAGTATTTAAATTAGAACTGTGCGTCGGCAACGACCTATGTCGACCTTAGTACCTTGTAGACAAACTGTGATGTCTGGGTAGATAGCACATCGTGAGGCTCAACAAGTTAAATTTTAAGTCTCGGATAGAACTCTAAGACAGATATCTCCCCAGATATTCAAAAGTTGAAAAATTATTATTATTATTATTATTATCATCATCACTATTGATATTACTATTATTATCAACATTTATTACATTATGAGTTACACGTTTGTTTATGTCCCACATGAGCCATGGGACTTTGTCATTCACTAAATTTGATGACTCACCTCTCATCTCATTATTTTTTCAGATGTTGTTGTTGGTCCAGAGTAAGACTCCACAGTCTAGTTCAACTATTCGTGGTAAGCTCCATTTTGTAGTGGAACTTTTTTTTTTTATTTCTTTCTAGAATGCTATCTAGCGTCACACAGGCAGGAATACGCTATTTATGTGCCCTATGTATTTATTTATTTATGAAATTATTTTAATTAAATTATTTAATTATTTTATTAAATAGCCACGTTTTCAAATAAATTACTATTAGAGGCTTGCATAAGGGGGATATTATCCCTTGTGCATTGGTCATGACCTTTTGGGTTATGACAAAGTTAGTATCAAAGCCATAAGTTTTCCTGTGTGTAAGTAGAACACATGTTCTCAAGTAACACCATGATTATGTGAATGGAAGCACACCCACTCCCATTAGACGTAACGCTACCTGAGACTTTAGTGTAGTCGGTCATTTCTAGAATCAATAGAAAGTCAGAGTCTTTTTCTAATTCTAATTCTTGTCCTAATCCTAGTCTATTCCAATTAGTTTAGATGGCTTCCAGATTCATCTATCATCACCTTAACAGTGGCTCTTCAAGCAATAAGGCTCGACTGAGATATTTAGAACAAACTATGGCTAACATGGCAGATGCGCTTGCAATGTGAGTTTCAAAAGATGCGGTGATTAACCGTTTCAATAGTCTAAATTCCCCCACCTTTGATCGCAAACTTTTGGAGGAGGATCCACAAGAGTTCCTCAATAAAATAAAGAAGAAAATAGATATTCTCCATGTCTTATCTATCAAGGCAACAAAGTTGGCCAGCTATTAGCTGGGAAGACAAGCAGAACTATGGCACTAGGAGTTCATGGAAGGTTTTGCACCAGGTTATCCACCTACTTGGGAGGAGTTTGTGGAGGGTTTACGCAAGCATTTTGTTCCCTCAAGTAGGACCAATCAAATGCTAGAAGAATTTTTTAAATTGAAGTTGACCTTGGGCATGACGGTCACTGAGTATGATGAGGATCACCCGACTGTCACAAGCGACCCCTGAACTCATGGCAACAACTGCTAAGAAGGTATGACATTCCGTACATGGGTTGCCCATGAATTATTACAATATCATGTCATCCCATATAGACACCCTCACCTATGCCTAGGCGATGAACGCGACACTCAGTATTGATGCTGGTAACAATGAAAGCAAGGCTATAACAACAAAGACAGAAAAAAGGTCAAAACTCAAGGGTCTTTTTCTAGCAATCTCAATACGGGTAAGGGCCAAGGCCAACACATCGAGCATCAAGTGACATTGAAGACTGGACTCATCATATGTACTACACCACTGACAAGTTGTCGAGCGGCATAAGTGACAGTGTATTCTTCTTTTATTTGTGATCAATCCAATATGCACTAAGAGCCACAAACAAGTTTTGGCCATTTCAATGGCTCTACAATCTCAAATACATCTGAAAGGAAAGTCAAGACTAATAGAGTCGTGCTCAGAATAAACGAGTAAGTAGATTTCACTAAAAATTGAATGGGCTTGGTATATACTTTTTAAGCTCATGAGATACAAATAAAATACAAGTGTTTGTCGAAAAAACATTGTTTTTTACTTTATTTTTTTCTTCTTCTTCTTTAAATGGTATCATCATCCTATAACTAAGTGTTTAATAAATTATTGTATGGTTATGGAGCGTCATATTGATTATGCTTTTAGTTACATGCAAAATGACATTTTAGTTTTCACTTTAAAAGAGTTCTTCACTTGAACATGAGTCTTAGTTATCATTTTGCATGCATTAAAAAGCATATATAATACGATATTTCATGATCATACAATAATTTTTTTTAAGAGTCCAATATATGTAGACTCATTTTAATGATTTATTCATTCACATATAGCTCTTATATCAAACCAAGATCCACATGCATACATAATTGGAACATCTTCCTTCATTCCCTCCGCCAACATTTTAATAAAAATAAATAAAAAGAGACAAAATACTCATTTTGATCTCTCATGGACAAAATAGCTTCTTATGATGTGCAAGTTTACTAAAGGTCCTAACCATTTACCATGCATGGCATTTTAATCCCCCAAACATACAAAGAGAACACTTTAATTTCCATAAATTAGGGATCAAAGTGTCCCCATATTTTGAAAGGATGAGAGACTAATTTTTTGCATTTTATATATTTAATGAATGGCCTAAAGTTAACTAATGTTCCCCATATTTTGGATAAAAATATCAAAATGGATAATTTGTCTTAAGAGGAAGGAGAAAAAAAAAAAAAAAACCAAAAAACATTGGTACCAGTATCAGTGTATCACCGGTGACCCGATCGGACGCCATTTGACCGTTACCTTCTCCATCCCTCCCTCCCTTCATCTTTCTCGGAACACATCACCTGAAGCAACACCGAGAGAGAGAGAGAGAGAGAGAGGGAGAGAGAGTGTGAATCGAATCCGCATGCACTCATTGAATTTGAGATCCATCCCTCTCATGAAGACAAAAGCAACCCCAAAACTTGCGGCGCCACCTCCCTCGACGCCCCCAACCCCTCAGACCAAAACCCTCCACAAAACCCGCCGCTCCGTCAAGCCACCAACAAGAAGAACCATTCTCAAATCCCTTCCCCCATCTCCCCAACCCAGCCCGAAGTGCGAGTGGGTCCCACTCAATCTCACCCGCGAAGATCTCTCCCTCCCGCTCACCTTCCCCACCGGCCAAACCTTCCGCTGGAAAAACACCGCCCCCTCACAGTACACCGGCGTCGTCGATTCCCACCTCGTCTCCCTCAGGCACCTCCAAAACGGCGACGTTTCCTACTGCCTACACCGTACCCACTCCGAGCACCAAGCCAGGGAGGCACTCCTCGATTTCCTAAACGCCGCCGTTTCGCTCGACGACGTGTGGAAGGTGTTCTCCGCCTCCGACGCCAGGTTCGCCGAGCTGGCGCGGTGCCTCTGCGGCGCGCGTGTTCTCCGGCAGGACCCGTTCGAGTGCCTGATTCAGTTCCTGTGCTCATCCAACAACAACATTGGGAGGATCACCAAGATGGTGGATTACGTTTCCTCTTTGGGGATTTACTTGGGCGCCGTTGAGGGTTTCGAGTTCCATGCTTTCCCCACTCTGGAGCAGCTTTCGATGATCTCAGAGGAAGAGCTTAGAAAAGCTGGTTTTGGCTACAGGTTGGTTGATTCCATAGGTATAAACAGTTTTATGATATTGGATTTTATTCGGGATTTTATTCAATTATCTTTGTTTGTTATTTTAGGGCTAAGTATATTGTTGGGACTGTAAATGCTTTGCAATCGAAGCCTGGTGGAGGAGAACAATGGCTTAGGTCTCTTCGCGAGATGGATCTTCCATGTGTTATATCTGCACTTTCTGCATTGCCTGGAGTGGGTCCTAAAGTGGCTGCTTGCATTGCTCTCTTCTCACTTGATCAGCACCATGCCATTCCCGTCGACACACACGTGTGGCAGGTAAGCTATTTGCTCTCTCGCCAACAAGTACTCATTGAAGTTGAAACTCGGCGGCATGTTGTTTCGTGCTGTTGTCCATGCACAAAGTATTTTGGCAGTTGTTTCAGCTTGATTTTGGTAAGAAAATGGGGTGCTGAGTGAAATGTGCATCGGGTGGGAGCAAAAGCTTGGTTTATATACTCGTATTATTGTTTAGGGAATGAGTTATCTGTAACTTTGATTGTGTGGCCGTAGGAGAATTCTTGGTGCTCCTATTTGTGATTTCTTCTACGTTCTTAATTGAATTATTGTTTTATTCAGAAGAACAGATATCATTTATGTTTTACTGATTGTTATTACATGTTGTGAACTTTTGTGCCGGGATCGTTTTTAAACTTGGGTAAGATTGCTACAAAGTATCTCTTACCTGAGCTTGCAGGTTCCAGGTTGACACCGAAGCTCTGCAATCGTGTTGCAGAGGCATTTGTTACCAAGTATGGTAAATATGCTGGCTGGGCTCAAACTCTTCTATTCATAGCTGAATTACCTTCGCAAAAGACTCTCCTGTCTTCGCATTTATGGACAATTGAACAACAAGGTCATGCAAAGAAAGAAGATAGCGAAGAAGTTGGTAAGAGAAGCAACCCCAGTCCTCCACTATTTGTCATATAAATAAGTCATTCAACATCCAGCTTTCTGGCTTCAAGAACAGCAATTGTTTAAAATAGTCATGTTTTCTTTTCTCAACTAGGGTGAGAACAACAGATGGTGTGGCTCTCATAATATAAATGCACAAGACTTGGGTGAGACAAGCTACTGTTGAGAATGGATGAGATAGAAAATGGTGATATCACACTGCCGGATGAAGGATGATGTGTTATTTGCTAGATGCAGGTTATTCTAGTATAGATACTGTTAACTTTTCTTTGTCTGGCCTTCTTTCGTGTTTATTACTGGCCCCAAAGTGATCTCTTGTAATTGATAATTAGCATCTTTCTTATTCATTACAGAAGGAGAGGGAATGATTTATTTTGCTTGTTTTTTGTCATTTGATTCGGGATGTTGCTTTTGATGTAAATAAATACTTCCCCCCCAGTTGATTATTTATCTTGAATTTAATTCCTGCAGATTAAAAGACTTGCCTAAGTAGTGAGAAAAAAATTGTGGGGTTTGATGCAAATTATGAACATTTTCTTTCATTCTCTGTACGTGTGAATGAACACGTTCTCTGTTTGACATGTTCTCTTGTCACATGTGGAATTCATCTAGTGGCATGGACATCTAAATTTTGAAATCTTTGACACTTACTCCTTGATGTCTTTACTCTAAATCATCGCATGCATAACATCAAGTGGCAGCAATTTTTTTCTTTTTTTCTTTGTTACTTCTTACGAGCTATGTAATATGTACTATGGTGTTTTCACTATTACTTTGCATTGTTTTTCTATTTTTTTGGCTTATAACTCTTCTTTCAAATAGTACTGTTAAGTCCATGCTTCCTGTTTCATAATTGAAATCCTAGAACAGTAGATTTTCTCCCGTGCACTACTAGCTGATTGTATTATCTTGATTATGATCAAATACTAAATATAGTTGAGAATTACGTAAAACCTCAACTTCTGTTTGTTTGCTCTCATTTATATTGTAACTGGCAGTTAAGGATGACAGGTCATCTGCCAAGAAAATGATGGTGTTCACAAGGGCAATTGACAATGATATTGAAACCTTTTCACAATTAATGACAATTTGTTTGTTTGCGTGTAAATTGATCCCCTTTTTATATTAAGGGATGAATATCTAAATTTGTATCCAATAGAGGCACATAGAGAGAGATGGGGAGAGGGAGAGAGAGATAAAGGGCTATGCAAACACATAATTCCTTTTGCTGTACCTCCAGAGTCCCTGTTAACCCTAAACACTGTATATGTTATTTCCTATAATTGACTGAAGATAGGAGACCATTCTTCTTTACTCATGATGTACGATCTTTCAACTAGATGTAACTGTGTCTAGAGTAATCCTTAGTGGGTTCCCAGTTTCTTCTTCAAGTAGAACTAGTAGGTTCCCACTAGATTTTAGGAGGGACCGAGGTACATGATACCTGAATAAAAGAGTTACAGTTTTAAGTAAATACAAGCTTGACATCCAATATGTCATAAACCATTTTTTCTAAAAGCTTAAGCAGTTAGGTAGAGACACATAAATGGTTTTATATTAACATAATAGATGTGACTAAATGATATGAAATATAAATTTCAAGGTAAGAAGAAAAATAGAAAATCAATTTTTCAAACACGAGGCATATTAACAAATATCTGTTACTTTGTTTGAAAAGTTATGTATTTCGAGAATATTGACACCAACAAAGATAAAATTGTGTTTAGTAAAAGAAATTAACTTTTCACAATTGTGTTCACCCATTATGAAAAGTAGTCACACAATTATAAACATTGTAAAGGAGTTTTATTTTCCACATTTTATAAAAAGCATTCTGCATGTGTGTGTGTATTATATACACACACACATTATAATCATTGTTGTGAAGGAGGGGGGATCCTTCAAATCATTATTTCTTTGTCTTTATGCATATGTAATTGCTGGTTTTGTCACAAATTATTTTGGGAAGTAGGAACATGAAGGTGAAAAAAGAATGAGCTGTGGCATACAAACTTACCATGTCTGCGAAGGAATACCCTTTGGTGTGTGAAAAGAGACCCAATAGCGGCCAATACCTTGGCCATTAACCCAAGCAGCCCCTTTTCCCATAGAACCAAGGTTAAGCGCTACAGGATTGGTTCCTGCAGGTGCATCAAATGTGGTCTGTCAATCATCAGGGAAAAAAGTTAGTGTAGTGTTGTAATAATAGAGTTATAGCTAAATGATTGCAGTAAGTCCTTCACCCCTACATCCCCTTTCCAATCCATAAATTAGGTTCGACCAACATTAAAAAAAAAAGGTACATAAAAAAGGAAAGTGAAGGAAAGACTGTTTAACAAAGTTGTTGGAGGAAGGGAGAAAACACAAGGCCTTAACATATGCTTTGGGAAGGACAGACAATGGCACAGAATTTTAATAATGATAATATATACCTGATACCATGTGAGTGGTTTCATAGAGTTTTGAAAGCTTGCCCACTGAACTTTACTTGATCCAATAGTTGTATAGATTTGCAATTTTTCTCCTAACAGTCCAACCTTCATTCAAAAATTTAACATCAGTATCCAGTGAACATAGTTTAAACGTTTAGCCATCAGAACTGACAGTTCAAACACATAAATTCTAAGCAGCAGGTAATTGTTCATAAGTATGTTGTAATCATATACAGGGGTTGAGTGAATAGAAATTTGTTTGAAAAGGACAAGTTGTAGGAAAATAAATTTTAACTAAATTCTGAGAATAGTATGCCAAGATGGCTTATGATTCAAGTAACCTAATTGAGTTCTCATGTAACTGCTGTCTACTAAGGCAATATCTCATAGCATAGAGATAAGCACCTGATATCCCCATGGTTGATTAGTGAAATCTCTGCCTTGAACTTGTACTGCACGCAAACCAGCAACTCTGCGCTCTAGATATGCTCCCGAGTTCTTCATGCAGGAAAAAAAAGGCACATTTCATGTCAATCAAATATCTTTCTTCAGCTATCATGCTGTCTAATATTTATCTTGTATGATTTTCAACAATCTTTGTTGAAATAACCATGCATACTTCATTTAAAAACTGACATGCTCATGAGGATTAATTCAATATGTAACATTTTTAATTTTATGTGGTTTCTTTTGCTTGCTGATGTTGAATGAAAAAGAAGTCTTAACAATTGAGACAGTTACCGGCAATCCAACGGTTGCACTTAACAAGGAAACGTTGTTTATCCCATTTCTCATATTGACTTTGTACTCCGTGATGAGAGATTTACTGTCGTGACTTCCATGTGCAGAACCTAGAGTTGATTACATGTTTAGAAATCCTAATGTCAGTGTCTCAAATTGTAGTATGAAAGACAAACTAAAGCAAGTGGTGTACAATGTTTCCAAGGTGAAAGAAAAACGTGTTATGATCTAAAGTGATCCTTGTGGAAGAGCTTAGTCAGTGACAGTAGTCCTTCTATGCAAAGAAATGGGATTCTCAAGGGTGTGATTTAGAGCTTGCCTGCTAAAACTCCATTGATGAACGCATGTAAAACATGCCCTTGGCTGTTTACACTAAGTACAGATTGAGCATTAGGAGAGTTGCCATTAAACCTACAAGAGCAAGATGTCAACGAGCATCTTAGTAAAGAATACAGTATTTATGATATAGCAAACATCTTTAACTGCAGCTGCCATTAAATATATATGTTGCTATTTTACCTGAATGTGTACCACAGATAATCAGATGTATCTTTGACTGTGCTGATTTGGTCTAATACTGTATTTGCTCTTAATTTAGTATCATCGAAGTTAGGGATTGCTTCTGTGTACACTTTCCATTTTTGAGCTGAATTGAACTGTAACTGTGGTTTCATTGCTCTGACATTGTTTGGTGTGCTTACCTTCAAGAGCAACATAAAAATGAGAAGTTTCTTTCATTTACATAGTTATATTTGTGTAACATTAAATTAATGCAAAGAATAATAGTCCCAGCAAGATGGCATTTTGTAAAAATTGATGGAATGGTATCATTAAGCATTTGATCTTTACCTTGGCAGTGTTGAAGGCTACATTCTTGCATCCTGGTAGAATGCTGATTGATTTTGGGGGTAATTGATATGGAGCATTTTGAAATTGAACTGTGGCATCCCTGACATCACTATTTTCCAGAAAGGCAGCACATTCTGTTGAGCTCCTTTTGAAAACATAAGCCTGAAGAAGAAAGGTGGCAAATGATTTTGTTTAAAAGATTCAGCTTTTAAAGAGTTTGTTATGGATTCCTTGATTGTAACACAAATACTAGTATATTTTATAAAAGGTTGAAATTTTTATCAATGGTTTTTCATCTCCAGCATGTAACACAAACGTGCAGGAGTTCTATTTAGTTTCTTACTTGTTGGTGTGCACCCAATTTGAAAGTGGTTTGAGTTCCATAAAGTAAAGCAGATGAACATGACTTGATTGCAGCATGTAGCCCCTTAAGATGGCCCCATTTTGGTTGCCTAACTAAGCCTGGACACATTATTAACAATAAGTCCATACATCAAGACCCCAAAATAGAGAAAACATTTGCGAAATTGGTAAATGGAGAAAGGAAATAAATAAGCACACCATATTCATCCAGTGGTGCTTCATCATAATAAGCCGTTGTTACAAAAGCAGATGCCATTCTGTCGAAATTGGTTCCTCCATGGTACTGCATACAACATAAATTTCTTTAGTTTTTACATGAAAATCCAATAGCATAAGTTGCTAGGTAGACACAAATAGTTTTATATCTAGACATTAGGCGGTGATAATACCATGTAGTAATTGACATAGCTTCCTTTCTTTGCAATGAACAAGGCAACATTATAAGCAATGTCTTCAGCTGATCTCAAGTATGGCTCTCCTCCAAAGGCTTGATAGCTTCAAGTTTCCAACATGAAATGAATGGCATTAGTCTAGGAAGACACTTCGATAGTTGAAACGTACCTCCTTGGTAAGAAAAAAAAAGATATCTAAATTGTACTGAAAACTTCCAAAAGAACATACAAACTTGTCCAATTCTCTGTCCACAATGAAGGCTTGTTTGGCGAGTTAGGCCCCTTAAATGTTGTCCCACACTGCATACCATTGCAAGCATTGATCTGCGAAATACAATTTTTAGTTAATAGCAGTGTTAAAAATTAAAATAATGTTATATCCTCCTACAAAATTAACCTATAAATCTTTTTACATAATAAATTAACTTTTCATTACTTTTTAAGATTTTAAGACATCGATTACGTTTACTTTTTACTCTATTTAATATATAAAAAGATTAGCAGAATAATTTATACAAAGATATAACATTACTCTAAAAATTATTTGTATCTGTTAATTGGAACATTAAGATAAGTCTATGGAAGGAAATTAGATGCTAACCACAGGATCAGGGGCATCATCTTGCTTGCACATTACCCAAGGCACACCAGTTTGGAGTCCCACGGCCATTTGAGCAGCCCAACGAATGTAGGACATTCCTTGCTCGTGAAACGCCCCTTCAACATTGCCATATTCATTTTCAATCTACATGGATCATAAACATAAACCATTTATATGAATGCCAAAAAGATAAAAAAAAAACTTACTGGTGTAAAACCCTACGAGTTTAATTTTGATGCAGTGTAAAAGATTTTACATAATTATTCAATCGATTCTTTTGTATTTGCATGACATTTCAAACCGTTGGTGCGACAATTTAACTATATTTACTTACATGTCTATATATAATTTGATAATAATATAAAACTTATTTAGATTGCCAGTGCATTAAAATTAAATGCATAAATTTACAATCTTTATTGTTGACATAAACTTAATTTGAACCTGAGATAGTATGATAGGCCCTCCTTGAGAAGCATACAAGTTGGCTGATTTCATCATGCTGACTATTTTGGTGGTGAACCTTTGCATTTGAAACTGCCATTAATGGTTAAAAAGGTTATGAATGTCCTATACACCTATTAAGATTCGGCTCTTCTAAGTGCAGAGAGAAACCAATTCTATTTGACATTTCTTGTGTAGCTCAAATAATAGAAGGTTGAAAAAAAAAACAAACAAAAGAGCTGGTACCTTGAATTGGTTGTTATCAGTCCTAAAAACAATGCCCGGAATGTCGTGTAGCCACATTGGTAGACCGCTGCAACAACAAATTAAACAACCAGTCCAACATCTATTATACGTAATTAATATCATATACAAATTTAATTTTTATACTTAAAACAATTTTACAATGTCATTCAATTATGTATTGTCACTTATCACATCTAGTTCACTTTCATATGCATTACCTCATCATAAAACTGTTTTATTTATGTGACAAAATTGGATAACAATTACGCTGACAATGCATAAAAATATAACTCAAATTTTGATGTTTGTAAGCCCAAATAGCCTTAAATTACATTTTGGTGGCAAATTCTGTGTTTTGGAAAATTTAAAATTTGTTAGCAAGTAGTCCTAGGTGGAAGAGTGTTACCCATAAGTGCATTCACTCTCAATGTAGGGTCCAATTCGGAGAGTGACATATAACCCTTGTGCTTGAATTTCCTTAATGAATCTCACTAAATCACGCCTTCCACTAAAGTCATACTTCAAAAACAAGTTTAAAAATAGACAATCATGGTACGTTCTATTTGTAAGTTTGTAAGTAATACACATAAGAAGAAAATAGAGGTGGGGGGGGGGTTAAAATAGGAAAAGAAAAATAGTATAGTTTGAGGTTACCTGTCCTTGTTGAGGCTCGTGAAGGTTCCAAAACACGTAAGTTTGTATGACATCTAATCCTCCTTCCTTAGCTTTTGCAATTAAGCTAGGCCACATCTGTTCAAATTGAGAGCAAATTGCAACTCAAAATTTACATGTGTCCATTTATTCATGTTGCTCTCCAAAGTAATGATACATCTAACTATTAAATGGGGTGCAATCAGTTTTTTCTGATGTTAACGACGCCTTCAAACACACAGTTGTTCCACCCCAAAAGAATTTCTGGCTTCATTTGAATTTAAGTTGTCTTAACTGATGAGTAAATTACTATATAATTTTTTTGTAATTTTACGGTGATTATTATTATTATACGAACGTTTTTTCTAATGCAAAAAATTGTACCTAGTTTCCTATTCACGAAAAAAGCTACAACTAATCTCATTTATATTTTATCATCCCTACTAAATTCATAATTGAGTTGTTAAGTATTTGATGTTTGGTAACCAAATGTCGCTGTTTAACTTCAGTGATTAGAAAAATAGAAAAAATAGTTTTGTTTAATTTTGGACTGAAGAACAAGAGAATCTGAGAATATGAACAAAGTTGCTGCATGTTATGCAAGAACATCTTTCGAAATTATTCGGGTTGAGTTGGAGTCATGCCAGCTCCAAAACCTTATTCTCAAATGATTAGACCATGATTAGATATGAGTTGTGTTGATGCATGGCATTATCATCAAACAGGAAATAATTACTATGTATTTAAAATAAGGACCCGTATCATCAATTCTAAGTTACTTACCAAAATTTTAAATATTCTTTTAAAATATTATTATCAAAGATTTCTTCGAAAGGTGTTTTAAGAATATAGGATAGTTTTCCTTCCATTATGGTTCATGGACCACAACTCCCAATTTCTTTAGTGTTTTTTTATGTCTTTTTTCCAAACACATAATATATTTGTTTCCAATTTCTTTAAAAAAAAGAAAATATCATTGACCTTTAACCTCCAATGACGTATTTTTCTTTTTCTTTAGTCTCCTTACAATAAATAAATAAATAAATCTCTCATTAACGCAAGCTAGCGGGGTAAGCCCACCAAAAAATTAAATAATTAAATAAAAGTAATAATTGAAGGACAGCTAAGATTAATGTGAAAAGAGCTTAATCCTAATAACAGCTTGACTCCGATGACAAGATCCAGTCAAACATTAACATAGCTGAAGACAAATGGATTGAAATAACTAAGAGCCGATTAAAATAGCACTAGTATACAAGCCTACAACTCACATAATTGATATTGGCAACATAAGATAAAATTTGTTACTTTGAAATAGTGAGAAAGGAGCAAGGGGGGATAGAGGAAAGTTGATTTTTTTTTTAAATGTTTGAATATTTTTGGGTATATCTCGAATTAATCTAGATTATTATTTACAAAGAAAGCATGTCACAATTCAAATTATAATCTGTCATTTTTTTTTGTTCAAAATCTAATCAATCTAATATAGGACAAGTCAATCACGATATATTAAAAATATTACTAAATATTTATTTATATTTTGTTTATTTCTATAAGTTATAATAGCGGTTTGGTCCAATCTCACATTTGGTCGCTTTCGCCTAATCGAAATCACCAACCTTCTTGATCTTAACCTTAATAAAAATGTTAGAAATAAATAAGATGTTTAATGGTATTTTACTATATTGTGATTAATTTGTGTTAGAGTCTCTTATTGCACATAAGTAAAGTCTAGATAATAATTTTTATAATATTAAAACAACCATTTTCTTTGAACTAATTTATGAGGTTGAATTAAACCTGCTAAATTCTCAATAATTTATACAAGATTTAGATTGAGTATGATTTAACTTAAAAATTCATTATTTTACATACAATTTTTTTAAAATAATAATCCAGATTACTTCGAGATACACATAACTTTGTGTTTGAAAAAAAAAAGATATATAATTTGATGAAGAACTTCTTTTTCTCATGGGCCACCATCCCGCGTGAAACCTACGTATAACACACAACAGATGCCACTATATATGTAACTTAGAATTAAGCCCATGATGTTGTTATAACTCACGTTATAACAACACTAAAGAAAAACAGCTTGTCCTATGAGATTACATATGCCACTAAAGTTACTCTATATCACTCGCTGTTTTTCTGGACAAAACGGAACACGTTTGAAATCTCTTACCTAACAAACACAATGAGAATGAAATGATTCAATATGGCCTCTATCTCTCGGTTTTGCTTATTTTTCTAACAAACCAGCTAGGTTTGCTCTAAGCCAAAACAACCCCCCAGATCATACAATAAAAAACATAAAACATGTACACCAATAAAAACAAACCCCACATTATTAACTTAATGTATTTAGATGCAAATTGCATCTAGATACATTGGGTCAACAATACATCTAAAAATCAAGAGCAACAATTAATATTGGACGGAGGGAGTAACACATGTGACCGTGTGAGGATGATGATAAAGAATAAAAGAAGATAATTGATGTACCTGAGGAGTACTACGCGGATAGTGAATTGAACCGGAGAATAGGATTCTATGTTGGCCATCGACGATTAAGGATCTTCCGTCATACGCGACAATGCCGCCGCGGACGACCACAGTGCCAAACGCCGCCATCAAGAGGAGTGCCGCGGCAATGAGAAAACAGCACCACTTGACCGCCATTCCGGCAGTTTCTAGAGAGATAGCTGTGTTGTGTTGTGAAGAGAGTCAAAGAAAAGAGTATAAATCGTGAAAAGCGGCAGGGTGGGTGCGGCTCCTTCGCATAGAGACTCTCCAATTCTCTCTCTTTCCAGATACATACATGGGTATATATATGGATTATTATTTACATGTAATAATGATATAACTATATGGTAAATAACTTTTGAAAATTGCAACAAATCAATTTTCTCCTTTTTGATTCGAGATTCAGTGGGACAAAAATTACAGTATTTAAAAGTTGAATTAGTAGATCTTACTAGTAATAGAATTCAAATATTTCTATAACGGAAAAAAAAAATAGAGTGTATCACTTTATGAGTTTAACTAAGAAATACATTAATATGTAAGACAAAATTGTAATTTAATAATTTCTTTATGAAATAGAAAATGGTTAGTTGTGGATAAGGGTGACATGTGCCGAGTTGGAGTTGGGTTGGGTTGGACCAAACTTAAATCCAACCCAATTATTTTAATGGGCCAAATTTTTAAAGTTTTAATCTGACTTAACAATGATTTGATAAATGATTAGATCAAATCTAGTTGACCCAATTTTAAGACTATTTTGTAGATTATATATAATGAAATCATTAAATTTTATAAGAAACAAAATAAAGTGATATTTTATAGTGCATGATTTAAAAAAAGATCATATTAATATAAATATAACACTACGGTATCTAAAATATATTAATTAAAGTATGAAATCTTATAATTTACAACTAATTATCTTTAAAAACAATATAACTTTTTTAGATAATTATATTATTCCATATCAATTTGATTGACATGATCCAAACTTGCCCAAAAAAAGTACTGAGACAATTTCGTAACCCAAATTCAGTTAAAAATACTTTGGGTCAGGCCGGGTCATTGAGTTTGTCCAAGCCATAAACATTCTTAGGATAACGTTTATTTATTAAAACAAGACAGAAATATTGAGACAATCTTCTTTGTTTATTGAGAGAGACAATCTTCTTTGTTTCATGACAATCATGTACCTCTATTTTCTTGGGACATGGGGATAGGACACGGGGACACAACTTTTATAATATCTTTTCTTAAAAAAAATTCTATTAAATTAATGCAATAAGAGTATTTTAAGTCATTTGAAGTATATTTTTTTGTCTTATCTCTATTAAACCAAATAAAATATAGACACGAATAAGTGTGTCTTGTACATTATCACTAACTTTTACAGAATTGGCTTATATATTTCTATCTTTACTTCTTTATCCTCATGACTCTGTATTTCAATATTGTCTCTCAGCGATCAACCTCAAGCCAAGATGTAGGTAAGTTGTTCTAGTAACACAAAGTGTGAGAAAAAAGTTGTTAGTCTGGATAACTGACCTTTATTAAGTACACAATGTCTATATTTTTTATATATATCGCGTCATTCTGTACAGAGAAAGATAATGCGATGAAAATTACTTATTTATAAAGAATGAGAAATATGAGTTTTGATCAGTAATAAATGAAAAAAATCACACAAAACAATATAAATCTGCGTAATATAAAATTTGAATGAAAAAAATATGGCCAGAAACTCAAATTTAACTTTTGTTCAAAAATCATAATGGGAGTCTATTTGTATTGTCCTCATATACCTCTCGTCAATCATACATTTTCCATTTCATAATAATTATCTATTTTTAATTTTTAGGTTCATAATTAATTTAATATATCTAAATATAATTTATATTCAAATACATTAAGTTATTGATAAATTTAAAAATAAAGAATGAAAAATTATTATAAATCGGATGGAGTAATTTATTAATGCGCATGTAACATGACCCTATTTTTAATTCGTCTAATAACAACTAACACTATAACAATAAAAACACGAAAGAGTTGAAGGCTAGTTGCAATGTTAAAAAAGCTGATGTATATCAACTGTATATGTTATTATCAAGAAGATAAGGAACAAAAGATGAAAAGAAGCTGACAACCATCACGCGACCTGAAAAGCGAATGCGACTATATGTAATTTGATCCCCGCAAGAGTTTCTGACATTGTTTTATTTATTTATTGCTTTACGAAAATGCCAAATCTATTAGTTAAACCGGTGAACGGGAATAAGCACTAGAGATAATACAAAGAATAATGTGTATATTATTAAGATAATATATTTATTTATAAGTTAAAAATAACATAAAAATATAATAATAAGAATTAAATTAAATAAAGTTAAATCACAGTTAAATAAATCTAAAATAAGATAAGATATAATAAAATATGAAAATGTCTTAATTTATTCTTAATATTATTATTGCCTCGCATTCGTCATCAACATTTTAGTGTGTGGTGGCGGTTTTTTTTTTTTTTTTGTCTTTTTCCTGAAGCACAAACAATTGATCCCATTTTCATTCATTCATTTTCCTACATTGAGGAGGTTTCTTGTAAGTTTGTAAGCCGTCAATATCTGAAGCAAATAGTTTGCTTTACATAAAACCCATGCAATTTGATCCTAGACAATTGTTACGAGATGTATGAAACTTCAACCATATCTTTTTTAGGTGCATCCAGGATATCCATTATCGATAGCAGTAACTAATCTTCTTGCAATAATTGAATTCACATGAAATGATAGACTATTAATAGAAAATGTTTTTCATTTTCATGGGTGAAGATTGATCTACATCTATATCTATATCTAAAAATAAGCACAAATATATAGCTCTAGAATCATGCATTAATGTAATTTAACATGGTCGAATGGGCGACTTGAGTGGTGAGAAATGTCTGCTTCTTTCAAAAGTAAGAGATGCAAGAAAAAAAATATATCTTGTTTTGATTATTTAACGCTCTATCCGTCAATTTTTTTAATATTTTTTTACGTGTGATAGCCATCTATTTTAAATATTATTTTTTTACTTTTAAATTTGTTATTAATTTAATGAATTTGGATGTAATTTTTTTTATAATAGAATGTAAATTATATTTAAATACATTGAGTTAAGATTATATTTAAAAATTAAAAATAATAGTTAAAGGTGGACAAAAGAAATAGTAAATAAAATAGAGATATCAATAATTCTTTTATGTAAAGTATATATTATTTTGGTATTGTTACAGAATAAATTTAATAAGGATTTTGATCCGATATACATAACTAGACATTCAACCAGATCTCTCATCCTTATCCAATTTAATGGCTTGTGAGCGTTATGAAAGTTTTGGAATCCGACATATGTCCTCATAAGACTTATGAACGTTATGGAATCCAACATAAAGTTTCATAAATCTTATGAACGTTATAGAATCATAAGCGTTCACACTTAGATTATAAAAGGGGCATCTTACTACTCCATAAGGTACATCTCAAACCCACTATCACCTCAGATCACTCACAAACTAACTTGGATGTCAGAGTGTCTTTTGCAGATACGTACCTCTACCTCCTTCCAAGGCCACCAACCACCATTGTGTTCACCACCTTCAAGCTCTCAGAAACAACCAGAGGTCCGAGTCATTGGCAACATCTCAGTACTATCTAATTTGTCTGTAACAGGTGTGTTGGTGATACTGAAATTTGAACCTAAGACCTCATGCATTCTATTCAAATCATTCACCAATAGATTAATCCTAGGGACTTGAAATATTTTTATTCTAGTCCACTACAATGTTCGATTTGAGTGGATAGCGTGTTTATAATAATTTTAGAACAAATATTGAGATATTTAAGAAAAAAGATTCTTTAAAGTGAGATATTTACTTTAGAAGATAAAATGAATGATGTCACCATTAAATCAATAAAGAAAGATTGAATCTCATATTTTACTTTATTGATCTAATAATGAGAATCTTCACTTTATATATCTTCTAAAATGAATCTCTTATTTTAAAGAGGTTCTATGTCAATATTTGAATACACTAATTTAGCAACAAAATCCTACTTAGATCTATGGCAAATAGCATACCTAAGGTTTTCAATTCACCATAGGGTTTTTTTTCTTCTTTTCTAATGTCCCGTCAACTATCGAATTAATAATAACGTTTGACTTGCCGATTTATTAGTGTTGCTTTTTCTATTCGGTAACCATTAAAAATTAGGGTTTTACTTATTTGTCAAATCGTTGGCATGTTCATATAGTTCTGCATGGAAGAATCTAAAATATTTTATGGTAGGGAGTGTGATACAAATATAATTAATTAGCTACTCTTGCTATTTCTACCTTTTATTTTAATAGACTTGCTAATTAGAGCTAGTCAGCTAGTAATGAAGTTTTTTTTCTTTAATGAAAATGGTAATTAAGGGACTGAATTTTATTTTATAATACTGAGGGGATCTCTTAACACGGCGCAGAAGCCTCCCTATCTAGCGGTGCCATAGTTTAAATTTTTTAACAAATCTTTTGGGCCAATGATAACCAGATCTCTTAGGCTTTTGGGCATAAAACCACAATGCTAACTAACTTTCCAATGATCACATGTCTGCCTAACTGCGTTTGCTTCTAATGGGCTAAACTCATTTGACTCGACACTGTTATTTGCCCAATTCCAATGTCAAGCTAAACCCAACCACTTTTTATGCTTGCAATTTTGGCCCTTTTATTGTTACTTTTTTTTCTCCTTGTCTAAATCACAAGTATTCTCTCATTGAAGACAATTTTGTTCAAATCGAGTACGATACAAAGACTATAGTCTAGACTAGGCATAGAACTACAATACATGTGCAAATGGATAAATTTAGTTTAAAATCGAGGAAAATTAAATTTTAATTGATTTTAATTAGATACATTTGGTTTGATTTTTAATTTTTCAGTTTAGCAAACCTGAACTAAAACAATACCATTAAGATGTTTGGTCGAGTGATCAGATTGGTGCTCTAATTTCGGGTTGAAAAACCATAAATCTAATAAATAAATTGATCACCCAAACTAATCTCTACCAACTTTTTGTTTCTCACCAAAGGGGGAGAGAAGGAAAGAAGGGGATGTTTAATTTGAACATTACTTCTACTGTCATATAACTCGTTATAAATTTCACAAATTTCACCAGTTCAGCCATATCTAGATGAAAGGATCAAATATCAGTGCCACAATTACAGTGTTCTTTTAGCCAAAATAAAGGTGCAAGCAGTATTGCTTAATAACTAACAAATTACAAAAACAACTACTGGATTATATACTTCCTCATTTCATTTGCCATGTTTAACAAACCAGATCGTTGAAGACACTGGACAGTTTGGTATCATGAAAATTTCTATCATGTTGTAACATGGAAAAGTAGATCAAATGTGATTATATTGTATGCACAACAATCTATATCATTTACAAGATTCAGGGGGCCCAAAAACTCTCCCATGTTAACCCTATACCGGTTTCCAAACTGTGAGCACCTCCTGAAACATCTCCAACATTAGCTCCCTATCAGCATGTTGGAAAAAGTTGTTTATTTCATCTCTAACATCATATATCTTACCAAATTCAAATAAGAAAGTCAAGCATCCTTTCTTCAACTTGTGTAACTGATAAAGCCAAGCCTCATTTAGCCTCTCGAGAACATTTCCAGAGTTGAGGTCTTCGAGCAGGCTTTCTTCGCAGACATCTTTGAGCCCGCCGATGTCATACTTGTTGGCTGCTCCAAGCAACGCGAGCCGGTGTTTCCAGAAATCGTCCTGTTTGATTGTCCCGTACAAGTAACTTAGCAGAGCCATGCAGGATTCGAGTGACATGTCTTCTATATGGATTGTGGATGACTCTTTTTCCTTCAGGTTGTGATGGAACATGCTCTGGAACACAGGAGAACTTGCAGACAGAAGTGCCTTGTGAGCTCTCAGTGTACCGTCTGCTGTGACAATGGTTAGGTCGGCATGCATCACCTCATCAAGCATGCGCGAGAGGCAACGAAGAGTACTTTGAGCTGCAATGGTTTGCAATTTTCCATCAGATGGCCATATAGAACTAGCTTCCTCGCCCTGAGTTCAAAAGAAAAGATCAATGGTTAAGCATCAACAGTGTGAAACTAATTCAGAAGTCTGGGGTCAATTCAAGTCTGTAGAGAAGATGACATGCTATTCAAGTAACTCAAACAAACTTCAGGGTTGCTATTCAGAATGCCATATGCCAGAATAATCACTATAATTTTATAAATCCTGGCTAAACATTTACAGCCTGTTTGGAACCCTTTAGGTGAAGAGAATTGAATTGAATTCTTATGTTTGGAATAAATTGATAAACTCAAGAATTGAATTTAATTACATTGTTGGAATGTCTGTGCAAATGAATTGAATTCTTTATTTTGACTATTTTATCCTCCATTAATGAAAATCATATCTTAATAATAGACTTAATTATTCATTAGACAACATGACACAATCAAAATCAAACCAAAACACTCCATAAAATAAGCTTGTTTTTATAATGAGAAACACTAAAATTGAATAAAAATTATTATGCATAAAAAAATTTATTCTACACTACCATTAAATATAAGACGGCTCCTTTCTAGTATGTTTATTATTTTAAGGGATAATTTGTTTTTAAAAAAAAAGGGAATTAAATTTGAAAGTAAATGGAAAGTGGCGGAGAAAAAGTAACTCTGAAAAAGAAGATTGTAAGGAATAAAAAACCTTGACAACAAAATGATTAGAGGAAAAAACTATTTACTCAGATAGGTTTATGAAAAAACAAAAGCAAGGAGGCTTGATGGACATTTAACATGAAACGATAAATGTAAAAGAGGTGCCTTCATATTTGACCACAATACTGCTCCTCCTAGACATGCCATGGACGAGAGTGAAGAGTTACAGAGAATACGGAAGGGAGAGACAGAAGATATTAGGAGACTAAAGGGCATTTACGAGTTTTCTTATTGTAAGTAGAAATTCATGGGAATTCAAATTAGACCCAAATGGATCTGATTTAGTTTGAGGCAAAATAATTGAATTGAATTCTTATATCATTTCAATTCTAAGCTATTTTTGTGTTCCAAATCATGGAATTGAATTCCAATTCTTGAGGGAATTCAACTCCAGAGGATACCAAACAAGTTATTTGATAATTAAAGGGAAACCGTTATATTTCAAAAGATATTATATCATCATTAAGGTACTGATCAATATCAAGTATTGTTAAACAGTTAAAGCATAGGAACTCACATTTAGAGGGCATATCTTCAGGTCAAGAAATTCAACATCAATAATGAAGCGGCCAACGAATGAAGTATCAACAGGCCAGACAAAGTCATCATATGTCCTAAGTAGCCTTTCATGAACTGCAGCATTAAAAGCAAAACCAAATGAAGGATCAACCAGTGTCAGCATTTTCACTACATAATCTTGAAACTGATCTTGCCATTTCAAACTTTTTTGGTTGCCAATTTGAGTAGCAATATAAAATCACCCAATTTCTTCTTGGCAAATAAAGAGGTTAAGAGTAAAGAAGACAGCAGATGCTAACAAAACTAAGCCACAGCACAAGGCTCAGAACTTCAGGTATAAAGAAATGGCCCTGATGGTCAAATAAAGAGGTTAAGGTCAGGAAGAAATTTTCAACCATGGATTGCTAACTTGAATTTATAGGGCAGAGCAGGATCAACATAAAACTTTCTTCAGAATGCCAAAGCTCAACTAGCTGAATAACAGAAAGACAAGAGGTGAAAATTAACAAAATAAAACAGGTATCTTTTAGCTGCAAGATTTTTAGCACAACTTCGGTTCTCTGATTCTGGTCAGGAAAGCTCTTATAAACTTATTAGTGTAACTAATAACTAGAATCCATAAATGTTAATGTGCAGCTCAAACAAGTCCTGCTGTAAGGAACAAAATCATAGATTGTTCACTTTAGCAATTTATATCTTTCATGAAAAGTACTAACCAAGTTCTGTCCATTTCATTCATAGTTCACATATGGGCACAGACAGGGCAATTAATTCCATGGAATTGGGATTAAAAAAATTCACTTGACGAAATCTCAGAGTCTCAACACGAATACTTAGAATCACATCTATCTCCGAGAAAATCACCATTCATCACACAATTCCCCCAAAACCCTAAACCCGAAAAGAAAAGAAAAAAAATCCTCTTTTTTACCACTGCGGTTCAAAAAAGTTTATCCCTTTCCCCCATTTTCAGAAATAAAATTAACATGCTACGATCACAAGTAGTAGCAGAAGCAGGAATCGATGATGCATACCAGGGGAAATATAAAACCTGCGGGAAGAACCAGCATTGGAGACTCGAAGAATGAAACGAGCAATAGGTGGCTGCTCCTTGGAAACCCGAGAAGGTTCTGGAAAGAGGTGTATGTACAGGTACCTGTTCCTCTCTATGGATAAATACCTACAAAGCTCAACCTCATTCAACAGAGAGAGAGAGAGAGAGAGGATATGTTATATATAGTTAATTACAATACATACCAGTTCCAGATTCCGACCTTGAAAGGGTCAGATTTTTTGTAGGAACAGGGTCCGAAATTGTCGATTTTCCATTGGGCTAATCTGGCAATAGTGTCCACCCTTGAATCCGCCATGTCTTTTAGCCGATATGGAACAATAAAATGCGCAAAACACAGACACAGAGAGAGAAAGGAAGAACGAACGGTTGGACTGAGTCAAGAAAGCATCTTGACTTGGTTTTCTTGATTGCTTGCAAGGTGTTTGATTATTTGCACACAAGAGAGAGAGAGAGAAAGAGAGATAGAGAGATTGGACTCTCAGATCAGATGAGACGTATTACTCACTCACTATCCCTGTATACACGTTATATAAAATTTATATGTACTTGTAGGGGATATACATTATACAACAAAAAATGATATTTATACATTAATCTAGTGCAGACATAAGTCACATCTATGCGCATGTCATTGAGTTTATAATCACATCATATAATAAGACATGATGAATGTCCGCATCATAATATGTGTTAAAAAAAAAAAAAAACTTATGTTTACATACATATAATACTGTTCATCATACAAAACCAACCAAGTCTAGCAAATGATAGCTAATATTTTAAGTATTTGATAAAAAAATTTGATTCTAGATAATATGAATAAAAAATATTTTATTAAAAAAAGTATGCAGATGCACTTATGTACTATTTTGATGTCTTTACGTATTTGCAGTCCCTTTATTCTGCAGTCTTGACTGCTTTATTTCCTATGTCAGTTTTGAGCAAGTTATCAAACTATGAGTGAATTGAGGAACTAATATATGCTTCCCTTTTTTTATACAATAATGAATTAATATGTCGACTTTAAATATTAAAAAAAATTATTTTGTTCCCTTATAAAATGATGATGAAAAATAAGAAATTTATAAAAAAAAAATTCTTAGTTATCCGATGGGATAAATACTCTATGATATCTAATTTAATTATTTTTAATAATTTTTATAATTAAATTCATTAATTTTTGTTATTATTTTATGATTTAATATAACATATTGATAAATTATATGATTTAATATGATCAATTAATATTTTTTAATATAATATTTGTAGAGAGGTGTATCGTGAGTTTAAATGGTGGGTAAATATCTAAATATCTTATAAATTATTTTTTTAATAATTTGACTAATAAAAAATTTATTACAATCGTATAAAATATGACGTAATAACAAAAATCAATGAATTTAATTATAAAAATTGTAAAAATAATTAAATTAAATACCATAAAATATTTATTTTATAAAATAGTTAAAAAAATCTTTTAAAAAAATTACATTATACCAAAGAAATATCTCTGTATATTATATAATTGATTCTTCTCTCTCACACTGCGTGGCGTAGACAATATGGCAACTTTCTAACCAAACTCAATCAACTCCCGCAAATTCTGACGGTCACAACTGAGTTCTCTATCTGCCTCTTTTTAAACTCATTAACAGTGATAATGATAAGTAAGTTTAGCTAACTTGTTAAATCACCTCACCCGTCTATAATAATAGCCACACCAGTATAATCACCAATCCACGAAACATTGCGTGGGATCCCTCCTAACCCAAGCCTTCTAAGAAAAGTTCAGGGTAAATTTTAGTTTAGTATAAACACACAAAAGTTATTGTTTTTTACCATTCATTTTTTGAACTAGCTCTATTAGTTTATGGTTGGTGTCTCATTAAAGCATCTTTCTCTTATTTTTTATTACTTTTATTTATTTATCAAAAAGTGCATTAAAAGGTGAGGCTGCCTTATCAAAAGGCGATTGTCCGAATCAGAATGCCATTCACCGACATTCAACTCATTTTCACTTTTATGTCCAACAAGTTTGAGGATTAAGTAAACTATTCATATTTGAAGGCACAGCTTTCCATAATTTGGGTGACTTTCTTTTAGCTTATACTTCCATCCCATGTGGTGGTTTAGGATTTTTTTTATCCAATTTGTACATATCATCATGAATTTCTTTTATGATTCTCGGTGCGACACATCTCAACCAAAAGCCCTTGCTTGACGAGACAGATTTTCCTTTTCTGCTTGGAAAGTCACAAGAACTCAAAACTTTTTTAATAAAAGAACACACATAAGCTAACAAATAAAAATGTTATATCTGCAAACGTTCATTGACTAATAGCAGTGTTGAAAATAAACTAATGTATTTTTTTAATCAAAATTACTAATATCTAAACTCCGCATAATTTGGCTGGAGTCGAGTTAGTCTAAAGCTAATATTTTTTTTTTCCATCCACAAACCTGATACTTTGTTTAAAGAGATCAAATACCGAATCACTTCAACTAATCATTGGTCTCTTAAAACGTTACCAAAGAGTATGCTTGATCGTGTGTCCAAATAAGGCATTAGGAGGGCCTTGTATGCATAATGCGACAAGACGGGCCACTAGGGGCCAGCACGAAACAAACTTCAAGGGCCCATATGGCCCAAACTCGAGCCCAACTTGAAAACGGGCCCAAGCGAGTTGTAAAAGAGAGAGGAGGAGGGAACCCACCCAGTATGGTTGACTCAGTAGAGGGAAGGGGGGAAATGGCATCGACGACGAAATCGGAAGCAGCAGCAGCGGCGATCGTGTGGAACGAAGGGCGGCGGAGGTTCGAGACGGAGGACAAGGAGGCGTACGTCGAGTATGTGGTGAGGGAGAAGGGGAAGGTGATGGACTTGACCCACACTTTCGTGCCATCTTCCAAGAGAGGTTTGGGATTGGCTCACCAGCTCTGCGTCGCCGCTTTCCAACACGCCAGGCAGCATTCCTTGTCCATCATCCCCACCTGCTCTTATGTCTCCGTGAGTCCTCTTCCCTCTTTCATCTTTTGCCGTCACTTGTGATCGGAGAATCGTTTTGGATTGAATTGGAATGCTTGATTGTAGCGCTACAATTAATTAAAAATTAAACAACTAGGGGATTGAATTGGAAGCGATAATTGATTTACTTTGTGTTTCCTCTTGGTTTAATTGGGTCGTTATCACCCTTAGGGTTCTCTTATGGCAGATGCATGCTTAGTGATAAACCTTTGATTCAACGATTTTCCAATCTTAGGTTCTTAGTTCAGCCAGCTAAAATGAAGACAACTTATACTAGGGATTTAAGGCATTCCTCTGAAATATAATAGCAAGTCTTGTTTTTCAAATTTTAAAACTTAAGAATTGGTTAAGCTTACTTACAAGTTCCCTAAAATCTTCTTAAGGATATTTGTGAAACTCAGACGATGGTCTCGGTAACAGAAGCAAAACAAAGATGAGTCTACTTAAAAAGCTTTAATTTAACAAATGCAGAATTTAGGCTAAAGGTCCAGTACTTAATCTGAAATAACTTGGTCTCATAAAATAGTGTGCTGCAGTCCTTTAAATTTCTGGCAAAGTAGCAAATCCCAATTTTGACTTCTGTCTCAACACAGCAATTTGCACTTACCCTCGGTTCTTTTCTGATCAATAGTGCTCTTTTTTTGTTACTTTACTCATGTAACACGTTCTGTTGTTGGCAGGAAACATTTCTTCCCCGGAATCCATCTTGGAATTCTGTCTTGTACAGTGAGGCTGGCAAATCTAATATCTAAGGCTTTCCAAGCCCCTAGGTCTTGTAGTAGTGTCTCTAATAAAACACTATTGTACCCAAGCGTTGTTAAGTGGCTCTGCTATTCAAAACTACTTTGCTTCTAGCAGGGTATTCTGCTTGGGGTAAATAACCTCTCTTCCGTCATTACAAAATGCAAGTTCGAGGCTATTAATGCCTTTGTATTATTATATTTGGCAACACTTCTTAAGCAATACCCTGAAAGTGAAATGTCTGCAACTGAGCAGAGTTGAGCCATCATTGAAAAATTCTCGGTATCCATGGGTTGAAAAGAACCTCTGAAGAGAAATTTATTTTGGGGGGCAAATAATAATGCATGAACAATGACATACTTATACCATGTTTGATTTTTCTTTTGGAATTGTAAAACCGTGGTTTGAACATGAGCTAAGCTCTAGGAGCTTAAGCCCAAACCATGATTTGGAACTCCCCAAAAGCAAAACCAAATATATTACTAGTCTTGTACATTTCGAACTCTCAGTTAGTTCTCACATGTATAAAATTTGCGCGAAATCTTCTTGTAGTGTCACTTCCTGCCCAATATCAGTCTAGGGGAGTGAGAATACTTCACAGTTACTATTTTTCACCTAATCCTTCAAGAAACAAATGCAAAGTAAAACACATTATCACATCTATTAGGGGCCTTATTTTATTATTAAAAGGTATGACACAAATTACAAAATCTAGCCATAATAGAATAAACCGCGATGTGTCCAAGTTCAAAATCCAAGCTGACACATTTATATGATTGAAAATTAAGTTTAAACCAACCCCCCCCCCCCAACCACACCCAAAAATGATGATTTTCAAGCATCATAAACCAGTACCATTCGTGTAACCCACGTTTTTCTTAAATAAACGATGTTGTTATAAGACAGACAGCAACTGGATACATTATTTGCAGTATATTACATTTGTTCATGCTGTCCACAAACCGGTGCTCTCAGATACTTAGATTACATTACATATGTATCGTAAGTGCATAACGCAGAATAGGAAAAGATAATTCCGCATCACAGACCAAGAATCAATCTCTACCATTGTCATCCATACATACATACACAAATTCCAATAACCTGATTTTGGAACTCATGGAATATTTACAAATGAACCAATCCTGTTCTGAAGCATCATTCAACCAGGTACAAAATAATCCATTTTGTCCACAGGAAGATTCAACACCGATGTCTCCACCTATACCAAAACAGCAAAATATTTAGCTAGCACTCAGATTTGAGAGAGAACGAGGTGCTATAAGAGCCTAAGCAGGAACCAAATAATTTCTTCCTTTTTTCTATAATTATTTCTTGGCCTATCCTTGAGAATTATCATTTGTGTCAACATTGTCCTCTATAAACAATAGATAATTATTTTTTAAAAATATGAGAAACAAGTGTTCTCGTTCCGCTGTCACCTACTTATGTTGTAACTAACGGATTTTCTTGGCAAGAGTTGTTAACAAAAATACTAAGTTTTCATTATTTTCTAATAAAAACTCCAATTTAAATATTTTGAAACTGTAATTCTCATTGAAGCAAGTGGCTCATTAGAAATTTCTTGCCCAATTAGTCACTGAAGCATGAAAGCCAATAGAAAAAAGAGTGAACTAAGACCAAAAAAATGTACCTCTTCAAATGGAACAAAGACAAAGGGAGTCATGCCCCTCTTGTGTGAGACTGCTGGCACATCTGGGTTGTGTGTCTCATCATCTTGCCATCCTTCGACAACTCCAAGAATCTCCTCCTCATGTGCACTTGCCTCGTTGTTGTTCACACCGCTAGTGACAAGAGAGAGCAAATCCATCCTATTGTTAGCCCCTGCAGTTGTTCCTCTTAACCTAAAAACAGGTAAATCCATAGAGGGAAGCTTAGTGCAATAGGAAAGTCCAATTCTCACGGTCAGAAAAAAGTTTCAAAAGAATAAAAATGAAATTATGAAAAAAAAATGCAAAATCCAACGGAACTACATATATCTTTCTCTAAATGCAAGATAATTTTCAGAGGATACCAAACTCTTCTGTTTCTGTATTCCGTTTTTCAGCACTAAACTGTTCAAGCTTGTTCAACCAAATGTTTCGCAACAATAAACAGTGTGGTCGACATATGAAAGTGATATAGGAGAAAGAAGGATCAATTTTAACTCTTCTGTTTATATATTCTCTTTTTCAGCAATATCCTGTTCAAGCTCGTGCAACCAAATGTTCTGCGGCAATCTAAATCCTAGTGGACAGATCAAAGTGATGTAGGACAAAGAAGGATCAATTATAATTACATTTTTGGGGATTTTTTTGTAGGAACCATTTTTACTGATGTAATGTACTTATTTGCGTTAACGATTATGGATTAGTCAGTAATATATAATATACTAACTAACAACCTCATCAAGCTTTACAGCTGATTTTGCCTGTAGACGACAGGTTTTCTGAGTCATTGTCAGTTTCTAACCTTTCAGTGAACTTGTATGTCTGTGATTGCTTAAGACGTGTAACTTTAGGGTTAGAATGCTAGCACATATCTCAAAGCATTACTGCTTTTCCTGTGACACAGGTCCTAATCTTCACACTCAGACTCAGTACATACCTCAAAGCAGTACAAAAAGCCTGGCAAATAATAAATGAATATCAACCAATGCAATGGTAGTTACTCCTATATAAAAACCTGTGCTCAGCTCAGGTCATTCTCATCCAATCACAACTTACTGCAGCCTTGTTTTTTTGCTCTCTTCACAAGCATAAACAATATTGACTATTCATTCCATACTGAAAAAAAATACTACTACCTTTTCTAGCGAGCAAGTTGAGGGAATAAGATTGGTTTACTCCAAATTAAAAAAACCTTTGAAATTATCTAAGTTAAAAGGTTTTATGAATTCACCGTCTCTCCGCCCATCACTTGAAGGTAATTTTAAATTTTAGTGAATATTGATCTAATGTCTTACTTAGCAATAGCATGAGCATAACAGCACATCTAATCCATAGCTAATCAGACAGGGGAAAAGGATTTCTTTTCTGCTTCTGGATGGTAGCCAAGGTTTTCAATAAAACATGTTATTCAGGCCCTATCAAATACCTCAAGCGTATCCTCAACACAGTAGGTCGCATGCCTGGATACAAGACAGCAGCTTCAACCTGCAATAATAGTTTCAATTGCAAAATGAATCAAAACATCCATGTAACACTTTGGCTTGAATGGAAGAAAATGTCTGCACAGATCAGAAAACAACGGAGATTAAGGAGGATATAAGGAGACAGAAGTAGCAGAAAAAACTAAACTACAACTTAACCTTGTCATCTGACAATGTGTAGTGGCCAGCAAAAACTGAGTCTGCTTTAGATGATCGAAAGTTCATGAACTTCACCACATCCTTGATCTTTTGAGAAGAATTCTAGATAACACAATATTAATGTTAACATTTCGCACAATTAGATAAAAAAAAAGATTGATTACCAATAACATATATTTAACTGTATTCAGACAGTGCGGAATTACAACCTTGTAAAGAAATCGTCCAGAAGGAAAAAACCTCATGTACCGGAAATAGCAAACCTGCAGAATTTGGACAATTATTATAGAAAATGAATATGTAAATATAGGAAACACCAATAACCAATTCACTTGCAGTTTCCTATTACAAAGTCCTTATTCATATACAGAAACTCTAGGACAAGTATACATAAATCCAACGCCTGAAGCAGCTTCAAATGGGTCCACAGAAACTTCATTGATGTGTATTGTAGGAAAAAACAATGATTTCCCATGTAAAGTTGAGTTCATGACTGACAAAGAGGCACCAAATGGCATCTGGTTCTGGTACATCCAGTCAAACAACCAGGCATAACACACTCTTGGGTTTACAAGAAGTATCCTATTCAAATACTACAGGTCTTCCATGGCTTCAGCACCAAGGAGCACTCCAGATGATACCAAAATCCCCTGGTGCATTTCCCGTCCCTACACTCTTGGGTTTCTGATACATACCCATACACCACAGCAGCAGAAACTGAGTCAGCAGGGCTGACTAACAGAAAAGGAAAGACAATAATTCCTCTTCCATATTATTATTCTAGAAGGAACAAGAAAGGAAAGAGAGAAATAGGAGGGAATAATATTTGATTTGTTAGAGAAAAATTAGGATTTAATTAGGGAAAGAATAAAGCAAAAAATAATCAGTTAGAGACAAATAAGGAAGGAGGATTTTTAGGAGAAAAATAAGCTAATCCCTTGATTCTCTCCCATTGATAATTATAAGGGGATCATGGGAGAAAGGAAAGGCATTCAGTTTTTTTGGAGAACCGAGAACTAGGCATAGGGACCAAGGGATCCAAAAATTCCCAGAATATTTCCTTTAATTATTCGTTATCATTTCCTTTCAGCCAGCATTGTTATGTACTGTTACAGAAATTCCAAGGGAATTTCCGTAAAATTAATAAACATCAATTTTATTTCAGCCAGTATATTCTTTATTGATACCAGTTCTTACAGTTTCACACTATTTATCTGACACTCTCAAGGGGTTTTTGACTAAATTTTCCTCTCCTCTATTTTCTTATACAGAGCAAACCAATTCGAGAACATTCTTCTACTTGTCTAGAGTTTCATGGGATTCATCAGTCAAAGATTCCTGCCAAAAATTAAGTTTCCACAATATCTTCTTAGTTTTGATCCCTTTTAATTTAACTTATAAGCTAAAATCAATCAAGTGCCTTTTTCTTTTCCAAGCCATAAACAACATTATGCATGGTTCTCTTCATGCATTGACCGTTGCATGAAAAACATATAACACTGGTGTTTATAGGTGGATGGCTTATGATTGATTAGCCTACTCTTTGTTTTAGGATTTTCATTTATGATATTGATGAGGAGGCCCCACATTTTGTCTTATCAAGAAATGGACAAATCAAACAGCACAGAAACTCCAAGTAACAATCTGTACAGCTATATGGTTTCCTTAATGTGAATTACCATATCTCCATCAATCTCTACCAGTAACTGAAACTGATAGAGTGATAGATACTTTCTTCAAGAAATTGGGTGACCACAGAGGATATCATTCTTGAAGTCTTAACCCTTAATGGCCAACATATAGGCTTACAGCTATCCAACAAGTTCCTGAGGTTACAGGGACTGAGAAGTGAGAACAAGGTTATATAATAGATTTATAGTATATTGCACTTTAAATCTTACAGAACAAGGTTTATCACTGGACAACAGTAGGATGCATATTGTTTATGATTTATAAAATCACATAAAACTAGGGGAGTGTCAAGCAGTTGGTGTTTCAACTTTCAAGAACATTTAAATTAACTGATGAAGTTAGATCTCTAAGTAGGGAACACTAAAACTTCCAATTTGTTTATGACTAAGCACACAGCTTCAGGAATTACCAGAACAAGTCATTGACAAATAGTTCACAGAAAAACCTACTTTATCCCAAGCTACTTAATGGCATGATAGTAAAAGATTAACAGCAAAAAAAAAGAAAGTATATTTCCCATCAATACCAGTAGACATAGAAGCATACCACATGAACTGGATTAGTGATTTTCCACTCTGCAACTCCAGCTCGAATGTAGGTGTTTCTACTCACATAAAGACCTGATATGTGGAAGCATAATAAGACAAAGGGACCTTGCTGAAAAAGTATAGCAGAAACATGTGCATCTCTTTTTCACTCAACATTTCAGTTCACTATTACATTAAGGTAATTTCTTTCCTTTTTCAATTTTTTTTCTGGCTTCTAGGAATCTCATTATCTGACCTTTAACTTATGAATTTATGATGCATTTCCATACAGCGTTTGTCTAAATTAGAATGAAAAACTTGAACCATCACATTGCCAATCAATATAAGGAGCAGGAAATAAGATTGTGCTATAAGAGAAAGCTGATCTTACCATCAGTTCGCAACCTTGGTCGTGAAAGCCACATTTTTCGCCATGAGCCATCATATTTTGATTGAAGGATTTTATAGTTTTCTACCACTCCAAAGAGCTTCATAAACAAGACTCTATAATCAGAAATTATAATTTATATGAGCAGAAGAACTTCCATATTCAAGACCTTTAATGAGTTTACCTGCCAAGCCTTCAAGCATGCATTGCGCCAAAACACAGGGTTACGGATTGTGTACCTCCATTTTCGGCATACACAAGAAGCCTTTCCCAAGTCATATGGAGTCATTCGAGCAAAGACCTATAAAATATATTCATTATATCCATCTCAAGTTTTATTCTTGTATACAACTACAGACCATTCTAAATATCAATTTTCACTCATCTAATTTGCTCAAAAGTAAAAAATTCACTGAAAAGGTCTTAAAAAAGAGAGATTGATGTCCTAGCAAGTGAAAGACTTAGGTTATTCATACTCTGGTTCTTATTTTAATTACAGCTTCTGCTCCCAAAGTTGTAGGACCAAAGACAATTTCGAAAATACTATTGAGTCAGTTTTCAGAAGTCATACGTGGCAGTGTATATCCAGATTTCAAGAATGCACAAGCAATAACCTCTTAGATTTCCAGTATAGGGAGAGACTACTTGTGAAATTTCTTTAAAAACTTGTTCTAAATTAATATACATACACATGACGAAACAGCTTCACGTCAAATAGTTATATCAAATTTGACTGATCTGAAGTAGCATACAGCAGATATTAACTAGTTCTCCGTAAAATGTATTTCTCGTCCTGGTTGTATACTCACTGTCAAAATTCAAGAATAGCCATTGAGTCATGACATAAAAAAAATTGTAACTTCATTCATGGTGTAAAATACCTCAAAAATCAGCTCATCCGGTAAGCATCGATGTATAAGTGCAGAATCCACATAAGGCTTGCTACTTGCACTTCCAAATGGAGCAACAGGTCTCACATTAACTCCATAAAGATCTGAAACAAACGCATAGAAACATTAGGAAAACATTAACCAACATAACCATTGTTGCATCGTGATTTGTGACGCATACCAAGCCATGGCCTCCTCGTTATAAAGTACCCAACCGTCTTCATCCTCAAAACTGACTCAAGCTCAGAAGGGACTGCCGACGCAAAATCTGCAAAAAGGACGAAGATATAATACAATTAAACACTCAACTTGGCCCTAGCTGTATATGAACAACACCAATCAGATATGCCCAAGGTTAATTACCCTTCTAATGTTAAAACCCAAATTCTGAAAATTTATATAAAATATAACACAAAGCAATTGTCTTCAATTAAATGCCCATTCAGCTGGAGAACTTATCTTAAATTCTAAAATTTTGCTTAAAATAAGAAAACCCATATCAAAATCAAGAGAAATTCTCGTCAACTAAGAGACACCCATAACCTTATGAAATTTGATAACTTTGAATAACCAGTCATGTGGGATCAGACATGGAGCTACAGAGAGGGGGGGAACAGAGTATACCTGAGCCGGAGGCCATGGGAACATGCAGAGTGACGTTGGTTCGCGAATTTCTCAGGCGAAATGCGAGCAACGAGAAAATGGGGGCGAGAAGGAACGGAAGAGAAGGAAATAATAAATCTCGTACCGCCAAACTGGAAACGGCGTCGTTTCAAGGATTAGCGAGAGGACATACGCCCTACCACGTTGGCGGTTGGCGCACTTAAATATTAGGACCAGTTACACTTAGATCTTGTGGAGTTTTTTACTCTCTTGCCCCTGCTACAGGAACTATTTTTCAAAATGTCCCTCTTTTGAAACATATAACCATAATGCCCCTGTTTTGGCTGACGTGGACGCCGCGAGACGCGTGGACGTCCACGTCAGATTCGCCAACACGGTTGGCGAATTCAGTTCAATTTCGTAACACTGAATTCGCCAACACGGTTGGCGAATTTAGAACAAACCGTTTGAACCAAAATCGCCAACGCGTTTAGCGAATTTAACTGCTCCAACTCCGCCGGCAAATCCTGCGTACCGCAGTTCTCCCTCCCCAGCCCAAAACATGGCTCTGTAGGTAAGCTGTGAAAATAGAAAAAATAATTTTGCAAAAAAGTCGGCCCGCTCTTTATCGTGTGCGCGGGGGGAATCCATCGTTTTGAGCTTCGAAGGGCCCAAACGGCATGGCTTCATGCGCGCGAGCCCAACTCCCTTCTCAACTCTTTTTACCAATACAACAACTACTAAAGGTATATAAACACTTAAAAGGTTTGTGAGCTAATCAATGTGGGACTAGAGCTTTTGAAATACATAAGCTTTAGCTTTGTTCTACTTCTCCCAAATACATAAGCTTTTGAAATACATAAGCTTTGTTCTAGTTCTCCCAAATACATTATGAATTAGTATTTATACAACCAAATTCTACAAATAAATATTGATATTAATATTAATAAAATATATATAAATTTATAAAATATTAATAGTCTTAAAAACAAGGTAGCACAATCTTCGGATGGAGGATGATAAATCTAATGCAATGATGTAAAATACCTTTAGTACGTCTAAGATGTGAGATATGAAAAGTTGAATATCACATCACATGCTTTGGGAGCAAATTTCAACTCCAGTGTTGCTTGGATGTTATTATGTTTGCATCAAAATTAGGTATATTGTAAATACATAAAGAAGGAGAGAAATACAAAATTAGACATAGAAATGTTGATTAGACGAGTTGAGTATTTTTTTTCCTAAACAAATAAGTAGTTTGTCCTACTAAATTTTTTTTAAGGGAAATTTTGATTAAATTTGACTTATGTTAGTGAAGTATTTTTAAGTCTTGATGGACAACAAATATCAATGTGTACTTCTTTGCTCGTTAAGAATTATTTTTAATGATAGAAGTCGTGACAGATAGTTATCTTAAAAAAGAATCTTATATCTACAAGGTGTATAATTTTCATGGGCAAATATTATTTCTCAACTTAGTTTTTACTCATTAATTGTCATTTAAAATTATTTTTATTATATATTTTTTTCTACTGAGAAGAGAAAACAGAGGAGTGTGTGAAGAGGTAAAATCAGCTTTTTCCACTCACTTTTCTAAGAATACTAGTATTCTCGTAGACAAATTTAGACTAATTTTAATTCTCGTAGACAAATACTCGTAGACAAATACTAGTATTCTAAGAATACTAATTTTGTTTTGGACGAATTTAGACTCATTGTTACACACATTGGATACTGAGGTTTCATTGTTTCTGGTTTAGAAGAAAGGAAAAGAAAAAAAGTGAAGATATTATCCCAATTGTTACACACAATGGATACTGAGGTTTCATTGTTTTTGGTTTAGAAGAAAGGAAAAAGGAAAAAAAAAGGTGAAGAAATTATCTCTTTTGTCCTAAGTTTTTTTTTTTTTGAGTAAAGAGAGAAATTTACAGTTAGTTCCATTACTTGACATACAGGAGCCAAAATGATTAAGGGTTTCACACATTCCATCCCCAAGGGAGCCATTTAATCAAGGTAGCATTTAACCAAAGCCACTGCTACAAGGTTCATTCCACATTATGACAAGAATTGTGTGAGACTGTAAGTTATGTGATTTGTACCCATTTGATTTGATGGTAGATACTATTTTTTAAGACTATTAATATTTTATAAATTTATATATATTTTATTAATATTAATATTAATATTTATTTGTAGAATTTGGTTGTATAAATACTAATTCATAATGTATTTGGGAGAACTAGAACAAAGCTTATGTTTTTCAAAAGCTTATGTATTTGGGAGAAGTAGAACAAAGCTAAAGCTTATGTATTTCAAAAGCTCTAGTCCCACATTGATTAGCTCACAAACTTTTTAAGTGTTTATATACCTTTAGTAGTTGTTGTATTGGTAAAAAGAGTTGAGAAGGGAGTTGGGCTCGCGCGCATGAAGCTATGCCGTTTGGGCCATTCGAAGCTCAAAACGATGGATTCCCCCCGCGCACACGATAAAGAGCGGTCCGGCTTTTTTGCAAATTTATTTTTTCTATTTTCGCAGCTTACCTACAAAGCCATGTTACGAAATTCAACTGAAATCGCCAACCGCGTTGGCGAATCTTACGTGGACGTCCACGCGTGCCGCGGCGTCCATGTCAGCCAAAACAGGGGCATTATGGTTATATGTTTCAAAAGAGGAGTATTTTGGAAAATTGTTCCTGTAGCAGGGGCAAGAGAGTAAAAAACTCGATCTTGTGAGTTGCATTGGAACCAATTTAAGACCAACAAAGTTGTACTTTACCTTTCTTTAATTAAAAGAAGAAAATAGTAAGGTTTTTTTTTTTTTTGTCAACAAGGCAAATAGTACTTTAAGGTTACATTTAATTGCTAAGATAGAATATGAATAAAAAAATATGGTTAGAAATAAAAAATAAGAGAATAAGTTAGTCTTGTATTTTGTTTAGTGACAGTGTATAATACACACTTATTTATATTTATATTCTGTTTAGTTTAATAAAGAAAAAATAAAAAATATGTCTTTATTGCATTAATTTAATAAGAAAAAAACATATTTATCTTAATGTGAAATGTTATGTCCCCATTTTTTGTATCTCAGTATTTCTATCTTGTCAACAAATAAACGCGGCCTATTTGCGTCTAGATGGAATCAATTTTGAATTTCTCCTTGCTATGAAAAGGTCACTTTAAAAGAAAAATAGTCGAAATTTTGCAAGGATACAACTAAAAAAATTGGTTTGCTAGAGGAAATACCAATTACATAAATTTATGTAAAAAAATAAGTATATAACTTTATACAATCAGTATCTAATATTTAATATTGTCGAACACGACTTTGTATATCAGCTGATTTTTTCATGAATTATGACCCAAAAAGAAAATGCAAATCATCTAACATATTCTTTCTTTTTCTATTCTTTTAGGTCGTAGCAATCTTGATTTGCAACCACATGACATTTATGCTGTGTGCGCTGCAGGAATAGCCACACAAATCACAATCTTGTTGTGGGTTCAAAATTAAAACAATTAAAACAATAAAATACTACGCGAGTTCGTGCCATAGGAACATTATAAACGTCATGTCAAAAAAATTACATTATTAATGTCAACATGATTTTTTTTCTCCTCATAGTTAAACTGTTTTGAATTAACGTCAACAATTTTGACATGGCCATGAAATTGAATCCCCTCTTTCAATTATGAAAGAAAATGATAGTATGATAATCCAAACTAATAGCTTTAGGACAATTTCATTTATAAAAGTGTAGGGTTTACCATAGTTTGATCCATCGTTAACCTCACACTTTTGTGAGCGAGGATGTACTGAATTTTATTTATTTGAATTATCACCGTAGATTTTTTGTCAGAACCAGAGCATTTTTTTTTTGGGTCAAAGAACCATAGGATTGATCATCATGAAGAGAAGTGAACAATACTAGGCCTCATATATTCTTTCCACATATAGTAATAACATATTGGGCTCGTTTAGCATTTCCATTATTTGGGCCAAAGCCCAACTTTGCTTCTTTTTTGCAGTTAGAAAGCCTAATAGCTTTTTACAAATTAATATAAAATGTTGCCCCATTTGAGCCTAAGTACGGGTTTGAAGAGCACGGTTGTAGCCCACATTTGCTTTAATTTAACAATAGCGTGTCTATTACTGTAAAACACTTCCTATAAACCAAAACATTCTCTTGCAATTTTTTTATATAACATGTTCTTTAATATTTCTCAAATTGCTATAGTTTAAAAATTTAATTAAAAGATGATATATTCTAGGAAGCACGAACACTTTGTTAAATTGTCATGTTTCTATGTCCAACACACTGTAAACATCGATATATGAAGACACTCATAAACACTGACTGACTGACATATAAAAATACTAGTCGGACACATGTGTTTCATGTGTTTGAAAGTGTAAAAAACAAATCATAATTAGTTGTGTTTAAGCATGTCTGAGCTATATCTAAAAGTTTTTTTTAGTCATGTTCGAGTCGTGTCCGAATAAAAATTATTTTAAATATTAAATAATTTATAATAATATGGGCTCTTAAAAAGTTAACAAGTATTAACACATGATTTCTTGAATGTCCCATATATTTTGAAAAGGGTTTGGAAAATATTAAAAAGTAGTAGTTTGATATCAATCAATGAAATTATTAAGGATTTATCATAAATATTTAATTTTATACTTATATATGCCGTGTTTGTGTCTTGTAAAATTTTGAAATTAGTGTGCCGTCATGTCGTGTCTCGCGTCCATGTCAGTGTCGGTGCTTCTTAGGATATATATAATTTTAACATTGTCATCCAATTAAATTTATCATATAAACAAAAATAGTTTATTCTCTCACTCATTACTTTAAAAATTATATATATAAAATAATTTAATTAAAGGAAAATATAGAAAACTTTACACAATGAAGCATACCAATAAACTATTTTTAATACGCTTTCAGGATTGCACTTTGTGATACTTTTGAGCTTTGTTAACTAAAAAAAGAGTGGAATTTGATTCATGCAAAATGTTGATTGAAAATGAGAAAATGTTGGTAAATAATAACAATTAAATGATTTTATATTTTAATGTAAAAACTACGTTGATTTAAATGGTATCATATATCATGTCAGTAATCACCTTTTTTTTTAAGTTTAAATTATTATGTCAAGGCAATTAAATGATTTTACCTATATGAATGGTTTTAGTGAGAAGTTATAAAAGAAAGGAAACCGTTTATGTCACCAAAAAGAAAAGGAACTTTACCAAGTATAGAAGGAGATGAGAGTGAGAGGAGCTCATGTTGCTCACGAGTCATGTTACTTGAATCGATGAGTCATAGTCATTTATAAAAACATGAGTGACATGAAAATAACCAACAATACATTCCAACCACTCACTAGCTAGTAGTAGCTGGTCATATTATTTGCGTTGATTGATCCTAATCTAATCAATAGTCCACAAAAACATGCATCATAATATGAAAGCACCATATTGGACGGTGTAAAGCTTCTTTCTTTTTTTTTTTCAATGGTTCATTGAAAAGTTTAAACTCAAAAGAAGGGCAAGCAAGAATAAAGGCAGATCACATAATTAACAATGTTCGGTTTATGAATATTGAATTTCATTAAAACATTTTCTTCAATAAAAAATCTAACAAGACAATTTTTAAGAAAGAGAAAAAAAATAAATCTCCACAAATTGGACGGTGTAAAGTAGTAGCTAGAGAAAAGATCGACTTGAGTAATGACATATCATTCACACCAAAGTACCCAACAAAAACAAAGCATCCAATCCAAAAACACTAAAAGTATGTATTCATCTTCCATTTACATCAATTTGATGTTATAGGTAATATTTTTGTATTAAAAAAATTAGAGAAATATATAAATAGAATCTGTATTATATATATAGGGCCTACCGGCCTAGTCCCTCCATGTAAAAATATAAATTTAGGCAATAATAATAAAGTATTATAAATTTTACAACAATTGTTCTGTATTCTATTAGAAATATGCAATACTATGTAAATAGCCAACCTTTGTCACTAAACTCAATGATTTTATACTAGTTGTTAGGGTCGTTGAAATTTGTGACGCAACTAGAAGGTTTAAGAGGATTGAAAAGAATGTTGGTGACAATAAGAAAAGTCGAAGCCGATGATGAGCAATATGCGATAGAAACCAGCTTGGAGAATGGTTGATCATCTATTTAGTAAGGTTGCTAGTCGAATGGAGTAAATGTGTCGACAAGGATGTGTCGCGACCAATGGATTAGGAGAAGTATATTAAGTCAAGATTGTCGCAAATGTAAAAAAATTAACTTAAAGAATGATGGTTGTAGTAGAGCAACAAGAATCATCTACAAGACTAGTGTTGCGACATGATTTAAGAGTTAGCGAAGAAAAGTATCAACACGATTCAAATCAAGTGTTTTTGAGGGAACGGTTACCAACGGACACCTCTAACAAGGGTAACTTCCCATCTGAGCACGAAGAACAATAACTACCCATCTTCAGAACTTGAAGCGCGCATGACAGACACATAATGGTAACCACTACATGTACGTGTTGTGCATAATGGTTAACTAGTCTGGATTTTTCAGACCACAACCGATTTGGTGGTAACCGTCGCCAAAGCGGGGAATGACGGCTATAGGCTCTGAAACTCTATAAATAGGGGGCTCTACGAACAAACAAGAGGTGGTTCGTTGATTGTTAAATACTCATAAGTCCCCTGATGACAAGAGCAGTACACAGAAACCCAATGTATGTTATCTCTCTTTACTTTTCTGCATTTTATTTCTCGTTTCAGTAGGGGTGGTTCCTTTACTTTATTCTCCTTAGTCAAACTCTTCTTTTACTTTTATTGCTTAAATCCCTGTTTTTGCAAGGGAATTGTATTTCAAAATCAATTATTAGTGATCATCAACGAGGTTATCAAACTCGAGAGTTTAAGTAAACTCATGAAGGCTCAGTAAACTCGAATCGTAAACTCGTAAGAGTTTACATATGTAAAAAAAAAATGTTATAAGCAATATAATTAGGAACTAAACATTATTAAATTTTGTGTTCATAATTGACATTGAATAATGTTAACTTTAAAATAAAATAAATGAAAGAAATATCATAAATTATATCTTAATGCATGACACTTAGTTATGTCATACTTTATTCTGTACACGTATTACTTTATAATTTGATAAAACATAGCTCAGTTATGATAAATATATAAAATCAGCTTAGTAAACTCAATAGATATTGTCTAACACACACAAAGTCAACTAAGTATATAAAAAAGTTACCAAATTTATACATTTTGAGGTAAACACGTAAACTCGTAGGTAGATTTTAACTTGTAAACTCGCTAGTAAAATTGAGACTTTGCTTAAACTCGTGCGAGTTTACCAAAAAAGAGTTTACATGAGTGTTAACTCATTTTGTGTAGTGAAATCGTAAACTTGAGAGTTTAATAACCACGATCTTCAATAAAGCATTCTAATTTCATTTCTCAACTTCTTGCATTTTAAATTCACACATTTGTTTTTTACCAAGAACTTATAATTACTTGTCCCGTTTGAAAATAATCTTTTGTGTTTACACTAAGTAATTCTCTCTAAAATTATTTCGTATAAAAGACTAGCTAAACGTTTCTAACAGATGATTAATTATCTCTATCACTTTGACTTAATTATCCGACCATTACTTCACTACTCTCTAAGTCCTGACAAACTTTTATTGTATTTAGCTTTATGCATCAAAGACCAGGTCATTAACATCGTTTTCTGTTTTTTATTTTCAAACAAGATAACAACACCGTTTACTTGATTATATATAGTTTTATTTTATGGTCTCCCTTACATAAAGGATTAAGACCGAGTTTCTCTCCAGAAGTGAGAAAAAGTGAATGGCTTAAAACCATAAGATTAATTAAGTGTATTGTGTACAAGTTTTTATAATAGACAACTAGTCACTTTTTCACTTTAAAAAAATACTCATTTTACATGATGCAAATGTAAATAACATAGTTTTAAAATAAACTTAGACTGAAAATGTTTTGAATAGAAATATTAGTTAAACTCAAATGTAAATTATATTAAATAATTTATTAAATAAAAAATATGCTACAAAAGATAACTTATCGATAAGAATGAAATAAGAGATAAATCTAATAATAACCAATATTTAAATTTAAACTTAATCCAATTCTAACTAATGTTATCCTTTATTTATCAAAGATGAGAATAAGCAGATTGTGCATCTGCGCATCAATGGAGCTAATTACCCGATTAAAGCAATCGTTTTTTTTTTTCTATCTCGTTGCTGTATATTTTGTATCTCTCTGTTTTATTCTTTAAATATAACTTGGAACGAATTTAAATATGTAGATTATACTTTCAAGTGCACGTTTTTAATGTCTGAATCTGATGCTGAAGAATTGGATAATTTATCCAACACACTGGAAAAAGAAAATTGAAAAGTCTACATCTTTATAAACAATTTGAAAGTCAAAGGAAAACATGAGCAATTAAATCCTTTTCAATAATCTAAAAGTACATTAGGGGAAAGAGACGCCCAAATATCTCCCATTAATCAGAAAATGAAAACAAGTCGTGTCTATAAGAAATTTGTTAGTATGTAGTGACTTTCAATTAAGGAATTCACTAGACATTTGGTCTTCATAAAACAACAAAAGTGAAATGTTGAAATAAATGCCCTGTTCAGAGATGGTCGCGTACGTTCGGTGGTTACTAGTCATTTTCCTGCGAGTCATACTCATGCATTTATTTGAGATGCCGTAGCAATTGAACCATCATCAATGGCTTTGAATAGGTCACAAATGCAGTAACCATCATGTCAGGTTTGCAAGCTATGCGCATCAAAAAGAGACATGTAAGCTATTCGTGGTTCTCTATAATGTGGAGAGTCGGGGAATTCATTTGGCATTTAATCAATTTAAAGCATCTATTTCTATTTTTTCCCTTTTTCACATAATAAATGGTGGTGGTAATTTACTATTTATAGCTAGTTGCCTCTTGATCAGATCAGAACATCAATGCTCAATGACTCAAAATAATTTTAGGCTATATAGGACCACCAATTGCTTGGTAGGTGAAAATACTTACCAAAGACAAAAGGATACAAGGAAGTTGTGTTCCTTAAGAACACATTAATTCATTAAAAGGCATTAGGTTATGTTTGGGAGTTTTGTAGATTATGAAAATGAGGGATCATTAATGGAATGATAAAGAAATGTGAAAAAGTAAAATGACTAGTTTGCATGTCACTCTCTTGTATGAGAGTTTAGGGGGTGAGTCCTCCTAGTATTGTTTGGTTGTTACTATAATGGAAGAGAATGAAAAGAAAAAAAATTTAAATTTGTTTTTCAACTTTACTCAATTATTAGATATAAATAATAATGAGTTTGATTATTTTTAAAGGTAACATAATAATTTTATCAAGTTTAGAGGGAGCAAGTGTTTTTGATCCTCCTTGGCCCTCAAATTAGGGAAACAACAATTCTTACTAATTTAATGGTAAAGTACGTCCCTCTCTAGCCATTTCACTTTCCTTTAGTTAATAAATCCCACACACAATTTTCATTTAAGTAGCCTCTCCCTTGTATACTACTCCATTGCTAGCCATTCATCCAAGCACACATTAATTTCTTAAAAATTCTCAAATACCTATAATTTTTTTATGAGAAAAAAATGAGTTTCATCAACTTCATTTAAAAAATAATTACATATATGTAATAAGTGTCATTTTTTTTGTTGTCTAAAAATAAATTGTTAAAATTACGCTTATAAAAAAAATTTCCTTAGTAGCATCACTTACAACTTTAGTCTCGTTGATATGAATGGTGACCTCAGCAATTACCATGTGAAATCCACCACACAGGTCATTATCCCCGTCACTAAGAAGATAACCGTCCCCAATTAGCACTTATCTTTTCCATCGTGTATTCATATCCTTAAGGATTAAGCCTTAATCAAATTGCTTTCAGCAACTTGGTTAGAGGATATTGTGGCATTAATTTAATGTGTGAGTTAACATATGTCAATTTGTTTTATTATTATTTCGTGGAAGTCATGCATTCAGACACCAATTCCATGCTTGATTGGTTGAGTCTCTGGACGTGGTGTTTGTGTATAATTGGCTAAAATAAACTCCATCAACTTGACGTTTTAAGTGATTTTTCTCAAAGTTTTAGAGTCTAATCAAGGTACATTATCAACGTTTATTTTGCCATTTAAATCCCCACAATGCTGTCCTTAACTTGATAGTAGATGAAATTGACCGTGAATTGCATTTTTGAAAATAGTATTCTCATTTATTTGCAATTTTTTAATAATAAACTTGTATAGTTGATCCAGGAAAAAGCTATTCCCTCCTTTCTTAACTAAGGATCACTTTGACCAAAAAAATTTGGTTCAAATTGTGTCATATTTAAGTCTCACCTTATCACTTAATAATTAACAACTTTACATAATAAGATGTCCAATTGAAAGAATTCATTATTGTAAATAATATCTATCCATTTCACACTATATACCTCCTTCCACTAAAACTAATTTGAGTATCACAGCGCACCTCAATAATAAGTTAATTTAATGAAGTAAAAAATTATATTTTTGAAAGAGTTATGCTATTTGAAATAAATAATAGAATTAAAGCACAACTTTTATAGCTTGTGCAGTAAGTTAAACAGTTTTGGTAGTTAGACAAGTTAGTTAAGTTTGTTAGTTTGTTATTGTAAAATTAGTTGAGTTGCTTGAGAAGCAAGCCAATACACTTGTGCACATATATTGAGCTCTATGCTCCAATCCAATTGAGAATTCTTTTTTCAATTCAACTCAATTCTTTCATGGTATCATCAAAGCAGTTTCGCTTCTGCTCCTCTGCTCATCTTCTTCGTCTTCATTCTGCTGCCATGGATGGTTTCTGCAAATTGCTTAACGCCTGAGGAATTTGCGGCAACGTTCTTCTCATCCTTGCCAGCATCTCACACTAGGTGATTCAAATCTCCTCATCACAAATTCTCCTTCTCTGTTTTCTTCGTTTCTATTTTCTGTTCTGGTTGTTGCAATGGCTGCAATTCCAATTACTCCTCAATAAGATCCTGCTCAAGATCCTTCCTCACCTTACTACCTCCACCCGAACGAGAATCCATCACTAATCTTGGTCTCCTCCTTGCCAAATGGTGCAAACTATCACAGCTGGTCATGAGCAATGAGAATGGCTCTATTGTCCAAAAACAAAGTGAAATTTGTGGATGGATCCATTGTTATGGCAACTTCTTTATCTGATCTCTTTGGCCAATGGGAAATGTGTAACCATATGGTCCCTTCATGGTTGCTTCAGGCTATTGAGCCTTCAATTGCACAAATTGTGCTGTGGATTGACAAAGTACAGGACATGTGGCGCGAGCTCAAAGAACGGTTTGCTCAGGGTGACTTATTGAGGATTGCAAATATTCAAGAAGAGCTTGCAGCTATGAGACAAGGCGAGTTGTCTGTAACTCAATTCTCTATTGACCTAGAGGTCTTTTGGGACGAATTTGACGTTTTTCGCCCCCTTCCTACTTGCAAATGCACAGTTGCTTGTGCCTGTGGTGCATTTGATGATATCAAGAAACAAAGAGAGGCTGACAGAGCCATCAAGTTTCTCAAAGGTTTGAATGATGCATATCATACCGTGCGGTCTCAGGTGTTGATCATGGACCCCCTACCTGCTCTCAACCACATTTTTTTCCCTTGTTCTATAACATGAAAGACAATTGACCTACGAATGTAGCTCTAAGGCAATGATGAATTTTGCCCCTACAGTACAATATTCCAGTTCTATTGCAGCTGAAGCATAGAAATCCTCCAAGGATCAGAATAAGTCCAAAAGAAATTCCAAGAAGTGTACATTTTGTGGTTATTTTGGCCATACAATTGATGAGTGCCACAAGAAGCATGGATATCCCCCTGGCTATAAACCAAAGAAAGCTACTAATGCTGTTATTATTGTTGCTGACCAGCCTTCACAGCAGGCTTCGGTTCAGGCATCTGCTTTCAGTTTTATTGAGGATCAGTACCAAAGCCTTCTTGCCTTGATTCAACAGCCTCAGAAATCATCCCCTGCATCTTAGGTTCATTTTGCATAAGCAAATAATGCCTCCTCCAACTTTCAGCAAGGAAATTCAGGTACAGGACTTTGAATCCTTGATTCAAGAGCAACTGATCATATATGTTGTTCTAGTACTTATTTTCAGTCTTATAGGGCACTTGATCCTCCAATCTCTATTTCTCTTCCAAATGGTCAAGTTGTGACAGCCAACCAAGCAGGAACAATCATCTTTAATGATAACTTCTACTTAACCAATGTCTTCTTCCTGCCTAATTTCAATTTCAATCTGATTGTTGTTTCAAAGCTATGACTTAATTTGGAGTGTCATCTTACTATGTTTCATGATCATTGTGTCATACAGGACACTCTCAGCTTGAGGAAGATTGGAGTTGCTAAAGTTATCCAAGGGCTATATGTTTTAGAAACTCCAATACTTTGTAATTCATTAGATCATGATTCTAGTTTTGGTAATAAAGTTGCTGTTAATACTGTTTCTGCAGTAAATTTCCATCTATGCCATTTTAGGCTTGGTCATGTACCCTCAAATATTTTGCAGCTAATGCACAATAAACATTCTCTGATCAATGATTCTGCTGTCTCATTTCCTTGTGATGTGTGTCATCTTGCCAAGCAAAAAGCATTGCCTTATCTTGTTAGCAATTCAATTTGCTCGACCCCTTTTGAATTGATCCATGTAGACATTTGGGCACCACTCTCTGCTCCTTCAATTTAGGGACACAAATACTTCCTCACTGTGGTTGATGATCACAGCAAGCATACATGGACCATTTTTCTTAAATCAAAAGCTGAAGCTTCACCAACTCTTAAGCAGTTCATCAACACTGCTGAGAATCAGTTCAGCTGCAGAATCAGAAATGTAAGGCCTAACAATGGCCCTGAATTCTTGCTTAGAGATTACTATGCTTCCAAGGGAATTATTCATCACACAAGTTGCATTGAGACTCCTCAACAAAACTCAATTGTAGAGAGAAAGCACCAGCACCTTTTTAATGTAACAAGGTTTTTGTTGTTCCAAGCCAACCTTCCACATTGCTTTTAGTCATTTGCAGTGGCCCATGCCACATTTCTAATCAATAGACTACCTTCCAAGTCTCTACACAATTCTACTCCTCATAACATTCTGTTTGGCAAGGACCCTGACCTCTCATTTCTCAAGGTTTTTGGTTGTTTAGCATTTGTATCAACCTTGCACAGAAATAGAACAAAGCTGGATACGAGAGCTAGGAGGTGTATTTTCTTGGGCTACAAACATGGCACCAAGGGTTTCTTGTTGTATGACCTTAGCTACAAAGAGATTTTCTTAAGCAGGAATGTCATATTCTATGAAGATTCATTCACATTCCATGACATTCCACAATTTCTCACTGAGACATCCCACCTGGTTCTTCCTGCAGCAACTGATCTTGCATTAGATGACTAGTTTAACATGCCAACTAGGCCTCCTGCAGTAGCCACTGACACCGCAGCAGCAGCTACATCAGCAGATCCCCCTCCCAGAAAGTCTATGAGGACCATAAATGCCCCCAGCTACTTAAGGGACTATCACTGCAACCTCCTCTCAGGAATTCCCACTCCTGCTACTTCACAAGTCCATCCAATTTAGTCCTCAGTTTCTTATGATCTGCTCAGCTCTACTCACAGAAATTACACTTTCACCCTGTCATCCACCATTGAACCAACATGCTACTCCCAAGCAGTCAAGCATGCCTGCTGGAAGGAAGCAATGACAGCTGAAATTTTAGCCTTACAACAGAACCAAACCTAGGAGTTAGTTGATTTACCTGAGGGCAAAACTCCTATAAGTTGTAAGTGGGTTTACAAAATTAAACTTAAGGCAGATGGCAGCATTAAGATGTATAAAGCAAGATTAGTGGCCAAAGATTACACACAAACACATGGCATTGACTACCTTGATACATTTAGCCCTGTAGCCAAGATGCCAAAAATGAGACTCCTACTATCCCTTGCTTCTATCAAAGGCTGGTTTTTTGCATCAACTAGATGTCAACAATGCCTTTCTCCATGGGAGTTTACATGAATAAGTGTATATGTTGCTTCCTCAAGGTTTTCATAGTCATAAGCCTAATCAATTATGCAGGCTGCTCAAGTCTCTTTATGGCCATAAACAAGCTAGTAGGCAATGGTTTTCCAAGCTCTCTAGTGCATTATTATCATGTGGATTCATCCAATCCCAATCAGATCACTCACTCTTTACCAAATCTGTTGGTGACTCTTTCACAACATTGTTAGTATATGTTGATGATGTTATCCTTGCAGGAAATGATTTGCAAGAGATTTCTAACATGAAATCCTTTCTTGATGGCAAATTCAAGATCAAGGACCTTGGAGAACTCAAGTTTTTTCTAGGGATTGAGGTTGCTAGAAGCTCTAAAGGGATTGTTGTCTCACAAAGGAAATATTGCCTTGAAATCATTTCGGATCCTGTTTTATTGGGTTGCAAGGCTGTCACCACTCCCATGGATTCCTCTCAAAAGTTGTCCAAGGATTCAGGGGATCCTTTGCCCGATCCTGCCTCTTGTAGAAGGTTAATTGGAAGACTCATTTACCTCACCACAACAAGGCCAGATGTTGCCTTTGCTGTCAATCAATTGGCACAATACATGCTTCCCCAACCTCCACTCACATGCAGGCTGCAATCAGGATCATCAAGTACTTGAAATCCTCTCCTGGACTTGGTTTATTTTTGCTTAGCAATTCTGAAATCCAACTCAAAGCCTACAGCGATGCTGATTGGGTTAGTTGTTTGGATACTAGAAGGTTAACCACAGGATTTTGTGTTTATCTTGGCAATTCTTTAATTAGCTGGAAATCAAAGAAGCAGACAACAATTTCCAGGTCCTCGTGTGAAGCTGAGTACAGGGCTTTGGCTGCCGTGACCTGTGAGATCCAATGGCTTTCTTATCTACTCAATGATCTCAGCATAGTTCCATCCAACAAGGCTGCAATTTATTGTGACAGTAACTCAGCAAGGCAGATTGCTCATAATCCAACGTTTCATGAACGTACCAAGCACATTGAGTTAGATTGTCACTTGGTGAGAGATAAAGTTCAAACCGGTTCCATTAGCTTGCTGTCTATTGCTTTTAAGCACCAATTAGCAGATATACTAACCAAGGCATTGTCCCCCACTTCTTTCAAGTTGTTGATATCCAAACTTGGCTTACTGAATTTGTTTCAGAATTCTAGTTCAGTCCCTCAGCAGCAGCAGCAGAAGCTCCAACAGCAGCGGCAGCAACAGCTTCAGCAGCAGCAGCAAAACGAGTTTGAGGGGGGTAATACAATGAAAGCACAACTTTTATATCTTGTGCTGTAAGTTAAACAGTTTTGGTAGTTAGACAAGTTAGTTTAATTTGTTATTGTAAAATTAGTTGAGTTGCTTAAGAAGCAAGCCAATACACTTGTGTGTATATATTGAGCTCTATGCTCCAATCCAATTGAGAATTCTTTTTCAATTCAACACAATTCTTTCAATAACTTAAAAATGTAGAAAATCAATAATCACATTCACAAATGTGTTGAGTTCACCATTAAAAAAAAAAATGAACCACACACATTTGTAAATATAATTATTAGTTATCTACATTTTTTGCGATTCAAATATCATCAGAATAATAGTACCAACTTCTCCTAAATTTTATTGATATTATATTGACTTTTCTCATAGTTTTTAAAAATTCATCGACCTCCCTTAATTATTTAAGCCACCTTACAAGGGTCTTCCCTACCTCTATCAGACGTTTGTTCTGTTAAGTCGCACACTACTTGCACATGGGTTTTTTATTTTTTATTTTAAATAATAGGTAAAATGTCTTAAATTTCCTTCTAACATTTTACTTCTCTCATCCGCTACCAAGTCATTCTTTCAAACATTATGGAGTATAAATAAATTCATGCTCCACATTTTATATATACCGTTGATTATTCTCTCTCTCCATCACTTTCTATTCTTCATGAAAATAATCAATACTATATATACAAAACAATGTCTTCTCCATCCTGTCACAAATTAAGATGCATGTTGTGATATTAGAGGGAGCAAATTAAACTAGTAAGGTCCACATAAAACAAAGTAACCTTGTTGAATGAACAGAATTTAAGGGAAGTGATTGCTCACACACTATCAACCAAGAAAAACAAAAGGATTTAGGGTTAACCCATTAGTTTGGTTAATCCAAAAGTAACAGCCATAGCCATATCCATCCCACAACAAGGATTCTTACAAAGGACCTCACATTTGTCTTCCAAAGCCAGCTTCCCAAGGAAGAGCCACAAACGGAGGAGTCTATGTAACTCGCGGTTTGCCGTCGTATTTTGGGGGAAAATTAGGTTTAAATGTTTTTGAGTTACAGGGGTAGTATTGACTTTGTGTATGAAGAGTTAATGTTGATTGACATTGTTTGGGCTCAGGGCAGGGGCTGTGAATTTTTAAAAAATTAAGAGGGAGGTCAATGTAATATTAATAAGACTTAGGGAAGATTGGTATAATTATTCCAAAATCATTTCACTTTAAAATTCAGATTTTTGACCAGGGCTCTCAATTTTATAATTGCCACTAAATATTTTCCTGTATATATTTCCATTTTTTAATATTAACCTTTTTATTTTTTTTAAAGTTTATTTATCATTAAATATATTTAAACCCTAAACTCTAAACATAAATTAGATACATTAAATTAAAAATAAATTTAAAATGAGAATGAGGACTATTGTTAAAGCATATCAACAACAAGAACTACTCTAAACCATACATAGGTCATTAGAGCTGTCAAAAGAGCCAAACCAGCTTGTTTAGACCTGGTCGGGCTAATTCATGGGGTCAAAACGGGCTCGGCCTAAACGGATTTTTACTCTTCGTGGGTTTATTTTTATATGTTTGGTTCATCCATTTATATGGTAAACAACTTAGTCTGCGAGTTATGCCTATGTTGTCATTAAACGGGCCAAGTTGGCCTACGGGTTAAACAGGTTAGGCCTAAGCTAACTTTTACTATTCACAAGTCAAATTTTATATGTCTAATCCGTCTATTTAATAAGATAAATGGTCCAACACGTGGGCCAAGCTCATTTTAACAATTTGTCTTCATGTTCCAACTCAAACCATGCAATTAAATTTCATCACGGTTTGTGGGGCCAAGGAATTAAGGTATAGTAGTCTTTTACGCGAGGAAGCTAGTTTGGTAAATGGATAACTATCGTGGTTGCGAGAGGATCATGAGTGTGTGCAATTCGTGGATGAGACTAAATCATAGATGTCACAGCAAGCTAATTAAGAACAAAGTACATGGTAGGGTCCATGCCAGATGCCAGGCAGTTAAACCTGGGAGGAGATTGAAGGAAAAATCGGGCATCTTTTATAGACTTTCAATTCTTTTCGATTATGAAAATGTAACACACTACTTTTAATTTCTTGACCCAGTTTTGTATGATTTGTCTCATTTGAGTCTCATTTCTTTAAATGTAAAAACATAAATGACTTCCGTCACATTATTATTTTTTTTCTTTTATTAATATCCGAATTTTACTATTAATACAATTAATTAATTCAATTTAATATTGTGATTTTTTTTATACAAATTTTTTCTTCTCAAATCTCAAACATTACATTTAATTTTTAAAAATATGGGACAAAATAAAATCATATAAAATTATAGTATTACTTTTGACAACGGAGAAACGTAGTTAATCCAAAATTTGTCCGATAGAAAATGTGTGGGACTTGAGAGGGAACCAATGGACCAATGGTGAAGTACATGAACGAATTGGCACCACTCATATATGTCACTGGATGCCAACAACTGTTTATAGAAGAAACTGAAGTTCCGAATGTCTTTAATTTCAACGGAAGTTTAGCGTACTAATGGGATGGGAGGTTTCTTAATAATGTGTCGAGGTTTTGGTTGTTTTCTTTTTTTTGGGAAATAACTAAATATTTGATTTATACTTTATTTGGGTTCTATCCTTTTTTTTTACAACAAACAATTAGTTTCTTAGTAAAATATTCTAAAACGTTTTAATTGAGTTTATTGAAAAATGAAAAATTTGTATTAAATATAGTGCCTTGGACTTATGTTTATATGGATAAAATTAAGTTTGGGTAATTTTATCCAAGTCATGCTACATGTACATCGTAAATATTGTTATCATATTTTCATTATATCCACTATATTGCTGTGCATAAACATTTTAAACCGTTATGCATAAACTTTTTCATCTGTTGTGCACAAACATTTTGAACTATTTAAAAAGTTTGTGCAGTTTAAAATGGTTGTGCATCATAATAAAAAATTTGCACATGTTAGTTAAAAATATTTGTATAATATGTTAAAAATGTTTGTGTATGTACCTATGAATGTTTGTGCAAGATAATTGAAAATGTTTGCGCACGATAGTTAAAAGTATTTGTGCATATCAGTTAAAAATGAATAAATAATCGATAGTTTAAAATGTTTGTGCACGATAGTTGTGTGAGTGCATACGGGTCAATCATATAAAATCATTGATTGACAGTATAATGACATATTGTAAAGTATACACCAATCATTTTTCATTTTATTAAATGTGATTACGAATTATCAACAATTTAAAGACTTTTTTTTGTCAAAACATTTTTGTTATCCACTTAAGTAAAGGTTAGACATTATATCCATTAAAAAAAAGTTAAACATAACTTCAAACATTTAACATAAGATCAACTACTAAACTATAGAATCAACCTCTTAAAGGCTCTCTGTTTTTGGTTTTTTCATAAGGGCGGATAGGAATAATATATGAAATAGAAAAAGTACATGTACAATTATGTTAAAAAAAAAAAAGGAAAAAAAATGATGTTCAATTATAAGCTACCTATGCGATGCGTATTCCACCGCTACCAAAATAGACACTAATTTACGAATAGATGCCGACGAATGCACTTGCTACATTAATGATTTGTTATTTGGCATGTGTGTATTGTAACGTATTTAAAAGCTTTGTAGTATTCTTCTTTTGAAAATACATAACAATGGTCCTTTTTTTTTTCCTGGTAATTAACAAATGTCCTCTGACACTTTATTTTAATCATATTTATGTGTATTTGTCTCTGTATTTGCTCTATGGTCTATTTAAAAATAGAGACAATTTTACTCTTTTGCCCTTACTGTACAAATTATTTACCAAATTACTCTCGTTTTCAAACTATTTTCTAAATTACCACGGTTTGGGTTGACGTGGCATCCGCGCCACGCATAGCATGCCACGCAGGATTCGTCAATGTGGGAGGCAAATTTGGCCTGAAATCGCCAACAAGCCAGGCAAATTCAGTGCAACGCCAAAATCACCATTTGCTCCAAATTCGCCTTTAGGGTTAGCGAATTCTACATGAATTCGCCTTCCTTGTTGGCGAATTCAAGCCCCCCTCGAGTCAACAATTTTCTATGCGGAATTATTGAACTCAATCACTTGCTGCCGTTATTTTTCAATATTCTGTTGAGGTCTATCCTGTAGAGGTACTCAAATTGGATCAGTGATCGATTTCTAGGTTTCGCCGTAAACCTAATTGGTTACTTCCAATTACGTAAATCAATAGTTCAAACCGCACTCAAAGGTAGGGCATTTCCCATTTTTATAGGAACTTCTGTACCAGAAACAATGGTATCTCCAATTATAGCCCCTCTGGGGTGTAAAATATATCTTTTCTCACCATCCCCATAGTGTATGAGACAAATGTATGCATTTCGATTAGGGTCGTATTCTATGGTTACGATTCTACCGTATATGTCTTTTTCATTCCGTCGAAAATCGATTTTACGGTATAGACGCTTATGACCTCCCCCTCTATGCCCTGCGGTAATGATTCCTCTGGCATTACGGCCTTTACCACAACGATGCTGTCCATAGATCAAATTATTTCGTGGATTGGATTTGACTTGACTGTCTACGGCTCCATTGCGTGTGCTCGGGGTAGAAGTTTTGTATAAATGTATCGCCATGCTATTAAGTATTTTGATTTAAGTTCTTTTCTTTNTTGGAGATACCATTGTTTCTGGTACAGAAGTTCCTATAAAAATGGGAAATGCCCTACCTTTGAGTGCGGTTTGAACTATTGATTTACGTAATTGGAAGTAACCAATTAGGTTTACGGCGAAACCTAGAAATCGATCACTGATCCAATTTGAGTACCTCTACAGGATAGACCTCAACAGAATACTGAAAAATAACGGCAGCAAGTGATTGATTTCAATAATTCCGCATAGAAAATTGTTGACTCGAGGGGGACTTGAATTCGCCAACAAGGAAGGCGAATTCATGTTGAATTCGCCAACCCTGAAGGCGAATTTGGAGCAAATGGTGATTTTGGCCTTGCACTGAATTCGCCAGGCTTGTTGGCGATTTCAGGCCAAATTCGCCTCCCACATTGGCGAATTCTGCGTGGAATGCCACACGTGGCGCGGATGCCACGTCAGCCCAAACTGTGGTAGTTTGGAAAATAGTTTGAAAATAATGGTAATTTGGTAAATAGTTTGTACAGTAAGGGCAAAAGAATAAAATTGTCGAGTTTCATTCCTAATTTAATATAATTAAATATAAAATGTTTTTAAATATATTAAATTATAATTAATATTAAAATTAAAAAGAATTAATATTATAAAATTGAGAGAATAACTTTTTGATGTTTTAGTATGCATATTTTTTAAATGGACTAGTAGAATAGAAACATTAGCTATAGTTGAGTTTAATTTGTGTGATAGGGCTGTTAAAATAAGTTTATTTTGTGAGTTTGATTCATTTATCTTGTTAAATAGATAGGTCAAATATATAAAATTTGATTCACAAATATTAAAAAGTTCATTTAGCCAAATTCGTTTAACTCACAAGTTAGATTAGTCTGTGTTAAAATAGGCATAACTTACGAATTAATTTATTTACCCATGTTAAATGGATGAGTTAAACATATAAAATTTAATTCATAAATAATAAAAAAGTTGTTTGACCCAATCCATTTAAGTCATGGGTTAAATAGGTTAGGTTGACCCATTTGACAACCATATCTGTGAGTAATGTTTTTGATATACTTAATTTATGTAATGTTATATCCTATTAATTACAATAAATTAATGTCGATCTTCAAAATTTTTAAAGTAATTAATTCTTATTATTTAGTACTCTATCTGTTCTACCATGTTAGTCTATTTTACATTTTTTAAGTTCATTTATAATTTAATGTATCAAGATACAATTGTATCTAAATATATTAAATTATAAATAAACCTAAAAATGTGAAATTTACTAACATGGAGTACTGGTAACTCAAATAATATTTATGAGAAATTTTTTTTAGCATTACTCATTGTTTGAGTAATGTTATATCATGGGATCGTCAAAGAAAAAAATGTTATATCATGGGAGGAGCATCCATTACCAATGAGTTTAAAAGTTACGGAGTATTTACACGTGAGTAATAAAGTAATATTTGAAATTATTTATAATAAGACATATAGTTTGTTTTTATCTCATTTTATTATTAAATGAAATACACTTCATCGGTCTAAGTGTTTCATGAGCATACTATAATTTTTCTAATAAATAAAATTATATTTTCTTATAAAATTTTATCTAAATTTTTTTTATACACCACGTAGAGTTAAAAATAAATATTAACTATGTCTTAAAATTTTAAAAATTAGTTTATATAGTTATTTAATATTAGGATATATGATCATTCTTGTCAAAGTAGTACTAGGAGAACCAATGGGTTGGTCCAAGTGGTAAGTGGCTTGGTATCGCTTAAGCAAGGTCCTGACTTCGAGACCTTGTGAACACAGTTATCCCCACTGGGAGACTCACCTGCCAGGATGGCAACCAAAAAAAAAAAAAAGTAGTACTAGGAGATTGAGCCGACCAACATGTGAAGATAACTGCCGCTACTGGGTCGGTTGGGATTCATTGTCACTGATGCGAGAGGCACGTGATTGCTCACGCGACCAAAATTGGATTTTATAATGAAAAATTGAAAATTGTGAGAAATTCTTAGATAGAGAACATTTATTATTATTAGTGATTTGATAGTTATTTACTTGTCTAGCAAGTCACATTCTTTTTCATAAATAATATAATTGATTATCACATAATTTTTTGTTTCATAATTTTCTTTTATCTATTTCCTTTGAACAGATTGTACAATCTTCACGATATAGTATAAAGGGCTAATTAAGTTTTTAGCTCCTGTAAAATTAAAAAGTTTGGTTTTAATCCCTCAGTAAAATTTTTACTCCCTGTAAAATTTGAAAATTTTATTTTGGTCAATGTGGATGTTTAGGGTTGACGGTGATGACGTGGCAACTAAAATAAAACCCGGGTTATGCCACGTGGCGAGTCCACGTGACACGACACGTTAGTGACGTTAACTGTCACGTCATCACCATCAACCCCAAACATCCACAGAGACCAAAATCAAACTTCCAAATTTCATAGGGGCTAAAAATTTTACTGAGGGATTAAAACCAAACTGTCTAATTTTACAGGGGCTAAAAACTTAATTAACCCTAGTATAAATAATGTAATCTTTATCATGATAAAAACTAAAAGAGTAAGAATTTTTTTAAAGTGAGATATCCCAATTTAAAGAATAAAGTGAGAAATCATTCTTACTTTAATGATCCAATTGTGAGATTGTTCATTTTACCATCTATAAGTGATCGATTTTACTTTAGAGGATCCAAATCTAAAACAAAAATATTTAATCTTCCCCTTCACTATCCCTACTTTATACAAATTGTTTGTCCTCATTTATTGAAATTTTTGTGAAAAATATTGAAGCAAATAAAAAAAATTATAAATTAAAATGTATAATAAATTGAAAAGGAAATTATGTTATAATTTAGTATAATTACATTTTTAAAATTTTAAATTAAATATATTTTTAAAAAATTTTAAAAAAATAATCTTTATCTCTATGATAAAAAAATTGATATATAGCAAGATTAATCATTTCAACACAAATCAGAGCCACATAAAAGTCATTCTTAATTAATATATATAAATAAAAATTTTGGCTGAAAACTATTTTTTATTTTTTTAATTTAGCCATCATTGATATAAATGATTAAAAGCAATTCTAGTTAGAATGTCAAAATCGTCTTAATTTGTGTAGCAAATCATTAAAGATATTGTCACATTTATTTCATATATCATGTACCTAAGTGATATCCGAATCTACTCAATTTTCGCACAATTTTTATTTATTTTGTCTGATTTGCACAAATCAATTTTACTCATGTGTATATTATATCAATCATTTCCTTTTTTATATATCATCACGAATTATCATATTTACAGTTTAACTTCATGAAAGCCAAACGTCACACTCATACTTGCCATAAGGATTCTTTTTAATAATTTTTCTACTTGTTATAAACAAAAATAAAAAATTATTTTCTCTATCATCTTTAATTATCCTGATATGAATAATTATAGTAAATCATTAATTTATTTTAATTTAACCATCAATGCAATAACATATTAAAATCAAATACTCTCTAAATTAGTCTTCGAAGGATTGTGGATACTCCTCCACACTCAACCCCCTCGTTGAAAAACTCTGACAAGAGTGGGGGGGCCCCCTTTCTCTTTCCTCCGTCCATATACCCACGTGCTTCTATTCTGTAGCCCCTATTCCTATAACAAAAATATTAAACAACTAAATAATAATAAAATAACAGAAAGAAAAAGAAAATTCCGTCCTTTTTTTCTTCCTTCAATTTTTTTATCCCCACGTGTTATAATTCCCCGCCCCGCCTCTCTCTTTCTCCCTCTCTCCCCATCTATTTTTCTACTCTGTTTTCTCTCCTCTGTTTTACGCTCCCTCTACTCTGTTTCCAACTTCAAATCGCACAAAGCAATGAAAATTCTCAACTCCTCGATCCTCTTCCTATTAATCCTCCTTTCGCCGGCGCTCTATCTAGCCGATCAGATACCTTCCGCCACCTACGACGACGTTCTGTTTGCCGGTCACAAGGAATCGGCTCCGCCGTCATCCACGGCCAGAAAGAAAAACGCGACACGATTAGCGGCGGCGGCGGCGGCGGAGGACGAGGAGTGCGAGGTTTGGAGCAGGGCGTGCTCGGAGGCGGTGCTGAGGGTGGCGCGGCGGCCGGAGACGGCGGATTGGCTGAGGAGCGTGCGGCGGCGGATCCACGAGAATCCGGAGCTGGCGTACGAAGAAATCGAGACGAGCCGTTTGATCCGTGAGGAGTTGGATCTGATGGGAGTCAGTTACCGTTACCCGCTGGCGAAGACCGGTATTCGAGCGTGGATCGGCACCGGTGGTCCGCCCTTTGTTGCCATCAGAGCTGACATGGATGCACTTCCCATCCAGGTACTTATGCACTAATTGGACCATTCTATCATTTTTCCCTTTTTTGTTTCAATTATTATTATAATTCTTCTTCCTAATTTCCATGGCTTCTCATGATTGAAAGTTTTTAAAACAATGCATTTATTAGGGTTCTTTTTTCTTTACTTTGACTTTTTTCTACAAAATTGTTCAATTTGGAAATGGTGCTTCTACTTCATGATTTTAAGGGATTCCAAGTATGATTTTTTTTTTAATTTAAATTTTAAAAAATGTTATTATTGAATAATAATGTTATGAGATCTAGAACATAAATGATTTTGTTGGACTAAAAATAGAATTATCCTTTTTTTATACCGACATGTGTTCAATTTTGATATTTTCGATTTATGTTCGTTTCTCTGACAAAGATGGTTAAACTTTAGATCTTTTTCGGTTTTTGTCAGAACTTTGGCCCTATCTGTCTGACATAAATGAACAAATCTTTTTTAGTTTTGTTAGATCTGACCTGATAATGTACTAGGTTGTGTACTTTTTAATTTTTTTGTGATAAATAAAAAAGTTAAGCTCATTTTTTTTCCAAGATGTTGGAGAAAAGGTGATTGTATTCAAAATGTTTCTCTTCTTTTTCCTTTTAGTTAGTTGCTAGTGAAACTAGTAGAAAATGAGGGGTGGAGATCAATAAGAAAGTTGAACTCTAAATCTAACACAAGCTAAGAGAAGTGTGTCGCTTGAGTCCTGCTTTGTAAATTTTTTTTTTGTTACAAGAAATAAGTAGACTTCATAACTTTCATTTTTTAACTCCCTTTTTTCTCTGTCATTTGTTTAACAATAAGAACATAGCTGTTAACTTTGCAGCTAGGAAATAGATCTTAGAAAGCAACTAAAAATTGTCTAGTAGAGACTACCAAAAAGAAAAGAGCTCGTAGCTAATATTTAGCTCATTTAGCTGCTTTTGTGGTTCTTGTTGAATTTTGTTTGAAGTAACAACTGAAATTCCATCACATGTACTATTGGGGGATTCGTTGTAGGAAGCTGTGGAATGGGAGTACAAGTCCAAAGTCGCCGGCAAAATGCATGCTTGTGGGCACGACGCACATGTGGCTATGCTTATTGGTGCTGCCAAGATCTTGAAAACTCGAGAGCATTTGTTAAAGGTTTGTTATTCCCTTATCTCCCTGGTCCCTGGTCACCTATCTCTCTATTTATTTAATTACTTATTATTCTTTTTCGATATTAAATTTCTAGTTAGTCTCAATGAAGTGTTCGTCTACTTCTTGGAATTAACTTTTGGCATTCCCTTATTACACATTAATTCTCAATCAGTCAATCGCTATGAAGCTTATAATTAAGAAATTCATCTCATGTTTCGTAAAGGAAGTCTAATCATATTTATGTGTATTTATCTTCAATTTGGAGAAAATAAACTCCTACAATAGGAGATTTGTTCTCTTAAGCAGGTAATTTTAAGTTTAATATTGAGATCTACGCGTATGATAAAAAAAATAGTAAGGAGAGATCGATTTCGGTTTAGACGTATGGCAATATCTCGCAAGATTAGTTTCTCTGAGTTGAGTTGAGGGAATATTTGGAGAAAGAAAAAACTGAAAAATAAAATAAACTTCCACATACTTTAGTTTGAATGTAACGGTATAGTGACGAGATTCATTGGCCAGTTAATAGTTGTAACTTTTGGTCCTTCCATTTCTAAAGCAGAGAAAGGAATGGAAGGAACTTAACACAACATATATTTCTCTGAGCAAAAAATGCTAAACTTTCTTAATTTTTGCTTTTGATGAAAAATTTAATTCCAAATCTCATGACACCTATTAATTGTTCCTGAATTTGTTTAGGTGAAAAGATATAAAAATACACAACAGGTGAAAGGATATAGCAGTACAAGCACTCTGACACTTTATTACGGCAGATCTTTTATAGCCGGCTCTCTGGCCGAAAAGTGTTGGTAGTTGAACGTTATACTTTATTTTTCTTTAACAATTCCCATTAGAGCATTTTGCCTTGAGCAAAATGGGAGGAAAAAAGGAGGAAAAAGAAAGAAATTGGAAGGAAGTAAATTTATATTCCTTATTTTAACGTGGAGGGATAACAGGAAGAAAGAATTATTTGTGTAAAAAATTAGTGGGACTCACAAATTTCTTTTTCTTTCCAAGGTAAGTGAAAAATGGAATGGAATGAAACGAAATTCTTTTCATTCTTTTTCATATTATTTTTTTATGTGGGTTTAATATAAATTTTTATAATAATGATATAAGAGTCAACTTATTGTTTGACATCTTTATATTTTTCTTTTCTTTAATTTAATTTTTTTTCTTCATCCAAACATACTTGTTAAAAATATGATTAGGAGGAGTGAATTGAATTTACATTTTATTTCTGTTAACATGGGAGAAAATATAGTTGTTTTAATTAAAGTCCAAGACAAGCACATAGACAGACCATAAACTATGAAGTTTTTTTATTAAGGAAATTGGTGGACTATTTGAACTGGTGTGTCACTGCATCCTTTCATTTTATTTTTAACTAGCATGAATCTTGTGCTACGGGTATACGATTAAAGCTTATTAGGATCGATTAATATCTATTCCTGTTATTTTGATATTTGACACGATACTACTTTTTTCACCGTATTATTTTTCTTCATATTTTTTTTCCTTATATTTTTCTCTTGAAAACTTGAAATTTTAAGGTTTGGTGTTAAGTCAAATCACTAACAACTGCTTTTTCTTTTAATGTTTTTCTTCTCATTTTGGCATATGTCAAATATGTATTCCAAATTTTGGCTACCTTGATTTCTTTTTTTATGATAATTAAATAAGTAAAACAAGAAATGTTGTTTGTTTGAAAAACTAAATGAATATCAGGAAATTAGATAAAAGCTAAACTGTTTCTACACGAAGTTTTCCTTATATGTAGTTAGATTATGAGATATCAATGTTATCAATACTTTTTGAATCAAGTTTAACTAGTTTCTTTTTTAAATTTCAATCAATTAGTTTATGATATATAACCGAAATACTAAGCCCACTTCGCCATGATTTATTCCCAAAGATTAAGCACGTTGGTACCTTTAAAAAATAAAAGGGATCTTTTAACCGCATCATGTGAAAGATAGAGACTTTAAATCTCTTGTCGAAGATGCTGTATTACCATAAAATATTTCATATTCTTTTTATATCGTTTATAGTTAAAAAAAAATTGAGACAATGCGGACTGTCTAACCAGGCTTGACAGCCAAGAGTGGGTGTCTTCTGTCATATTATACCTCCATATTTAAAATTTAAAATTCAAAATATTATATTTTAGTTGTGTAATTTTTTCCCCTAACTAACCAGAGATTTAGAAATAAAACTCATGTTTACCAATAAAAATATAATATTATGATCATTTGTTTTTTGTTAGCGGTTGTAGTTGTAGCTAATAAATATAAATATATATGTGGTGGTCCTTATGAATAAAGTTTGCTTGCAATATTTATTGGACTAATTTTAGGAGTCTAACTTTTAAGTTTATTAATTTTTTAAACCTTTTTTAATTATATATTTATTAAAATGTCATTAATTTTTTATTTAAAATTTTAACAAATTTATAATTAAAAATAACTTAAAAAAATTAATACCTAAAATTAAAAATCTCAAATGTCCTTCTATTGGACTAATTAGAGCACTAGATTAAATAGAGCTACCCCTGGAGTTATCTTTCTCGGGTGAAGAGGAAGTAGTAGTAGTTTTTAACTGCAAAGCGAGTGACGTTGATGGGACCTTTAAATGTAACGAGCATAAAACTTTTCCGTGTCCTCTGCCATTAGGGGCTAGAAATCCAGATGCCTTTCTAGCTAGTCATTGTTTGAGTGGATATGAGAGTTGTTGTATAGTAGTTATGAAAATTTGTCAAATCGTACCTTTAATTTGTACACTTGGTGCTGAAATTTTAAGGGAAAAATTAACTAATGTTTTAAAGATATTTATTAAAAAGGTAAAATAAATTTTGTTATTAAAAAAATAAAATGTTTAATACAATAAATATATATAAAAAAATTATAAACTTATTCAAATCGATAGCAGCTAGTCCTAGACTAGAGAGGGTGCAACCGACAAACGGGAAATAGCGAACGTGGCATGCGGCTATTTGGTACTATTATTAGTCTCCGATGCTTGGCCAGGGAATAGATTGTAGTAGTATACTGTATGACGCCTAATAAAGCACGAGCTACAAGTTGGGTTGTGAACACACTGACTATTAGGTAGTACAAGATTGTAACCTTTATTATTTGACCATATTATAAAATATGTTTATATAGTTATCACTTATGTACCAGAAGCATTTCGCAATGATGAATGTGGAGCTTACTAGCAACGGAAAAGAAGTAATATTATGCGTGAGATTTGTAAACATGAACCACTCGATAATAGAAAAATAGAATAAATAATGTTATAATTTTCAGGTGTTTTTGAAGGGACATTGATGTTGGCTGAAAAGCAAAGTTAAGGATAGAACTATGATACACGTCATTTTTTTTCCACAAAAACATGCTTTTAGACAATTTTTATGTGTAATTAACTTTTTGAATTAAAATATAAGATTTTTTATTCTATTTATTATTTTTTATCTATATCTAGGATAAAATTTTTATCTATCATCTAGGATAAATTATTTTATCTAATAAGATTATATTTGCTTAGTCTTCTTGAATTAAAAGATCATAATTAAAATTATTATAAATATCCAATATATATATATAATATTTTATTTAATACATTGTTGTATTTGTATTTTATATTTTTATAAAACATTGTATTTATGTATTGGATATTATTATATTTAATACTCATAGTCCTACTTGATCAACATAAAATAGGACTGACTCTTAATTACTAATGTTTCGCAAATATGTCCCAACAAACAGGAGAATTACTTCCTCCATTTTATAATATCTATACTTTTACACATAAAATATAAAATATCTGCACATTTTTAAATTTAGCATATCCATAAATCAATACATCCGGCGAATACCTTGTTACATACTCGTGAGGTATAAGACTGACAAATAATTCATGTACGAATTCTCATAAATTTCATTTATTGTGTTTTGTAATTAAAACCTTAGCTACTACAGTGTCCTGAACGTGTTCTCTTGTACTAACTGATCCGACCGAGCTAGCTAGAGTTCGCGATTAACTCCACATGTCTTAATTCTTGGCTGCGTCCGTACGTGCGCTGCAGGGAACCGTGATTCTGCTGTTCCAGCCAGCGGAGGAAGCCGGAAATGGAGCAATGCGAATGATACAAGAGGGCGCTCTGGAGGACGTGGAGGCCATATTCGCAGTCCACGTGTCCCACCAGCACCCAACCTCTATGATCGGGTCGAGGCCGGGTGCCTTGCTCGCAGGTTGTGGCTTTTTCAGAGCTGTTATAAGCGGGAAAAAGGCCCTCGCCGGCAACCCACACCACTCTGTTGATCCAGTTTTGGCCGCTTCGGCCGCCGTGATCAGCTTACAGGGCATTGTCTCCCGCGAATCAAACCCCTTGGATTCACAGGTATTCTTTTTGGATTTGGAAAGGTCTTTCTTGCTTGCGTTGCACGCTACGCATTTCCTTAACCAAGTACTGCTTTGCATCTTGATTAGGTTGTCTCTGTGACTTCATTCAATGGAGGCAACAATCTTGACATGATACCGGACACAGTGGTTATTGGTGGAACATTGAGAGCTTTCTCCAACACTAGTTTTTACCAGCTAATTGAAAGAATAGAGCAGGTTAGCAACTTTTTCATCCCCATAATTAAGTACCTCTTTTTTGTTTGTGAGACTTTTGAAGGAGACACTGATTAAGGAACCAAGAAAAGAAAAATGGCAATGTCTTGCAATAATGAGATTTGATTGGATCTGATTGTTGTTACAAACAACAGGTGATTGTGGAACAGGCCAGTGTCTTCAGATGCTCGGCAGAGGTTGACTTCTTTGAAAAGGAGACAACCATCTACCCTCCCACAGTTAATGATGACAAGATGTATGAGCATGTGAAGAAGGTGTCTATCGACTTGCTGGGGCAAGAGAGCTTCGAGGTGGTGCCACCCATGATGGGTGCTGAAGACTTCTCGTTTTACACCCAATTGGTTCCCTCAGCTTTCTACTACATAGGGATAAGGAACGAGACACTGGGGTCCACTCACACCGGGCACTCCCCACATTTCATGATCGATGAGGACGTTCTACCCACAGGCGCTGCTGCTCATGCCACCATTGCAGAGAGATACCTTATTGAGTATGGGCAATGATGATGATTATGATGCCATGTCTGAAAAATGGGAAAAATGTCCAACTCAACTTTGGATTGGTCCGCCAATTTATCCGTGACAAAATGTAGACCGAACCTTAGGACAATCACACTTACAAAGGTGTATTAATCCTCTCACAAGGAGACTCACATTTTGTGAATATAGTTGTTCAAAAGCTATTCATTTCATTTGTCATGCTGTTATCTCAAGTCTTAGAGGGCAGACTCAAACAAGAGAAAAAGGGGTACGCTGAAATTTGTTTAGCTTTTTTTGGAGACAAGTGTACGCGAGTATAAAATATAAACTAAAAAACAATAACTTAGTTCCAGGAAATCTTTGTATAGTTAGTTACTCTTTATCTCTATGACAGATATATCTCTATGATTAGATAATATATTAACTTGCAATGCCAGC
>QANU01067139.1:96915-191837 GCA_003254905.1 Nissolia schottii | reverse complement strand
GCCAACCCTTTGATTACTACAAAGAGACAAGTGATTATGTTTTAATCCTAATCTAACATTGATAATTACTCTTAATCTCCATATTACAAAAGGGTCTATATCAGATACATTGTAATCCAATTCGATCTAAAACCCTAGTAATATGAATCACAATTCACAAAAGCAAGCAACTGTTCCACAATATAAAACTGCCGAATGTCAAGTCGCGAAAACCATGCATTTTATATCCTCCATTTTAACATTTTTACACCGAATTGCATTCTCTCCTACAAAGAATATATAGGCACACGCAACACTCTTCAGGTCAGCACATCCAAGAACTTATATAACACATTGTAGACTGACAATGGCCATGTAAAGCACCTCCAAAAAAAAAATATCCAGCATACTGGTTAAATGCTTTAAGCTTTTTGGCCTTCTACAATGAACTGCAGCCTACATAATTGAGGAACTTTATCTCTTCTCTCCACACAAACATCTGGCAGCTTGTATAGCAAAATAGGTTAGTATGATGTCAGCACCCGCCCGTCGAAGGCACATCAATGATTCCATCATAACCTTCTGTTCATCAATCATTTTCAGAGCACCGCCAGCTTTTATCATGGAGTATTCACCAGAAACCTGATCCATGAATTAAGAAGGATAATGCACAAGGGAAAGAAAACAAAACTAGAGATGGAAAAATTATACAGCAAAAAGAAACGTTTTAAGACTATTTTGAAACGTATCTTGTCACTCAACAAAGCATGAAGAGGGTTTCTTTTTATTCCTAACTTTAAAGGCATAGCAGTTTAGGGTATCAAGCTTAACTACATTAATGAACCACTGTTAAACAACATTCATATGTTGTACACTTGACACTTGTCTTGTAACATCACCTTATCATATCATAAATCAAGTCTATAAATAAAGCTCCAGACTCCACGGATAGGAGGGGAAGAGGAAGTAAAAGTTAATCTTTTTCAGAACATGTAGAATGGGGTAACTAATAAATTGCACAAGTGTTTTAAACAATTTAGTGTATAAAAAAACAATTTTTTTTCTTCAGCTGCATTTTCTTCCTATCAACTTCATAATATTCCCGCTTTTTTCATTTGTTTTGACAGCTAAAGAATTCATTAACAACAAATGGTGTTCATATTCCCAAATTGCAAGAAACAAAGGTCACCAATACAATGCTTGTTAGAGAAACACTTTTCGATTCAATTTTTAGTAGGAAAAAAATCAGTTTAGAATTTGATGATATATAATAGCATGGCTGTGATAACAGTTAACGCAACCGAAAAACTCGTGCTCCAGACAGATTATAAATGAAAGTATGATTTGAATTTTGTAGATATTTTGCCTTAATACTAGAATGAGTCAGAAAAGAACCTGATATGCTGCAATTGGCAAAGGAGAATTATCTCTGAGCAGCCTTATGATATCCAAATAAGGAAGACCAGGCTTCACCTGCAAGCCGGTATTATTTGAAAGTTAGAAAAAGAAAACAATATCGATAAAGTTAGCACAAGATGCATTTTATTCTTTATTGTGATCATGCACACAGAAACACAAATGAAAATAAACCAACCAAGAGAATATCAGCTCCTTCAGATTCATCTTCCCGCAGCTCAGTAAGAGCCTCTCTGTAATTTGCTGGGTTCATCTGATAACTTTTGTTCAGCCAAGCCAGATTTATAAGCAAATTATTAAATTATAATGCAAACTTGGTTAGATATATGACAGTAAGTTTAAGCCCAAGATGATACATACGTCTTCTTGTCTCCAAAGCGAGGGTTTGAATCCAATGCTTCTCTAAAGGGACCATAAAATGAACTTGCATACCTGTTGGTAACAGATGAGTGGCAGAGTTCAGGACAGTGAGTTGTATACCAAACAAAATAACATGATGCTAAAATCAGCATCCACCAATCCACTGTGTTAGGCATAATTTCTTTTCTTACAGACTTGAGATGTCAATATATAAACACCGTAACAAGTGAATAATAGTTAACAACAACGATGTGATGACTCATGGCAGCAACAAGATGCATAAGAGGAAATCAAATGCTATGAACTATGGCAGTAATGAAGAGAATTGCCTGAGAAAGAAACAAATTCATGCACAAAGGAATCTCTAGAATCAACACACCACCCATTGTGAATATCTTCAATACCCATGATATGATATAGATATCCATTTATACCATTTCTAGATCCTTCATAAAAACATTCTTATAAGTAATATAAGAGAGCAATGAAAAATGATTACCCATCCTAAATACTTATCAATTTCAAATTAGTTACTTTCTTTTTCATTTTAATTAATTTCTAAAATTTTGGATGTACGTATGCGTCTTCATAATTAACTACACCAGAAATTTCCAATGCAACCGGGCACAAAAAATAAAATATTACACGAGGATAAAAAATGGGCAAGTAATAAAATTACTTTGCTGTGTAGGACATTATCGAAACATGCTGAAAGCCTTCAGCATCAAGAGCTGCACGCATTGCTCCTACCCGACCATCCATCATATCACTAGGACTGACAACATCTGCTCCCGCTCGGGCCTTTTTGTACCATAAACAAAGAAAATAAATTAGACAAAAAATAAATGGAAGTGTATCATAGAAGTGCAGAAAGGAAGCCAAGTTGAGAACATAAAATCCTGTGACAACATATTCAATTAACAAGGCTCAACTACTAATGTCTCTACATTTTTTGGTAGCTATTACTTTTCAAAGCATCGAGACACCATGTTATCCCAATCATATAATCAAAATATGAAAGTGAACAATTAAGACATGCAGTCATATCACCTGGGCTACAGCTTGTTTGCATAACTGATGAACCGTCTCATCATTCATAATAACTCCTGCAAGATATCAAGTATAGAAATTGCGATTGGTACTTAATTGACTAAAACCAAGAAGGATCACTTACTTCAAGAAAGTTCCAATCATGCAAAATAGCTTCCCGTCTTCTACAAACTAAAGTTGATACGGGGAGGAGATAGTGACACAACCTATATAGCTAAATGATGGCAATTCTTTTCTGAAATCTTTACTCCTGAATCACACTATCAAAGTCAGGATAAACACACCAGAAAATATTAAGCAAGTACTAAACTAGGCTATAAGCTCGCTATCTTAATGAAGGCTTCAAAAAACCCACCAACCCCATAGAATCACGAATAGAATTTATTGCAAAATGGAACAAATTAATGCTTATTGTTACCTTAGCCTTGTATATTAATCCCATATGGATAAGGCTTGATTGTTGATGTATACTTTTTTTAGTCACACACACACACACTAATAAAATTTCATCCATATTAATTCTGTGAACAAAACATTAAAACAAAATGGACTTATATCCACCATTCTTGGGTGAACCAACCTTTGAACAAGAATGATCATTCCGTTTCTATTACTATTCCCCTTCCAATTGCAATAAAAACTTCATTCCATGTTCCAGAAGTACCCTAAAGATTATTGTATAAGTAGAATTAGATACCCTATATGAAAACCTAGGATACACATGAGATGGTACCTCAAATAATAAATTAAAAACGTATACTCTTCTTGTGTTCCTTAATTTTTGCTGGATCAGAAGGTGACAAAGCAATGTGCATTGCATACAACAGGCACTATTAAGTTATCAAACAAATAATCTATAAATACAAAGATATCTAACAGCTTTTTCTTGTGGCATAACGCTCCCTTCCCTAATAGAAGACCTGGAAGCAGGAATTTTCTCAAAAGTTGAGACAAACACAAATGAGCAACAACACGTGGACATGGCCATTCACATGTAAAATGTTTAGTTACTTTTGATGTGCCAGTTTCTGTCCAAATCATTTTCCACCGGAAACAACCCTTTTAATTAATAATGGTGTTTAATACATATATCCTACATGTACTTTGGTCTATAAGGTGGCAGGAAAAAAAATAGGCTTACATATCAAGAGAATCTAATTTGACCAACTATAGTTTTGAATTTTCTCAAAATGATTTATAACTCTTACCATCTTCTCTTACTATACCGTCATGCCCATCCGAGGAATAAGGATCTAATGCAACATCTGTGTAGATAACCTGAAGCAAAATTGTATTAGAAAGGATATTATTGGCTTAACTTTCTACATGCACCAAAGAATATAATATCTACAAATTATGGAAAATTACGATCACTTACAAGGTCTGGATACTTATCCTTGAGCAATCGTATTGAACGAGGAACTAAACCATTCTCATTGTATGCTTCATCACCTGTGGGAGACTAAAGAGGAAAACCAGTTATACTAGATTTTGATTATGCTACAGAAAATCTATGGTATGGAGGAGAGAGAATAGAACCTTCAAGGCATCAGGAATTTTGGGGAAGAGCACAACACTATTAACACCAACATCTCGTGCTTTTGCAACCTGAAGCATAAATTGCATATTGCACTTCAAACACTTATACAAGATATAGCAATAATAATGTCACCATCAACCATGCAATTTGGCAATATAAAATCGAAACGCATTGTGTGTGTGGTTTGGCATGTGTATTTACTCATTATTTATAATATACACAAGCAAAAAGTTCCCACCATTTATTGAACAAGCAAGCAATGTAATGGGCAGATTTAGGATGGTAAGTAGAATGCACAAGCAAAACCTTCCGAGTTCCCCCAACATGGCATGATTCAAATAATTTAGATACTTAAAGGAACAATCAAATCCTTCTAAACTCTTCGACCAAATTTAAACAGCATCAAGCTTCTAACCAGTAACTTAAATAATAGTCAAAACAATGAAGCTAATCCACAAAAGAGGATAACGATACTTTGCAAAAAAAAAAATGGCAAGACTTGACGTTAGTCAATTGTCCTACTAAGCCACTAAGGATTGGTCCAGTGATAAGGGGTTTGGGTAGTATGCATGAGGTTTGACCTCATTGAATATAATTTCCGAAGTACCAAAAAATTTAATCAATTTTCCTGCTAACAAGGACTACCAGATGGAACATCTTACATCCAATAAGAATTACTTCGTTAAGTCTACAAATAAATGCTAAATATACTGCCAAAAAAATGGAATATAAAATGATAACAACTTGGTGTTTCTAGGGACTGAAGTGAGAGAGGACTTCAAAAGAAAAAAATACTACCCTTGATTTTTCAAAAAACACTAACAGTTACAAAATTCTTGTTTGTCAGAAAAGTGACATGGAAGCAAAACTAAATACTCCTAAACAGAAATGCATTGGAATACAAATATGCAAAAGAATATCTATGAATCTCCAATCAATCTCAAATTCACAACAACTTTCAAATTATTTTGCCATGTCAACTTGTGATAATTCTATGACATTTTGAAAATCCCAGTCTCTGTTTTATGTGCATACTAATATCACAAATATGTAAGTGATGCTTGAAGCGAGAGGTGACCATGCTTTAGGCACAGCAAACAGGGCAATGCGATAATTATGCTTAGCATGAGAGTAAGCAAACACAGAAACGCAGATAAAAACCTCTTCCACAAGTCCATGCCTCCATCCAAGCCTATAGCATCCAGGCATAGCCCCAATTGGCGTGTCTTCCTCACCTGCAAGTTTAAATGCTCTAATCAAAACAGTTCGGGCAAATTATACTACCTACAAAGGAAGAAACACGAAAAAGAAAACCTTCGTGAATGAAAAGCGGACACACGAAATTCGCAGGCGATATACGTGTCTCCTGAAAAGCTTCTCGAAGCACCGGAGACCTCCGGCTCCGGCGAGGACGCCTGTTAAGCAGCTGATACAAAAGCAAATCAACCCCTTAGCAAGGTGTATATACTCTCACAAGTCATCACCAACAACAACGCACAAGGTCAACGTGTTTGGTTTAGCCATTAAACCCACAAACATGACAATTCCCAAAATCAACAAATCCAATAAAACAATCGAGTGCGAAATCTGCACTCACAAGCGAAGGGACCACGGGAGTCCCAATCGGGGCAGCCGGTTTGGGCGGCACGGGAGGCGCTTCCGGTATGTTCCCGGCCACGACGGCCGCCTCGCATTCGGCGTCGGTGAGCCCTAACTTCTTCTGAGGTCCAGCACCGTATTGGTTGTTGCTAGCTCTCACGGCGACAAGATGCGGAGGGCGAGAGTTCGTTGCAGCACTGCCGGGACAACCGAGCTTCAAACTGGATGGTGGCTGCGCTCTCAGACCAGCGAAGTCGTGTGAATCCAGAGAACACCGATTCGCCGTGAACGGCACATTAGAGATGGTGGAAGCCATGAATGAATCGCGGTGATAGAGAGACCTGCAGCATGCACACTCACTTCAAGCAAGCTGAGTTTTCAGATAAATTGTAAATTTGAAAGAGAGATTAACCATTCAAAGATTGGGAAAATTCTCAGGGGAAATGGAGTGGAATCGGAGAATCTAACCTGCGAATCGATGAAGAAGACGCAGGCAAAAAGGGGGGGGAGCGCGAAGAAAATGCCTTATCGGATGGGGGGGGGATCGTGGGGACCAATGAGAAGAGAGTTGCAGGAAGAGGATAAGTGAGGCCCACCACACTGGATCCAAATGCCCTCTGTGTGCGTGCACTCCACCGTACGCATCCACCTACCCTGCCACCCTCCACTCTTCTTTATGGCCACGTGTAAATGAAATAATACACGGTTTATTTTTTTTGGGGTCATGTTTATTTCGTCAACGATATTTTTGGTCAACTTAACCAAATAAAAAATGGTATGGGCTCATCGAACACAATGATAATGGGTCAGACTGAAAAATAAAAATGGAAGAGACTTATGGAGGGGATCCAGAATATTTATTGCCCCACTCTGAGCGGGCCTGGAAGCAATTGTTCTTTAGATATTTCTGCAGACTCGGTTGGCCTCATCTGTATCGCTAACGCAAGGTAACGAACTACAAAAAACAAAAGAGGGAAACTGTCCCATGAACTTTTTACTTGTGCCACATTAGTCCTTCAAAAACAGAAATTGTGTTTTTTATTCTTTCTCTGATTTTTTTTTTCTTTCAATGTGTCATTGACATTCCAAATTTATTTACTTTATATTCTCCAAATTTTTTACTTTATCTTTTTTTTAATCATGCCTACATGTCATTTCTTTAATAATTATTACTATATTATTTATCGTGCTTACGTGTTTTTATAATAGTAAACCTTCTATTTTAGGGTTCTAATGTAGATCGTTGTGTATTAATGTTTAGAATCCCTTTTTTGTTATTGAGATTTTTATAAGAAGGCATATTTGCTTCATCTATTGATTTTTTTTATTTATTTAAATATTCCCTTTCATATTTCTTGGTCATTAAAATCTCAATTTTTCGTTTAGAAATCATATTTTTTTATGTGATTATTTACTCACAAATGTTTATTTGTGTTTATTAAAAAATAAACTTATTATAGCTTCAGTGAGACTCGAACCCAAAACCTCTGTCATTTAGAATAATGACTTATTCACTAGACTAGCATTACTTTTTACAATATTTTGTGCAATCATATTTATTAATATAATTTTATTATTTAATTTTTTTTTTAAAGAAACCCTAATCTAAAGAGTCCCTAGAATTCTCTCACACTCACACTCTCATCTCATCTAAATAATCTGAGAGAGCTTTATTGGCATTTTCCTTATTACCAATCTAAAGAAGTGTGAGAGTGGTTTAAGACTCTCCCAGTGACTCTTTAGATTATGGTTTATTTAAAAAAAATTAAATAATAAAATTATATTAATAAATATATGATTGCATAAAATATTGCAAAAAGTGATGCTAGTATAGTAGATATGGCATTATTGTGAATGATAAAGGTCTTGGGTTCAAGCTGTCTGGCTTATTCCCACCCCTATTGGTATCTGTTACTTTGAGCAAATAAAAATTGATTTATTTCATCTGTCATTCTCATATATTAATGGAATATTTATTACAAAATTAATAATTTACCCTTTACACAAATTTTAACCACAACGAACAATGAAATAAATTAGTAATTTAATATAGGCATTTTGATAAACAAATTTATAATCAATCCTTGATTTTGAATTCCTTAATTAGTATGCAAATACCTACAGTGGCAGATAATTTAAACCAAAGGGATGATTGATTTTGTTATTTACTTCGTAGTCTATTTGGTCAACAAATACTAACTTGCTCATATTTTTTATATATAATCAATAATAATACATGCAAATGTTGATAAATTAATTTCATGTATATTTATAATTTCAGAATTAACTTTATATAATTTATAAAATAGTTTCTTATAAATATTGATATATTAAATTGGTAATAAATAATATATACCTTATCCATGTAATAAAAAATATATGTAGATTACACGAGAAATGAAAGAATGCACGTTATATGAGAAATGAAAGAAAAATATCATAATGATATGCTACACCATTTTAACAAGTTGTGACAAAATTTCTTGCTATATATAATTTTTTTGTGGTTGCTTAAATACCTCATGGGGATAAATACCTCATTTTACTTAATTTATCTATATTTTATAATTTTTAAAACTAAATTTATCAAATTTTATTATTATTTCATGTTCTATATAATTGTAATAAATTTTTCATTAGTCAAATCATTGAAAGAGTCAATTTATAAGAAGTTTAAAGATTTGTGAACCATTTAAGTTTACGATGCACCTCTCTGTAAATATTGTATTGAAAAATATTAATCTATCACATCAGATCATATAATCCATTAATATGTCATATTTGATCCTAAAATGATAATAAAATTTGATGAATTTAGTTATAAAATTATTTAAAAAATGAATAAATTAAGTAGCAAAGAGTATTTATCCCATGGAGTATTAGAGAAACCACCTAATTTTTTACTATAGACATAAAAAAATTTATTTTTGTATTTTAAATTATTTTATTATATTTAATTTTTAAAAATATAGTACTACTAAATTATATGAGTATTATCTTTTATTTTTATTGTAATTTTTAATTTATAATTATTTATTTGCATTGATATTCTCCCGAGAACTTGCATGTAGTTGATGAATGGGGACAAAAATAATTGATGCACGAGGTATGAAGTAGCAACATGAGTAGAAGGTTACACAATTTGCACAATGCTAATCAGTTTGAATTTATGAAGCAGAAAATGAGTGAGGACTAAAAATGTTATATTATATCATTTGTATGAAGTAGAAACAATGAGAGAGTAAATTGCATGAAATTAACCCGTTATTTATTTTGTTATTTGAATTTAACTCATCAGACGTGCATCGCACGGATAATTATATGATTTGTGTGGAGTAGAAACAATAAGCGAAAAAATTATATGAAATTGGTTCATTAATTATTTTGTTATTTGAAATTAACTAATCGTCCGTGCATCATACGGGTAATTCACTAGTTTCACTATCTAAACTGACACACGCTCATTTAAGGCGTATGAAAATACATAATAAATCATGAATTGAGTTTACAAGTTTTTGTAATTTTTTTTTTATTAATGTTAGAGGTACACCCAAAATGCGTCCACGACACTGTTATTGTATGGCATATGTATAGTTACACAATAATGTTAAGTGCACAAACTTTTTTTAAACACGTGCACAATTTTTTTTAAAATATAAATCAAACCAAATATGCAGTGCATTAAATAACGAAAAGTAGTTATCGTACTCTCTCATATTTTTCACTCACACTCTAAACATGTGGATTCATTCTCTACTATATATGCAGAAATAAAGAATATGAAATGAAAATACTGTGCACAAACTTTCCAAAGAGCATAAACAAATAATAAGGCGAAATTGAAACAGAAACAGAGAAGAAAATTGCACTACGGACATTCACAAACTTTTCAACAAACATGTACAAATTTTTGAACAATCAGAAACAAAGAATATGACTGAAACGAAAACAAAAACGAAGACGAATAAGAAAGTTTTGGTATTCACATATACAAACTTTTGAATAAGAATGCACAAAGTTTTCTACATGCATGCACACATTTTTTAACAACTAGAAACAAAGAATATGATGGAAACAAACACAAAAATGAAAAATAAAACTTTTGTACTCACATGCACAAAATTTTATGCACACGTGCATAAACTTGCAGACAATCAAAATCAAAGAATATGACGAAAACGAAAAATAAAACTTTGTGGCTTACATTTACAAATTTTTGAACAAACATGCACAAACTTTTATATTTGAATAACTTGAAACAACGAATATGATGGAAATAAAAATGAAAACCATGTGAATCATAACATCAATTGTGAAGAAGAAAAAAACAAAATTTGAATGGGGAAGAAGAGAAAAATAAATAAATAATAAGAAAAAAAGAAAAGAAGCAGGCTAGGGAGAGTGGAAGAGATGCATGGGTAAGAAAACACACATTAAATAAGGTGTACAACAACTAAAAACACACATTAAATGAGGTGCACAACAACTAACAAATTTTTAAATGTACTCATAACATTTTTAATTTTTTTTTTGGACATCTAGATTTTTTTTAAGACATTTTTGGGCATCTAGATGAGTATTTGTATGCTCCCTCCATTATTATTTGTGCCTTTTCTTTGCCATTTAATTCATAATTTTCCGTGGCGTGCGTTTGCCAATTTACACAATCCATTATCAACACAATAAATGTCGAAAAGATTTAGATATAAGAAAAAGAGATTAAAAAGAAAACAAAAAAAAATAACCACAAAAGTACGTAGCCCTTTAGCGCATCTACTAGTTTCATACATCAAACTACGAGGAGGTGTCACGAAAGCCATAAGCCAATCATATCGTATAATATATTAACATGTTTTATGCTATGATCCAGCATAATTGTGAAATGCTTTGAGCATTTTGGCCTTCTTCAATGGAGGGCGGGGCTTACATAATTGAGGAATGAATTTTACCACTTCTCTCTACACAAACATCTGGCTGCCGGTATAGCAAAATATGTAATGATGATGTCAGCACCAGCCCGTCTGAGGTCCATTAGTGATTCCATCATAACATTTTCTTCATCAAATCCTTCACGCATACAACCATCTTTTATAAAGGTGTACGTATTGACCAGAAACCTGGTCCATGAAATGAAGAAGAAGGTTAGATGAGAAGAATAAAAAATACACAGAACCATAGGTGCAATAACTGTTACACAAGTGTGATGTGATTTTTGTAAATATTTTGCCTTAATACTAGAATCAGCTAGAGAAAGAACCTGATATGCTGCAATTGGCAAACGAGAATTGTCTTTGAACAGCCTTATCAGATATCCATATGACTAGGCTTCACCTGCAAGCCAATATTTATTGGAAGTTAGAAAAAAGAAGATGTACAATATATAGAAAATAGTGCTATATTATTTATACTCAATGAGGAAAAGATAATAAAAACGGTTAGAAATCATTTTATTCTCATTATATAATCAAAATTTGCAGGTGAACATATAAGCCAAGCAGTCATATTACATGGGCTACAGCTTGTTTGCATAACTGATGAACCGTCTCGTCGTTCATAATAACTCCTACAAGATACCAATGATAGAAATTGTGATTAGCACTTTATTGACTGTAACCAATACGAATCACTTACTTCAAGAAAGTTCCAATCAATCATAGTAGCTCCTAATCTTTCAACCAACTAATTAAAGTTGATAAGGAGGAGATAGTGATACAACCTATATAGTTGAATCAGAGTTAGATAAACCCACTAAAAACAATTAAGCAAGCACTAAACTAAGCGAATAGCTCCTTATCTTAATGCTTATTTTGTTACCTTAGCCTTGTATATTAATTTTATATGGAAACTCAAATAATAAAAAATAAACTTATACTCTTTTTGAGTTCCTTATTTTCAGTTAGAATTGTTAAACTATCAGGCAAATAATCTGTAAATACAAAGATCTCTAAAAAGGTTTTTTTTTTCCCTCTTCATGGAATTAGCAATTTCCTCAAAAGAATTGGGACAAACACAAATGTGAGATACAACATGGACATAGTATCTAAAAAGAAACAAATTATAAATTATAAGCTTACATATCAAGAACAAAATACGTATTTCACGTGGACAAATAAATGCTGTGGTTGTACGATGACACTAATCTTAGTATATACCAGAACTTTTCCAATTATAAATTATAGGCTTACCTATCTAATTTGAACCACTATAGTTTTAAATTTTTTCAAAAAAAAAAAAAAAAACTTATAACTCTTACCATCTTCTCTAACTATACCATCATGCCCATCTGACGAATAAGGATCTAATGCAATGTCGGTATAGATAACCTGAAGAAAGATTGAATGAAAAAAACACGAGAGAACATAAGATCCTCAAATTATGAGAATTGAGAAATTATGGTCATCGCTCACAAGGTGTGGAACCTTATCCTTGAGCAAGCGTATTGCCCGAGGCACTGAATCATTTTCATTGTATGCTTCATCTCCTGTTGGAGACTAAAGTGGAAAACCAGTTATACTAAATTGCGGTTATATGCTACAGAAAGTCTATGGAGCGCAAGAGAGAGGAAGAGAATTACCTTCAAGGTATCTTCAATTTTGGGGAAGAGCAAAACACTATTAATACCAACCTCTCGTGCCTCTACGACCTGAAGCATAAATCGCATATTGAACTCTTTAAACACTTATAGCAATTATATTATTGTCACCATCAACCAACAATGCATTTTTAGCAATATCAAATGGAGTGTTTACTCGTTTCTCATTTTATATGGCTTTTTTTTTTTCCGGTTTGTCCGGTGCATTGAACAAGTTCAAAAAAGGGATAACTCTCATTTTCGTCCATGAAATTGTAAGTTCAAGTCACTTTGATTTTTTTTCATTTAAAATTTTATTTTTTAATCCTTATAAGTTATAGACCAAATTAGTCTCCTAATTTATTATTATTACTATATTTTAACATTTTCGTTGATTTGTAATGACAACTGAGTTTCAAATGAGTTGTGGCAACACCTTTCAATGAGGTCATGAGAGCATTTACAGTTGCTAATGACCTTTTCAATAATAATTGAGATTTGTAGCTTCAAGTGCATCCACAACTAGCCTTTGGTGGTGTCATACATTTATCACATTTCATTTAATATGAAAAAAAAAATGACAATGCAATACTTAATGATAATGAACTGAAAGAGTAATTTCACCTCTCAATGTTCTATCCGATCCAAAATAAGTGTAACTTTTACCTTCTATTTTTAGGTGCATTCATATTCATAGATGAATGTATTTTGGATACCATTTAGAGTCGAAAGGAGAAGTATATAATTGAGCTGATCATGCTTTAGTCATACATGTGATTTGTTAAAAGATAACATGATTCTATATATCAGAGATAAATTTATAATAGAAGGTTAGCCTATTTATAGGCTGAAAACTCAACGGCCAAAAACAAATCACAATCAATCTAAATTTAATATTATTATTCTTAACACACTCCCTCAAGCTAAAGCTCCACGAGCTTTCAGCGTGTCACAAGTGAAGGTTGTTAAGGAAAAACAAGAGCGGAGCCAAGGATTTATACGGAATACATCGGAGACTGCACAGAGGTAGCGATATGCAACATTGAAGACTGCACGGAGGCAGCGATAGGCAACATATGGAGACTGCATGGAGGCAGCGATAGGTAACATAGGAGGCTTGCAGAAGAGCATTGATCTGGCAACAGCGACGACGACGGGTCTTGGATAGCGACAATGACGTGGAAGATGGACTCGACGGTGGATTCGACCTCAGAGAGCGGAGCGGCAGATGTTGAGGACGCGCTCGGGGTTCTTCTCGGAGGAGTCAGGGGAGAGAATGGAGGAGTAGCGGCAAAGGTGGAGGTGGCGGAGACGACATTGCTTACGGAAGGTGTCATGACTCTAATACCATGTTAAAAGATAACATGATTCTATATATCAGAGATACATTTATAATAGAAGGTTAGCCTATTTATAGGCTAAAAACTCAACGGTCAAAACAAATCACAGTCAATCTAAATTTAATATTATTATTCTTAACATGATTCATTTGGGTTGAGAGTAACAGCAGATAAACAACCTCTTCCACAAGTCAGTGGCTCCCAAGCACAAAGCATCCTGGCATAGACTCAATTGGAATGTTCTCCTCACCTGCAAGTTCAAATGCTCTAATAGAAACGTCTCCCCACAACAAGAATGAATGCGTATAAACTAGATCTTTCATACTAAGAGCAAACCTTCGTGAATGAAAAGTAGTGGTAACACGAAATTGGCAGGTGATATACTCGAATCCTTAAAAGCTGCTCGAAACGTCGGACAACTCCGGTTCCTACGAGGACGCCTGGTAAGTGGCTGATACAAAAACAAAAAAATTAAAATACTCAATAGGGTATACATACATACATACATACATACTTATATGCTTGGTGCATCATTTATGACTAACAATCTGAGTTGGAAATCTACACTCACAAGTGGAGGGACCACCGGTGTCCCAATCGGGGCAGCCGGTTTGGGAGGCGGCGCCGCCGGCACGTTATCTAACCCTAACTTGTTCTTGGGAGGATCGTTTTGGTTGTGGCTGGCTCTGGCGACGAGAAGGTGAGAGAAGGAAATAAAAGTTTGTTGCAGTGATGCGGTGACAACGCTTTGCGTTGAATGGCGAATTACTCATCGGGCAAGCCGCCGTGAATGAGTTTGCATATGTTACTTAGTTTAGGTTTCTAGGCTTTATGACTGTGTTTGGAGTTATTAAAAAAAATGGATAATTATTTGATTTAGTAGAAATATTGTGTTTGAGAGTCTTAAAATTGATCGGATATGATAAGAGTTAATTTGATTTTAAAATTTGAAAACAAATCAAATTAATCTTATTTTTAAGTATTTTAAACGTAACATTTAATTTATTATAATTATTTAAGAATCCCCTTTATTTCAGTGAAAAAATAAAATAGAATTGAGTTATATATCTTCTCTTTGTTGATGTAATTTTTCATTGAGCAAAGTTAGGTCTAAATCTAATACATGCAAGTCAACACGCATGTAGGTATATGTGTAAGTGATTCTAAGCGTGTTCAAATTCTTCACAATTGTGTACCAAAAAGCGGAGGAGAAGAAGAAAAAACTCCGCAATCACTTAAGAATATCTCAAAAGCTTTAGCCACACTCAAATAAATAAAGTAATATGCGTATTTACTTTTATTTAGAAAAAATAAACAACTACGATACATAGTCTTCCCAATGTGCGAAGATTTATGCAAACGTGGGATCAAATCAAGTCGTGAATTTTCACGCGTGAAATCTTTGATGTTTATGACAATCAACATAAGTGATGTATTTCTATGATAGATGCTAGGCCGAAGGCAATCACGTGTTTAAAAGTTCATATATTATTGGTCTCACTAAAGAACAATACATTCATAATATATATAGAGAGATCTTCAGAACAACAGGGCAAGTCAAAAGAAACAAAGTTATGTACGAAGAATTTTAAGACTATGCTTGTTAAAAGTGTTGGTGTTTTCTTTGTTTTGTTTTATTTTATTTTATTTTATTTATTTTACCTTTTCTGGTTGCGATCATATGACAAGATGTGGTTTTTTGGTTGGTTTTATTAGTTTGAGCTCTTCCTCCCCTTTTGTAATTTTCAACTGATCAACGCGGTAACTATTAAAATGTACACACTAAAAAAAATTTAAGAGGTGGTTGAATAAGTAAAAAAAAAAAAGGAAAAAAAACATTCATTTATCTAATAATTAAAAATCATGCCAAATCATTTTAACAAAATTTCTGATTGAAAGATTCTGGCAATGCAGCGTCTTTCATTCATTAAACAAGTATTTATTTTAAAAACCTTCGAAAATCGAATTCATTATAGTATACACATCAGGACTTTAGTTTTGGTTGTACGTGAGAATTTGGGTTACCGTTTTCTTTTTGTTGATTCAATGGGCCAAACTGCAAAGCCCTGGATTTCGGCTCACCCTCTTTTTGGGTGTGCGAGAGGGCCGAAGCCCAAAACAAAACAAACAAACAAAGAAGAGGCCAAGAGACCACAGGAACCCGTTAGCGGAGAAATCGCTATCAAGACTCAAAGCCTTTTGACCGAAAAATAAAATAAGACTCAAGTTAGCCATCTTGTTAGTGAAGGTGTGTTGAGACATATAAAGATGGTTTAAATCTCAATTTAAAATATTAAAATCTTTTGATTTTAAAAAAATTAGTTGAACTCACTATTACCAGTGGGATCTAATGATCTTACTATTTAGATTATGTTATAATTTTATGTTTTATGTCTTTATTTTATTTTTTTAATTCTACATAATATCTCGATTTTAACAAGTTTAGTTCCACTTTAGAATCACACTCTAGGATAGCGTTTAATGGGCATACTAGGACAAAAATATGGAGACGTAAGGATAAGAGGAATGCGTCTCATGTGTCCCTCCATTATGAAGATATAAAAATTAACTTTTAAATCATCTTTAACACATCTTTTGTATTATTCTCTTTTGTATGTGCAGAAATTAGCTAACAAATCATACTGAAACAAAAACAATTTTATGTTTTTGTCTTCTTTTCAGAATTGATTTTGTCTGTATTATTTCTGTATTTTCTATTGGGAACCCTTACCAAACATTACAGTAAGATCACCCTTCTGTAGCCATGCTCCCAGGCCAGTTGAAGGCCTCTATCGATACCCCAAAGCTCAGCGGAAAACGGGTCGCCCAAAGATTTATGGGTTAGTGGTTTTAGGTTAAGATTTTTACCTTTTGAAAAAATTGGGTACATGAACAACTTAGTCTTCAATTACTTTGGTTTTTGGGTACTTACCTTCAACCTACAAATAACATGAAAGATATTGGGATTGCGCGTGCAAACTTTATCTCCATTTTCTGCTGAGTTTGAGATTCACAGTTGCATTTGTGGTGTCTCTTAAAGTTTCATGTCTATATGATGAAGGCGTTGCTTAAGATGTGAGACATATGAATGAAAGTCTCCCTAAGATTATTCATTCAGGCTCATAATGTCTAGCAATTTTTTGGCTTCCAGTCTTCCTTCTTGTGCATCAAATGTATATCACCCACGGTGTGAAATTGGTCCATTCTTATATTAATTAGTATTATTTTAGTAAAGAATCATATGGCATAATTAAATTACTATGGCACATCAATTTGCGTTTATGATTTTGGCAACTAGCTAGCAAAATCTAGTAGGTATGATCCAATAGTGTAGAGCTTGAATAATACGCATAAGATTAGGGTTTCAAATTTTAGTGTCACCGATGTATCAAAAAGGTACCCCACCCTCCCTTTGGTCCCTTTTTGTTAATTAATACGAAAAATGAAACATTCACAAGTTAGGTTTTAATTTTTTGTATTGTGTATACTTACAAAATATTTGTTGAAGAAAAACTGATGACTAATTTCTAGATGGACATTGAGAAGATTATCTTCTTCTTTAATTTTTCTCCTCTAATGTTTGATATATATATGGTCCACACATGAAAGGTCTGCTTTAATAATTTGGAGGCAAAGATAGATATGGGCCAGCATGTATAAATATGTGTAATATGAAGCTGGCTATTTTATCCAGACTCGGAAAACCCCAACATAAGCATATTAAAATTTTATTGAGAAAGGGACCTCTCATGCAGATTTAAGGGTTTTGATCTTGGTTCAAGCACTTTTTCATCTTTTTCTTTTTTCTTTTTTTACCTGTCACGTTTTTATAAAGAGGGAACCCTTCTTTGCCGTGAAAACAATGTGTCTTTCCTATATGAGGTTCAATTCTGGTGAACCTTTTGCCAAATTTTCAAACACGAGATCTTTGAATGATCATGCGTATATAACTTGATAAAGCAAATCAATTTGTCGCAAGATGGGATATGGTATAAACTGATATGAAATAAAGTGGCTGTGGCATGCGCCATACATTCATTCATGTATACCAATTGTGTTTTTCCTTTCTTTCTTTTTTTTCTTTTCCTTTTTTCTCAGAAGCTGTGGTGTTTGTTGAGAAATCATCATTCATCAACTATTATGTGCTACCAGTGCTCACCTATATATCCAAGATATGCCTTCTACTATTTTTATTTTTTAAGGAATCCTTATCTTAATTTTTCTTTCCATTAAATTAAAGTGACATCTCATCTATCTAAACGTCAAACATATAATTTTGATCCATCCGACTGAAAAACCATCATCCATATATTTCATTTTAGTATTAATTAAAGTTCAATGTGACCTTAAAAATTGGCAATCAGCTCCCCATTTACAAACACTAAATAAAAGTGGCAGCCTGACGAGATCTCTAGTTCCATCCAATACTTTCTTTGTTATTTGGAAAAAAAAGTGAAAGAAAAAATAATAGAAAACTTATCATGCATCATGCATGTATGATCTTTATTTTTGGTAGATGTTTTTTATTTTTCATGATTTCAAACTGAGTACAAAAAATTTTAAGTTGATATTCTAAACCAACATATTGTTGAATTTAAAGGGTCTTTTAAACTTAATCTTGTGATTTGGTTAAATGGCAAATCCCACATTGCTTAGTGTTGACTTAAAGTAATTTTATATATGTGAATTTGATTAAAAAAAACTAATACTTATGATATTGAGCTGATAATATGGATTTGGGTATTGTAATACCAAACGCGCTATGCAACCCTTATTAAACCACATTTGCTTTTGGGTTATTTTAACGGTTAGATCCAACGTCAATTCTAAGCAACCTTTGACCTTTATATTTCAACCCATCAGAAACCAAACACACACCTCTAGAGCTCTTAAATAAACGATTTGTGCTACAATCGTCTCATCTCATATGTTTTCCTTATTGTTACTGTTTAAAGTTAGAGTTACTGTCTCCTTGTTTTAAGTGTTCCCACTTTACTCATGGCTTGTTGTCTAAAATATTCTATCGTCGGCACTATTGTTACAACATATGTCACTCATGAGATTGACAATTTTTTTTATATAGAAATAAGAAATTAATTAATTAATTAATTAAACTGTTAACGAAACTAATTAATTAACTAAAGTCGGTCAGTTGACCAGCCCAAAAAATAAAAAATTAAATCTAAGACAGGTGCGCATTTATTTCTAGTTCTAATTGTAATTCCTAAAACAGACAACATTGTTGGTTGGCCCATCCTCTTGGAAATTTATGTGCAAAAGAGAACCAAAGGGAGAAGGCCAAATTGAGGTGGACCCGGAAGCAAGATTTAATGAAATCTCGTATGATTCGGGTACGACCTAAGTTAGTTGATTAGTAATCGGTCAAGATCATCCTAATTTTCTTGTAAGCTGTGGTCCCATAAGTTGTTACTTAAGTCAAAATGAAAAAAAGGAAAAAAGGTAATTTGAATTAGCAGGTGATTACGTAACGGAGGGCACTATGATAGATTTCAAATTACGCTTAATTTTTTCAAATTGAAGTATTATTGATCTTGCATTTCTATTCAAATGTTTTTTTAGGGATATTTTTATTCAAATTTAAGCGAGGAATTAAAGTGTATTCAAATTGATCTTACATTTTAGTAATGTCGGTTTTTAGTTAATGTTAGGAGTAAATCTAACAAAGTCTTAAACCTAACATACATGACGAAATGACCCGACTAAGATGTTTAACCTAATTACATGTCTGCCTGATTTAAAGGCTTGTGAACGTTATAAAATTTAACATAAATTATCATGAAGCTTGTGAACATTACAATATTACAAAATATGATATAAATGCATGTGAACGTATTGATATCCGAACGGCCATATTTAGGTTATAAAAGAGCAGTTTTTGATACTCCATAAAATATATTTTAACACATTATCACCCCATATCATTCATATACAAAATTGGGCGTTAAAGTAATTTTTTTTAAAAACCACCACTGTTAGGCCAGTCAATGATCATCGTGTACTACCATCTCAGAGAGGTCTCGTGCCTCACATGAGGTAAGAGTTACAAATTATCTCGGTCTCAACCGAATTTCACGTAATAGTTTCCATATATATGATTGCCATCAAGGTGTGGCATATTTTGTTTTTAGGCTGATATGATTATGAAGAAACTTTATGCTGTGTTCAAAGCTGGAATCATAATATAAAAATAAGAAGAAAGAGCAGGCTGATTAGTTGGAATTGTTCTGAAGAAAGTTGATCATACTCTGTGTTGACGGAGGCTAATTAAGTTTTCTGTTAAACACCAGGTTATTTTGATTGCCATACGCCCAACAGAGTTAATGAAATTAAAAAAAATAATAATCTGGAATGAGAATGTTCTTCGTAACTGCCTGATTCCATTAGACAAGGAATTATGATGTTTTGAGAGAGTATAAAGGCTATGGAAGAGAGACTTTCATTAAAGAGCAGCGATGATGATTTGTACTCTGCTGAATATTAAATATTAAATATCTTATATTTCTAACCTAAAATAATAAATTTTTGACAAAAGCCCAATTTAACCCATGTCAAAATAGTGCCAAATAAATTGGTAAAACACAAACTTATAACCAATTTGAAATCAAAATGAAAATATCATGTTCATATTCTATTTTTTATTAACACGATTAATGTTATATTGACACAAGAAAGTCATGAATGATAAAAATTTTAAGATAACTCTCTCATCTTTTACACTTTTAGTAATTTTAAATGAAATCAAAAAGTTAACATCTTGCGATCGAGTCCGTTGTGGACTCAAACATCGTATCCCTGCGTTAAAAGCCATCCTAACTTAGTGTTTAGTAAAAGAAAAATATTTTGTGCATAATTAAAAATTAGTCAACTTACTGTCACCACATTCAATTGCCTTTTTTTCCTCTCATTTTTCCACTTTCTCTCATGCTCTTTTTTGCTTTTTCTTTTGCTCAATTTTTTTTTTCTCTTCTCCACCACTCTCTCCCTTCATTTTTTATGATTCACTAGACATTACGGATTTCGGAGTTTTCATTTTTGTTTCCATCATATTTTTTTGTTTTTGGGTGTTCAAAGGTTTGTGTATTTTTGTAGAAAAATTTGCGTATGCTTATTCAAAAGTCTGTATATGTGAGTACTAAAATTTTCTTCTTCGTATTCATTTTTGTTTGTCATATTTTTTTGTTTTGTTTTTTAGTGTTCAAAAGTTTGTGTACGTTTGTAAGAAAGTTTGTGCATAATTGTTCAAAAGTTTGTGTAGGCACTAAAGTTTTTTTCTTTGTATTCATTTTTGTTTGACACATTCTTTGTTCCTGGTTGTTCAAAGGTTTGTGTATGTATATAGGGAAATTTATGTATACTTGTTCACAAGTTCGTGTACGCGAGCACCAAAGTTTTCTTATTCTTTGTGTTCATTTTCACTATTTAATGAGACGCAAATACAATTTTATTTGATTTTCGTATTTAAAAAGTTTGCACATGTATGTTAAAAAAGTTTGTGCATGTGTGTAAAAAAATTTGTATACACAATCATCGTTATGTATAACATACATAGCTATACGCATGTTGATTGAATTTCAATTATACACTTGACATTATTGTAAAATTTGGATTGAAGTGCAACATTTATACAAGTTTGGGGGTTTATTATTATATATATTGAAATCTCAAGTGCGATTGCTAATTAATTACCCTACATTAAATAATAGGAAAAAATAAACTATTTTAGTTTCTAAATTTTTTTAACACACATTCTTTAAACGAACATAATCTTTAAATGAAAAATTGTCGATTAATTAATTTATATTCTTGTCATGATTTTGTTACCCATTAATGGAATATGAGGTCATGAGATGAATCAAAAAGAAATGCGAGGGCATGGCATTAACCTTTAACTTTCACTTTGCCCATGCCTTGATTTTTTTTATGTACAAAAACTTTGAGAAAAGAAATAACCAATTACCTTTAGTATATTTTAATATTAACTGCTTAGATTGGTCTGGGTGATCCTATGACAGAGTTTGAGTCGAAGTCACATGTGAATGGTTTGTATTATATATTGTTAAAGAGTGAAGACACAAAATAGCCATAGACTCAATAATAAGGGTAGGAAGATATATGCATCATAAATTGCATCTATAGATGTTTCTGTTTTTTTAGGCATCTAGATGAGTATTTTTATGCTTCCTCCATTATTTATTTTATTGGTATTTTCTTTGCCATTTAATTCATTATTTTTGTGTGGCGTGCGTTGCCAAAGCGTAGAGTCCTTGTTATCAAAAAGATTTAGAGTAAAAAATGAAACCAAAAATTACTGCAAAGGAAAGGAAGGAACCAAGTAAATGATTGTGGATGATAGTGATGTGATCTGACGGTTCATGTGCTACCACGTTAGAATTCAGTCCCCAGTGTCAGACGATGATTAGGTCTACACATGAAAGGAAATAACACGTGGCAGACAACAATTCGGTCCCGCACTCAAGTGTGAAAAAAGGAAGGAAAAAAAAAACTATTGATTTTGAACAAATTGACTGAGCCTATATAGTAAAGGAAAAACTTTCTGCTTTGGACACCCTCGATGGGAACAGATTCCAAATATTGAGAGATCTATATATTTCACAAGAGGAGGAATGGGTTTTGGGGACCCTACTAAAGATTATATTTGCTTGGACCCACTTAAGATTTCAAAAATTTGCTTTGTGGGACCCCCTCCCCTTTTGGTCCCAACTCACTCACAACAGCCTTTATTTAATTTCTTGTCCTCTTTACTATTTATCATACAAACATTAATGGTATTGCTTTTATATTAATGTAATGTGTATTGTGTGACATTCTTGTGTATGCTTAGTGGTCCCTCTATTAATGTTGATTTCTGTTTTCTTGGTTAGATCTTACCATTCTGAGAAAAAAAAAATCCTAATAATCTTGTTGGATTCTGTGATGTGACTTGTTTAACCTAAAGTGAACTATTGAAGGTGAGGAGTGATCTATTCCTTGCTCTTACCCTTCCCAATTTAAATTGGAAATTTTGGTTGCAAACAAATTTTTAGGATGAGGTCTAGGGCGATGTCAACATTGCGTCCAATTTCAGGTAAGCACACATCCCTTTTTGTAATATTCGGTGAGATTTCATGAAGATCTTGTTATGGTTGTTTGCGTAATTTTGGGTGCAAAGTAGCTAACAAGTATTAATTAGATTAGGTTATCACACTAACAAGCAGAAATTTGGAAGAGAGAGAGAGGTGGAAATATATATCACAATGATCATCTTGGTTGACCACATTTGAAAAGGATCGGTTCTTAAAATCTTAATTCAAATCTGTTGTCATTCTGTAGATATAGTCCAAAAGAATCTTCTTATTATTATGATGAAACATTTAATTATTTGGTATTAAAATAAAATATTGACATGTAAATTAAGCACTCCCATTGACTAGATCAAGCCCTACAATCTTGCTTAATTGTGCAACTTATTTCTAGTATCTTGTTTATTATACTTTATTCAACATTAGTGCTGTCACAATGACTTTGCAACATATAACTACTTAATTTGGTGGGGGTTGGGCATGTGAATATACATATCATCAAACATCAATAACATAATTTCTTCATTATTTTTATAAGAAAAATACAAATGCGCAAAATAAAATGTAAAAGAAAACCAAAAGTGGCTCAAAGTACTTCAAATTAAATAGTGCCTGGAATAATAGAATAAAAAAAATTATCAATTTAATTTATCCAAAAAAAATTGGGTGTATCCAAATTGCAACATAACTAGTTAGGGCTACATTTTTTAGTGAAGTATTCCTTCTATTTCTTAATACTGTATTTAGATGCATTGAATTATTAATTAATATAAAAAAAAAGAGTAAAAGAGACTAAGAGAGAATAACTAGAATAATGACAAAAAAAACTGAGGCTCAAATTATTTCAAGAATTTTAACATGAGAGACTGATGTGTCATCCTTTGATTTGCCGAAAGTCATGCATTCTTTCTCCCACATTTAATTACTTTGGCTTTTTCCTCCAATAGCACCGCTGAGGTGAGATTGGAGCAAAGTCTTCAATTATCTTATCCCATGCACGCATTTAGATTTAATGCAGAGCACGGTGTATTTTGCAACAGTAAATTAAATAAAAGTAGGTAGACAATCAATAATACGAAGAGAGTAATGTTATTTATACATTATAATAATTAAATATTAATAGTGGAAATTATCAAAAGAGAAAAAAGTACATAAAATATTTGATGGTAATTGTAATAGATGAGGCCAAGATTATCTACTCCTAATATCTGATTTTTAATGTATGAATAACGTTATCATTTCTCTCTCGCTATTAAAGTAAGGCGAAAGTGAAGAAAATAAACCCCACTAACGCAGACAAAGTCACTTTCAAGTTGAGAAAAATGAAAAGGAAGTTAATTAATATACAGCAGTTTAATTAGTTAGGAAAAAAGAAGGAAGGGGGGCTGGGTACGTTTAATTGATATTGAAAGTCATGTGTATAAATATAATTAGTATGAATCGACACCCTTTCCATCATGATGATGATGACCGAATGGGAACAGACATATCTTTGGGTTTTTTTTTCCTACCTTGGTAATCAAATAAAATCCAATTGAAAGGGGAAGGAGAGAAAGAGAGAGAGAGAGGTGTATGTGTGGTGGTTGTACCAGCTTGGGTAGGAGAGAATCTAAGGAGAAGATCTCATCACTCCACACACACACACACACACAGTAACCGTTTCCTCTTCCCACACACCCACTTATGGCTTATAACCAAAAAGCTATTGAGATAATTACATGCCACCTCTCTCATTTCCTTTCCCCTCTCTCTCTCTCTTTGCGTGACACTACTGATCAATTACTCACACATATATAGATATATACTGCAAGAGATCATCAACACGCTAGAAAAGTCTAATTCATCAACACTAGCTAGTACTGAGAGAGATAGATAGATATATGGAGGTTGTGGATGCCAGAAAGCTACAGCTACAACTACAAGAGCAGCAGCCACATTTTCATGTGTTGGCAGTTGATGACAGTGTTATTGATAGGAAGCTTCTAGAGAGGCTCCTTAGAGGTTCTTCATGCAAAGGTAGCGCTAATCTTGTAATTAACCTTTTTCATTTCATTTTTTATTTTTTACTTCTAATTCCGTACGTGGCTAGCTGCTTGGATTCATTTAATTTAATTTAATGTATATATGAATTTGTTATACATGCAGTGACCTGCGTGGACTCTGGTGACAAGGCATTGAAATATCTTGGCCTCGTTGATGACCATAATCTTGATGATAATACTTCTTCTTCAACCTCTTTAGAGTCATCACCTCATTCTCCTTCTCCTTCTCCTCATCCTCATCACCCATTACAGCAACAGGTAATTTCTATCTTCTTACTTTTGTCGTGCATCAAAGTCCTAATTGATTTGCTTCTTAAAACATTTTCTTTTTAATCTTATTTTTTCAAGTTTTATTTTTAGATTGAAAATCAAAAAGCTCAAACCCAATTTAGACAATTAGCAGTACATCATTGAAGCACCAACCGAGAGAGATAAAATAACGCTCTATAGTGTCTCATTTTTCATTTCAAGTTTATCAGGAAGAAAATTGAAATTAATTTCCATATTGCATGTGCTTAGTTTTGTGTCCGTACATCAAAATCATCATCTCAACATAGAGCTATATATACACACACCTTAATTTTCCTGTAACAGCTAATCTTTTTCAAAACAAGATCGACAGTTGTTCATGAACGGCATCCCCTAATCGTTGTACAGCACTTTTTTTTAATTTTTTTTTATTTAACTCCCTTCTTTAATTTTCCTTCTTAAATAATATTATTTTAAAACAAATGTGTATAGACCATTTATGTGCTGATAATTATCAAGTGTTACGCATGTGTTGGTTAATTTGAGAATATTATCTTTATCCTTAAATCACCTTCTTGAAGATACATAGAAATATGGTGGTATTGAGTAATGAGGGGGGTTTCTTGAGTTGTTGGTACTGTAAACAACATGGAATTATTGTGTGGAATCGCATAGATTGAAAGACTAGTCAGTTAAGGCAAATCTTATCTTAACCACATAAAGTGACTTTCTACTACAGTTGCCTATTTCTCTTTCATCACAGCTTCAATTCAATTTAGGCCGCGCATGCATACTACATATTATTGTATCAATCAAAATGCACTATATTATGGGTTATATTCACAGCTCAATTCATCCCCCCTTGACATATATTGCATAACTATATATCAGCATCCTCAACACAAAAATATCATAATTATATATTAGCTATGCATAATTGCGTATGCTAGCTTCGTGAAGATCCATTAGTATATTAATCTGCAATAATTGTCTCCATTAGCATCATAGCTGGATCAGGAAAAAAAAAAAACCATACAATTTAATGAATTACACAGCTCTTTGTGGAAAAAAGTGGAAGCCTTTTTCATTGTACCGTACGTGTACTCCTATTTGTTATTTTTGATTCACCATTACCTCACCAATTGTACATAACATATTACATGCCCTTCTCTACTATTTTCTTTAAATCCCTCTTTTGATAAAAGCGTACGGGAATAAAGGCTTTAGTATTACTCAAAAAATTTCAATTTGAGTTTCACTATTGATTTTTCCCCTTAATGAGTCGGTCAATGACGTAATTAAGTTTAATCCAAAATGAAAAATGAGAAAAAAAAAGTACTTATATTTATTTTATATAAAATATTACGTATTAACTCATAATTTATTTATTATTTGTGAGTTCACACACTGTTGTATAATAAATAAGTACAATTCATCATAAATAAATAAAGACGTAAGATAAGTATGTGTAATGTACTTACTATTGAACCTTATAATTTGGATTTGCAGGGAATCAAAGTGAATTTGATCATGACAGACTATTGCATGCCTGGGATGAGTGGCTATGATTTACTCAAACGAGTCAAGGTCAAATTAAACACCAATCCTTATTTACATAATACATTCTCCCGACATATTCCAGAAATTCTCTCTCTCTCTCTCTTCAATAGCTACCTAACATTGTACAGTACTCACTCTGAAAAAAGATGCCAAACATTCCCTTCCGCATTAAATCAACAGTTGGAATCTATAATCATCTTCTCTGATTCACTTTGCAGAGGGCAGAAATGGTCTTGTTTTTTTAATTACAGCATCATAACTTTGATTTTTTGAAAGAAAAAAAAAAGGAGTAAAAACTGCAATTTTCAGTAAAAAAGAGAAAGGAAAAAAAGGAAAAGTTTGCAGATTTCAAGATCTAAGTTTGCTTTTGCTTTTTTTCCTTTTGTTATTTTTTTTTTTCCTTTTCTTTCTTCTTAATTCTGTTGACATTGCTTACTGCTGCAGGGATCTTCTTGGAAAGATGTTCCAGTCGTGATTATGTCATCAGAAAATGTTCCTTCCAGAATCAGCATGTAAGATTTTTTTTTTTTTTCTTTCTTGCTAAAAATGTTCACTTCTTTCTTTCTTTTTTTCACCTTTTCTTTATCCACTGACCTGTTGCACATTCATTTATTTAACTTTGGGTTTTGCATAATTGAAATACATTATCACTTAGTCACACACCAAAAATAAATAAATAAAATAGAAACACCAAAAAAAAGAAGGAGAGAATTTTTCTAATGAGTGACATTAAGAAATTAAAAGTGTACAATTTTGTTTTATCGATAGGTGCTTGGAAGAAGGGGCTGAGGAGTTTCTATTGAAGCCTCTTCAGTTATCAGATTTGAAGAAGCTTCAGCCGTACTTTCTGAAATCCCTTGATAATTCTTGTGAACAAGAAGAATCTGCTAACAGTTCCATTGATCCAGACAATGATGACAATCTCATCAACAACAACAGTAACAACAATAATAGTATTAGTATTAGCAAAAGGAAGGCCATGTCTCCTGAGCCTCCACCAGAGAGATCAAAACCCAAAATGAAAGGGTTGGCAGTGGTGTAAAGTAAAAAGGGAAAGCAAAACTATAGAGGATGGGTGGATGCATATTATATAGTTTATGATTATGATCTTAATTATGACGACTTTCTCCTAATTGACTCAAGAGCTTAATGAATTCCCAGTGTGTATTAAACTCAAATTCGTATATAACCGCGTTACAAGACTCACATCAGGGAACAATGCCATTTAGGTGGCGTTGGCGACTAAATCATTTTGGAACGATTTTGACAATCAAAAGGAACACTTTTCGAAGCTTCAACAATATATCTTCCACTTCTTCAATTATGTGTGGATTTCCAGGGGTGTGAAATTTAACCTAATTAAGCCTAGCTATAGGGTATTACAAAATATTTTATATCTGCATTATAAACTCTCTAGCAAGTTTAATTTTAATAGGTTTTGCTTTGAACTCGCGCAATATTGGTGCACGCAACAGACCAGAACTGATTAATTTGGCGGCAAGACGTAAAATCAACGTTTTCACATATAAATTCCCGTGAATACTGTGTCGGGTCTCAATTCTAAAAAATTGTTACGAGCTGCTGTCATTTTCAAGTATACATAATTGAAGAACAAAAACACTTGGGGTACACCCAAATATCTACCACTAGCTGCAATATATGGTTTGTTAATTCTCCAAAAAGTAATATGTATCTCATACCAAAACGGAAAAAACGCAATCCTAACACGACTTGCACTCACACACAAGTGAGTTTTCACTCACTCTCGTCCTCTTCTTTCTCGATTCTTCATGCAGTCATCTTCTTGAAGCTTTTCATCGTTCTTCGTTTTCCACAGAATTATCATCACGCATCATTATCTGTTCTTCGTTTTGATGGATTCTGATGTTGATCACCTTATCCAAGCTCCAAATTCATCAATGGAGTTTGAAGATCAAATAGAGACAGCAAACGAGTATGGTGATCAATTGATTCTAGATCCAAATTCATCAATAGATTCTGCTGATCAAATCGATGTGATGAACAGGTCGGGTTTAACTCATCAATCAAACTACTGATCGAATTACGTTGTTTGTGCATTTATGTTTGTCATGTTTATGGAATATGGTAGTAGAAGTTTGTGCAGCATGCATCCTTCCTTTTATTTTCTTAAATACTAATTTGTGTTAATTACGTGTTATATTTGTGCATTTATGTTTGTAATATTTATGCAATATGGTAATTAAAGTTTGTGCAATACTCATCCATTCCTTTAGTTTTGTCTTTTAGTATTTATTGTTAATTGTGTTAATATGCTTGTGCACTTATGTTGTATATGTTTGTGTTAACTCCAAAACAATTCTGAAAAGATTAAATGATGACAAACATGGATTGAACTTTCTAATATGTGTGATAAGTGTTTCAGATTAATACAATAACTCAGATCAAACACAATCTTTAACCCATGGACAAGCTAAGAAGGAGTTGGCCCATTATTCTAAGAAGCAAAAGCTGTCTATATTGTTGTAGCAGCAACGGATCTGTTTCTAATTCAAAGAAGCCCCAAAACCCACTAACCAAGCAAACTATTGAAGCCTTCCATGGACTTAATAGACTAGCAATCTTAAAGCCCAAATTCGTGGTCCATTCATACAGCTCAGCAAGAGGAAAATTTAAAACAAAAGCAAGAACAATAGTTCACGGACAGCTCATTCCATTGACCACAAATAGAAATGACAATTTTTAAGCAAGGACAAAGCTTGACTAATGGAAGATTGACAACATAACAAGAAAGGACTACAACCTGCAACGTTTAGAAAATGAGGTCTGCAACGTTTAGAAATTTTTAAGCTAAAATAGCTGAGGAAATGAGAAAAGCAAATAAAAAAAAGAAAGAGCAAATATTTTCTATGTACATAGAGCTGAAAAAAAATGTGTTTCCCTTGAAGTATTTTCAAAAATTCTTTTTCTCACCTTTCATTCTAAATCCTTATACTGATTGTGTTGAGCATTTATGCTTGCAAAAGGCCAAGATTATTGTTCATTAGTTTTCTTGAGAACAAGCTAACTCTGTTTTCTTGTTAGGATTTTTGTTGGGAGTCTCATTTAGGAAACCTTGAGAAGATTGTCTTTGATATTGATGTTTGTAAGTTGGAAAATTATTGAAGAAAAACTCATCACTTTTGATGGGAATTGGATGTAAATTCCATTTTAAAATTGAACCACTATAAATTATGCTTGAATCTCTCTTTCCTTAACTCTGACTTCATTTAGAAACATCTCTCTAGTTTAAGTTCCCCTTTTTTGTGAAACTCAAATTCTGCCTCAACAAACTTATCTCTCTGAATTTCAAGAGATTTCTACTGACAGAAACAAATTTTTACCCATAAGAAATTAGTGTTTAAATTCAACCCTCATTCTCTAAGCTACATCAAACCATTAGTTTGTGCAGTAGTGTGCTAAATGTTTGTGCATTACTCATTTCGTTGTTTTGGTCTTTTAATATTCAATGTTAATTGTGTGCATATGTTTGTGCAGTAGTGTGACAAATGTTTGAACACTACTCTTTCCTCTATTTTGGTCATTTAGTATATAGTGTTAATCATTTCATATGTTTGTGCAATAAGGTTGTAAATGTTTGTGCACTACTCATTCTGTTGGTTTGGTTTACTATTCAGTGTTAATTGTGTTTATATGTTTGTGCACTTATGTGATATATGTTTGTGCAACAGGGTTACAAATGTTTGTGCACTACTCATTCCACTGGTTTGGTCTTTTAATATTCAATGTTAATTGTGTTCATATTTTTGTATACTTATGTTGTATATGTTTGTGTAATAGGGTTACAAATGTTTATGCACTACTCATTCTATTAGTTTGGTGTTTTAATACTTAGTGTTAATTGTGTTAATATGTTTGTGCAATAGTGTAACACATGTTTGTTCACTACCTATTCCTTTGGACTAGTCTTTTAGTATTTAGTATTAATTGTATTCATATGTTTGTGCATTTATATTGTATATGTTTTTTGCAGTAGTGTTTCAAATGTATGTGTACTATTCATTCCGTTATTTTGGTCCTTTAGGCAGTGTTTGGTAAGCGTCTTGGACAAAAAATATGGAGACGCAGGGACAACAGAGATGTGTCTCTTGCTTCTCTCCATCTTGGAGGTACGGCAGAGATGCGTCCCTTGTGTCCTGGACATTTCTTTTGTATTTTTCTTTTTTAAATGTATAAAAATTAGTTAAAAAAATTATCTTAAGACAAAGACAATTTTAATTTTTATGTTTTCGTGTCATTCTCCAAACATGTTTTTGTCTCCATTGTCTACGTATTTTTTGTCTAGAGACGCTTACCAAACACTACCGTAGTATTCAGTGTTAAGCGCAGACGATTTGTTTTTGTCGTGCGTATGTGCACGCATTCATATAGCAGAGTAGGCATTATAGTGGAAGCAATTGGTTGAGAAATATAGGAGTTAACTGATTATGCGATGTACATGTAGCACGACTCATTGAAGAACAACGTATCAAATCTTACATTTAAATAAAATGTTAGATATTTGAATTAATTTGTCGAGATTAATGCATTATACATGTCTCTTATTTATGATTTTTTTTATAAAAAAACATGATTAAATAATTAAGTTATATTATTTTATTATTTTATACCATTCAATGGTATAGAAAAAATTTAACTTAAATAAGTTTTTAATTTCTATAATATAAAAAAGTTTGTATTGGTTCTTAAAATTTTTTTGTTAAGATTTAGTCTCTTAACAAATTTTGTTCGATTTTAATCCCTATAATTAGTTTTACATGTGACACGCTACTTAACAAAATTCATTTTTAATACTCATCTACTCAAAAACTCAATCCAACCACTAACTCAACCCCACCCGATTTAAATTTTTTTTTTTTTTTTTAAAAAAACAGACCCTCTCCTTCTTTCTTCTCCGATCCAAACAAAAATTCATAGCCAGCAGTGTACAACTGAGAGCCCCATCTCCATCTTCCAAAACAACATCTGGATACCTACACAACGACAAACCAAGCAAAGAGTATCTCTGTCTTCAACGACAACAACAAAGACCCTCAACAACAACACAGCAGAAGCCAAAAAATCACTGCTAAAAAAAAAAAGAGAGATTTGAGTGGAAGAGAGATGTTAAACGAAGTTGGTAGACTGACGCCAGCACCGCTATGACAGAGTAAGTGGTTGCCGCCGATCTGACGACGTCGTCGTTACACTGTGACAATCTGGTGTCACTCCCAAGAATCGACGCCACCACCGTCGTGTGTGGTCTCACCTTCGATTCGCTCCACGAGTCATTATTCTTCAGGACATTGACGAAGTGAAGACCATGGTGAAGTTTCGTAGTTATGGGTTTGAGGATTTGGACTTCTGAGTTGAGATCTATTTCTCTATTCTCTCTTCTCCCTTCTGAACCCTAACCCAGCAGAGACAGGCTCATCGGTGACATTCGCCGCCACCGCCGGATCGTTCCTCAGCTCTTTCAACGGCGTCTCCATCACAACGCTGTCGTTTCGGTCACTTCTGGGAGCCAAACAGGTCACTCTGAAAGGATCCGAAGAAGGACCCCATCTCTGAGCGCCAGAGATGCTGCGACACCCAACTAACGCTGAGTTGCTCTGGATAACAAAATTCCACATAAATGTAGAAAAGAAGGTAAATTATCAATACCTAGATGAACAAATCAGCTGATCCCATCAAAATTGGGGGGAAAATCAATTTTTTATTTTGTTTGGTAGCTGACATAAAAACCCAGAAATATAGTGAAATTTGTACGCACTCTGGATTCCTGTCATACCAAAATGTGAACAAAAGAATAAACAAGACAAAGACTTAATTTTTCATTTTGCTATTCTGATTTACCAGCAAGAAATGTAAGAGCAAGAAGAATAAAAATCAAATTTTTATTGTTTCTAAAAAAGGGGTGGATGTATGAATTTGAAGAAATTGGATTAGGTTAGATTTGATACAAATCTAGGGAGGGCGTGCTGATGTGGAGAGAATGGCATACCAGAAAGGAGCATCTGTTGGAGGATATCATGATGGCGACAGGAATGGTTGAAAAGAGAGTGGCCGTTTGCGTGGAGGGAGATGCCGTTAGGGTGGGTGAGAAGAGGGAGAAGAGTGGGTGGTTCGTGTTTTTTTCTTTTTTTGAATCGGGTCGGGTTTGAGCATTTGGGTGGGTCAAATGTGAAATATGGATTATACTACGTGAACGGTTATGTTCACTGGCCAACTTGGGATTAAAAATGAACAATTTTTTTTTAATAGACTAAATCCTAATGAAATTTTTTTTAAGAACCAAATACAAATTTTTTGACGTTCCAGGAATTAAAAATTTATTTAAACCAAAAAAACTTTGGGAATTTATATTTTAATCTATGTAACATTAATAAAAACCAGCATTCAATCTCAACCTGAGTTATGGACCTACGGTATTAAATTTGAGCCATTAGAATGAACTCAAAATTTTACACATTAAATATGTGTTCTGGGTTGGATTTAAAAGGAGAAGGAAATTTTTTTTAAAGTGTACTCAAGACTTTTACAAACAGCATTGCTAGATAGCTCAACACCCAATTGAAGGGAAATACAAGACAATCAAATCATACGGTGGTTATTTTAAGTTTAAATAAAATAAAAATAAAAAACCAAAGTTAAATGGATGGTTTGAAGTTGCCGAGCAAGGGAGTCGTTTGCATATTCATCGAGCTAAAAAATCATTTTCAAATATAAACAATGATTAAGCGCCAAAACATTTTCTTCTCTTAAATCCAATTCACAAATACACCTTAGAGATGATTATATTTGAGCCCATTAGAAATGTGCATTGGTCAAATTGGCCCGAGTGATGAACACTCAACAGCTCAGGGTTCAAGGTTACAAAATATGGATTGTCTACCTTAAATCTTTTTGTTTTTGGTCACGAACCTTCAATCTTATATGCATTTTCATATCAATCCAATTTTAAAGCACTTTGACCGATACCTGCTTTGTTGTATTTGGTTTAAGAAAAGGGTTACTGGATGCACAGATAACCTTCATGGAACCCAGGTTGTACGAGGCCCAAGGATAGAAAATCCAATGGACCTTTTTGTTTGGCCCACGGAAATATATATTCCTTTTTTCGCGAAATGAAATCAATCCAGGCAAGGACTACAAACAGCATACGCAACAATGATTGGAAACAATTTTCTTATAGAGGAAAAAAAAATGAAAGAATACGCAAAACCACGATGTTTAAACTCATCCACAATCTAAACGAGTCTACTCATTTTAATCGAACCGAAAGTTTTTACCGCCACAACTTCTCCAGTACTAAACTGGACTACGCCGAACAAAAACTCCCGTCTTATTCTTATTCAGTAAAGCATATATTAAAATAAAGGAGAAAACCGAAAAAGGCTAGGCTAAGGGAGATAGGTTGGCACTAAGATTCACAAACATGTTTCGTTCTCTACGTTACAAAGAGCTGTAAATGTAGACTGCTGATCCCCTACATGTAACTTAGTGTGTCGGTATCCTCTCAAAGGAACCGCTCCTTTTCCTGCAAAGGGGGAGGCTAGATCAAAATATGAACGAGAAACTACAGCAGAGTGGGCAACCGATGTCATAAAGATAGCAAGTTACCTTTCAAAGCTCGTCTTTTCCTTGTTCTTGCTGGGCAGGGTCATCTTTTCCTTGTTCTTGCTGCGCAGGTTTATCCCGGTTCTTTTCAATGAATTCTATGATGGCTTCCTTGGTCCTATCACCGTCATAGGGTGATATCTTTCCACTTGCAGACCGGAAGTACACAGTTGGATAGCCTTGGACATCAAAGTCTTCACTTGAAATATCATTAGCAGTTGCATCCTGGAACATGACACAAATGTCATGCACAAGAAATTTTGGCGAAGATACAAAACATGACAATTTCATTTCATGTTAAGAGTCGTTCTTAAGTCTGCCAACACAATGGGAGTCATTTTTGTGTTATTTTGTATCACTGATTGAATCAAATATACTAGCAGAGTCCTCCAAATATGAAAACTAGATACATTTCTTACCATTTTGGCAATGACAACATCAGCATCACTTTGAAATGAGACGGCAACCTCATCCAGTATTGGAGCTAACTTTTTGCAATGACCACACCACGGGGCATAAAATTCGAGCAAAACTGCAGGTAATTGTGTTAGTAATTAAATTTTTCTAGCAAGCGAAAGAAATGTATGATAATTAATGCTATAACACAATCACAGATACACAATTGTATCAGGACATAAGGACATCTCACTTTACATGTACAATTAATGCTACAAATAATCAGGTGCATAGAATAATTCATGGAAAGAAAAAAGAAAAAAACAAATAGAAGAAGCAATTAATTATACCATTCTTTCCTGATTTGTAAACTATGTCCTCAAGACTGTCCCCAACTACCACTTTAACAGGTTCATCATTAGTTTCGGGAATAGGTTCAGACTTCACATATGGTGCAACCTTTCCATCCTGAAATATTAATAGAAAAGAAATTATAAAAATTACAATCTCCAAGACAAACAACAGCCATTGTAGAATTTATAAAATTGAAGACCTTACTAAACCCATATATCCTAATTCCAACTAGAAGAGATAAATACTGAAGTAAAGCAGGCAAAAGCAAGAAGCTATTCAAAAGAAATAACCATCACCTTGTAGTCCTTCAACCAAGTTGGAATTTGATCCGCTTCCAAATTGGGTTTAAAAAATTTCTTCCCATCATTATGTTGTATGATGATCAGAGGTACTTGCTCTTCCTTAAGTCCAAAATACTGCCAAGAAAGGCCATTCATAATTTCAAATATTGTTATTAAGCAAATGATAACAATAGAATGTTAAATATTTTCATACAGACCTGGAAGGCGCCTTGACTGGCCTCAACATCTCCCACCAAAAAGCTTACACCCTGTGTTCTATATTGCTCAGCAGCTTCACGGTATTTTGATTTCAAAGATTCAGCACCTTCGGCAGTGAAGTTGATGAACAACATTGCCTACCAATTTCAAAAACTTAATTTAGAATAGTGGGGAGGGGAGGGGAGGGACGAGAGCCAAAAGAAATAATACTGGGACAGGAAATGTAGTTTATAGCATGCAATGTTAGGAAAATGCTATTGAGTTCAGAATGGTAAGGGGTGGACACTAATAATAGAACTCATTAACAAATATAAAATACTGCTACAACAGCATGATTAAAACAAATCCACCAGCTTAATGTTGAAGGAACAACACTGAATTAGATAACATATTACCTTTGGATGAGGATTGTTAAAGAATTTGACAACAAAAGGGTGATTGCTTGGTTCATTGTTAAAGACAGTCACAACAGGGATGCTAGATTCTTCAATGAATTTCTCTAGAGCTTCCACATTGAAATCCTACAAACATGAGACATCCATGACACAGATATACAACCAAAAGAGATAAAAGCACTAAAAATATGGAATATGTAACAATCAATCCACTGCAATCAACAATACCTGGGAGTCAACATAAAGCTCATCAAATGGCTTGAATAACCTAACTACGGGCCCAGTCACTGTTGATTCTCCCCGTGGAAGGTGTTTGGCATCCAGGGTGTGACCAAAGTCATAATCAGAACGCAACTTCTCTGCTAATGCAGTAAAGCTCTCATACTCCTCTCCAGAAAATTTTGGGAAAATCCCAACCTGAAAACATAGGAAAATAACATTATAGGCCATCACAAATTACAACAGAGAATATAGTGCAAAAGCACAATGGTTGGCCACTTACAATAACAACTTTGTTTTCGCCAATAAAAGCACTAGCATCATCAGCGGATTTAATTTCGGTAGATGCAGGACCACTTTGCTTCTTCAAATACTCAACAATACCATCTGCTTCACGGGGACCTTTGTATTCCTGAATGTTCTTTCCCCCATTTCTCAGAATCTTAATCGTTGGGTATCCCTTAACATCAAATTCATTTGCAATCTCTTTGTTCTTCTCTTCATTGGCATCAACTTTGGCCAAAACAACCGGAGGGTCATGACTACTCAAGATAGAAGCAGCTTTCTCATACTGCATGAATAAAAATGACAGAAAATCAGCACTTGCATAACATAATCATGCCAGGTCAGCTTAAAGGAAAACCCAAAGTAAAAGGTGAATAACATTACCTCTGGAGCAAGCTTCTTACAGTGTCCACACCTAGAAACCCAAAAGAACAAAATTAAAAATTATATACTAATAGTTAATAGAAAGAAAACTGCAATGCACTAAAATAGCCAACAATTTATGACCGCTTCAGCTCCCTATGAAAATGCATTCTGAAATTCCACCACAGTACACATAACCGAACCAAATTAAGGCATGCAAAACAGTAGCACGCAGCAGATTGACCAGCTGAAACCAGATTTTGACCAATTGACGGAAAATGCAAATCTAGCTAGGTATTTCACTGATCGAAGATATAATTACACAGACCGAATATAACATACGATCCAAGCCTAAATCAGCCTATAACACTCACATCAGCAAATCAACATAAAATTCTTAAACTAGAAAAAATCAAGATCTACAATACCGTCACCGCACAAAGGCTAATCATTAAAAAAATTAATAATAATAAAAAAAGGAATAACAAAGAAGATCGAAAAGCATACCAAGGAGCGTAGAACTCGACGACGATGAAGTCGTGCTTGCTGACAGTGTCGTGAAAGTTGGAGTGATCCAAAGTCAGAACGAATTCCTTGGCGGCCTCAGATTCATCGGCGGAGATCTGATGCGCGAGTAGGGAGAGAGCAAAGAACGCCAAGAGGAGGCAGATCGGAACCCTATACGCCATCGTTTTAGGCCCCACGAGAATGAAGAACAAGCCTTTTGTGGGATTCGGAGACGTTAACGGAGAGGGGAGATAGAGACTTATATGTAGTAGAAGAACGAGACTGAGCAGCGTTTTTATCTCAGATATTTATTTTTCTCTGCTCTCTCCAGCAAGTAACGGCGAATCTACTCCCTCCACGTTGGCACTATATCTTACGTGTCAGGTTCTCATTGCATTAAGTCTTGTCACTGATGTTTTATTTTTTTCTATAATGGTAAATTTTGGTGTTTTACGCTTTTGATTTTTTTCTTTTGACTGTTTAGTCGCCCTCAACCAACTGTGTTTTACTTTTACTAACCTTCTGAGTTGATTTTAAGTTTGGTATTCCAAATTTAAGTGAAGTGAATTGAAAATGATTTTGAATAATAAATTATTTTATTTAGTTATTTTTTAGTTTATTAAACTTAAATTTGGAGTGGTTTAAATTTAAGTTTGACAACTAAAAGATAAATTTATTTTTTAATTTGCTTTTGAAAATGAAAAGAGGATATTACATTTTTAACTTTTTAAAATATTAATTCAAACTATATTAATTTATCTTAAAACTATATTATGTTCTTTTTTGTAATTTTATCTCTAAAAGTATTTTTGTTTTATCTCATCTAAACAAAAATAATTCTGTCAAACTTACTCTTAAAATATCCAAACTAAACAAAAATTAATTCTTCTAAACTTAATGCCTCTAAAAGTAATTTTACAAACTTAATTTCTCCGAAACTTAAACCAAATGGGGACTGTGTATTAAGAAAAAATGATTGGTGTACAATTAATTTTCATGTCACCATATATCTGACCTCGTATTTTATACAATCGTTATTGATTCTGTATGCAATATTGACTATCAATGTGATTTGCAAGCGACCTCACACTCACTTCCACGTAGCCGTCAAACACTCATTCTCACACAATCGTCTCCACCAAGCATTGTTTTTGCGTAATTGTTATTCAATTTCTATAGAACCAATATCAAGCATAATCATTCAATTGATGAATTATGATTGATCCTAATTTGTCAATTGAATATGAGCATCAATTCGAGGGAACAGACGAGTTTAATGATCAGTGGATTATTCAGATGAAATCGATGCGATGAACAAGGTTTAACCACTCTAACAAATTGTTTATACTTGCCATTTTTGTGCAATATGAATTGTGTTGTTAGTAATTAGTGTTATTTTGGTTCATATGTTTGTGCACACATGTTGTATATGTTTGTACAAAAGTACAGGAAATGTTTGTGCACCTATGGTATATATGTTTTGTTATGTTAGTAGTTAGTGTTATTTTTGTTCATATGTTTGTTCACTTATGTTGTATATGTTTGTACAAAAATATGGGAAATGTTTATACACTAGTCATTTTCATGTTTTTTGTCTGTTAGTATTTAGTGTTAATTGGTTCAAATGTTTGTGCACTTATGCTATATATGTTTGTGCATCAGTGTGACAAATGTTTGTGCATTACTAATTAATATATTTTGTTCTTTTAGTATTTAATGTTAATTAGATTGTATGTTTGTGCACATATGCTATATAAGTTTGTGCAAAAGTATTGGAAATGTTTGTGCATCTAGCTATATAGTTCAGTTATGTCAGTAGTTAGTGTTATTTTGGTTCATATGTTGTATATGTTTATGCAAAAATATGGGAAATGTTTGTGCACTAGTCATTTTCATGTTTTTGTCGGTTAGTATTTAGTGTTAATTAGTTCAAATGTTTGTGCACTCAAAATCTATAAAACCTCAGCACAAAAGCTTGTGTCACTAAACAAACATTACACAAACATTTTTGACATAAGTTGCACAAACTTAAAAAGAAAATGAAGTGCAGTCATGCAATAGTTGCACAAACATCCTAGCCTACATTGCACAAACATGTTGTTCTAATTTTCACAAACTTAAAAAAAGTGTTAAGGTCTCCACAAAATTCACAGAATCATAATTCATATGGCCCAATATGCATTCAGAATCACAAATCACAGAAGATGGTTCGAGTAAACAAATTAGTCATGTTGCACAAACCTCTTCAACCCCTTTCGATTTCTTTTGTTCAAACTCAAACCCTATATATATGAAACTTTTGGTAGACATTATTGCATTTGCTTGAAAACCACAAATAAAACCTAACAAAATCGAAATCAACATTGAATACCAAAAACCGAACAAGAGATACATGTGATCTTCTTGTACCAAGTGTTTATACACTCTTCCTATCCGGAATCAATCAATACTAGATTTGGTGAGGTTGATTCATCGATTCATTGTTCATCCTTGATGCAAGACCTTGTGATATCTCGGAGTGTCTACGGTAGAAGGAGTGTGTAGTGAACGAGAATCCTTGAACTTTTTCGCTTTTGAAACAGAGAAGATAAGCTTGAACAGTTTCATTTTTAATGGGGCGTGCACGCACGCGTTATTGACGGAGAGTGAGCATCATGGGGATGCAATTGGTTGGCGGTGGGCTCGATTGTATTTATTCGTGGTTTGTAGTATGGTGGATGAAACTGGAGGTTGTACACGTAGCATGGTTGATTTATTAAATATTAAATAACAAAACTAATAAATAGATTTGGTTAATAACAACTTACCTCCTTGTATTATGGATATTGTGCACTTAATTCCCTAACGTTGCAAAATGTGCAATTTGACCCTCTAAAAATAAGACATTTCGTCACTTTTAACGTTTAAAAAGTTCATTAATACACATATGTTTGTCCCATGATATATTGTAAGGATAATATTATTCTTTCTTTAAAATAAAAAGCTTAGACAAATAATGTTTTGAGGACAAAATAGGAAGAACAATGAGAAAAAATAGCACCAATAACATCAAAAATCAAAAGCAACCATCGAAGAAACATGGAAAAAGTAAAGAGCAGAGGCAGCACAGGAGGCAACGTAAAAGGCGAACGAAATGTGATGAGCATGAAAAGGATTGAGGCATTGAGTTCTATTTAAAAAGGGACAGAGGTCACCATGAACGGGTTTTGTGAAATTAAGTTTTTTTTAATTTTATTTTAAATAAATGATAATTTTGTCCTTATAATATATTATATGAGAGACACATGTATACTAACGAACATCTTATTTGCATGACTCAGAAAGCTATGAAGTTGAATTTTGAGGGGTTGTTCACATGTGGATGAGGTGCATGGTGGCAGTATGTGCCTCTTTGGGTTGAAGGAATGAGATGGGTTCAATTCAAGTGATTGCGTGGCCCATTTGTGATTTTGATTGAGGAAAATGGGCCCCGGTATTGATGGTTGTAACGTTGTTGGTTGGGTGTATCCGTAGTACACTGATTGAAAGGTTGAAAAGGAAGGATAAGCCGAAAGAAGGAAAAGGGCTGAAAACCTCGGAAGTAGAGTAGTGAGATTTGAGCAGCCACCAAAAACCAGAAATTTAGAACAATATATTATTTTTTGGTTACAAGAACAAGAAACTATAAATTATTTTTTGGTTATAAGAAACAATAAATTAATGATGAAACGGGAACAAACAAAGAAAAATTAATAATGACTTTAATAATAATAAATTAATGAAACAATCTGCCAAAGCATTTTTTTACCGGAAAACAGACGGCCCCATTGTCTGTTTTTAACTGTTTATAGTAGTTTCCATCAATTTTTGATGCTTTACTCACATTTCTTTGACTAAAAATATTCGAGAAATGTAAAATTCTCTTGAAAATTAACTTCGACAATCTTGAATTTTTTTTTTTTTGATTTATCAGAAAAAGGACAAAAGGTGTACAGTCTCAAATGGGTAACCCCTTCAATCTTTTCAATTGCCTTTTTTTTAACATCCGAATTCCGAAGAGAAAAAGAATCCTTTTAATTGCTTAAGAAAGAAAAGTTTGACCGTAAAGATAAATATTAGAAAGGAAATTGTTTGGTTAATGTAAGGCAAATGTCAATACAACGGGGGATAGTATAGGGAAAAAAAAGGGAAATTGTTCAAAAAAAAAAATAGAAAGGGAAATTTCATTTTTCTTCTATAGAGTTGGTTTTTAGGAAGAGAATATTTAGCATATTTCATCAAGATTCTTTATTTTGTTAGTACGTGGATGCTTTTATTCGAAAACTGATTTTCACGTAATTAGTAATTGTTACTGGTATGATACCATGCGTTGCAAGAAATATTATTTTATACAAAGTGTTAAATAAATTTTAAATCCATAATAAATTTTAAATTTTAATTTATGTCGTTAATTAAAAAAAATTGGCCTGCATCCTTGATAATTTATTTTTAAAAATTTCATCCCGACCATCCATTTAAACTGTTGTGACAATTAACTTGATCACGTCAACATGTTTGCATGGAGGGATTATGCTAACGTTACAAAGTTTAAAGACAAAAACAAAAACAAAATCCTAACAAACATTTATTAAGAGTAAATTTTCTTTTAAAATTTATTAATGACCAAAAAAATTATTTGATCCTTTAATTTTAAATTAGATTGTATTTTTTATGTATTATACTCTTATCTATTTTGATAAATAAAAAAATATCACTCTTAATATTAAATTAAATGACACTCTACGCTATTCGTATAAAAAAAATGAACACTTCAGTTCTCAATCTACATCATACCTCATTTTTTTTCTAAATCAGTCAATAGTATTTTTTTAAAACTTTTAAACAAAGTTAATTAATATAATATAATTTTTAAAAATAATAATAATATATTATTTAATAAAATAATTTCAAATCTTTTAGATTAAAATATATATTTTTTGGGATTATTATTATTAGTTGTATTTATATACTATTTAATGTACTAATAAAATTAAGCTAAGAGATAATGATAAAAAATTTAACCTTATTTATAATAGGTTTGAGTTAACTTATTTAATAAATAAGTTAATTATTTTAACATAATTATTAAGTTAAAAATTTAAACTTTAAATTATTTAAAATATATTTTGAATTTGAAGATATAAGATTGTTTTATTAAATACTATATTATTAATTTTAAATTTATATTATATTGTATTAAATATTTTTATTTAAAAGATACAAAATAAAAATTATTGAATTATATAAAGTATTCTATTTTTTAATGATTTTAATTTATTTATTTTATGACTTATAAAAAGACTTTATTAGAAATAATATATAAATCTTTTAAGAATTTAAACATGAAAATTTTTAAGATTTTATTAAAAATTAAAAATTCACAATAAAATATTTCATTTAGGTCTAACATAAACTAGACCGAAAAATTTTAGAATTTTTATTTATTTTTTATTATTAAATTCAAATAATTGTATTAATCTCATAAAATAGGTATTTTAAATTCAAAAAATTATGGTTTTTTAACCAAATAATAATAGCTTATTATTTTAAAACTTATATTATATTATTTAATTTTATTTAAAGTTAAAAAGTTAATATTTTTTGCTTATTTAAAAAAATGGGGTGAAATGTCATTTGATTAAACGGATAGAGTGTTCATTTTTTTTTATAGAAATAAGGTGGAGTGCCATTTAGTTAAAAGATCAATAATGATATTTTTTATTTTTCAAAATAAATAAACATATAAGGTTATTCCTTCGATATCCTAGTGTTTACATCAAGAATAAGACCCACTATATAAATACATAAAAAAAATACAATCTAATTTAATTTTTACTGGTTAAATAATTTTTTGGTCCCTAATAAATTTTAAATTTTGCTTTTAGTCCTTAATAAATTTTATATTCTGCCTTTTCCCTTAATAACTTTTGTTTAGGATTTTATCCCAATAAAATTTTTCCTTTGATTTTCATTCTTAACTGATGGTATGATATTTAATTTTGGCACGTCAACATAATCCCTTACATGACCAATTCAACTATCACCTCAGTCATTAATGACCTAAATGAACAACAAGAATGAAATCAAAACAATTTTTTTTTTATTAAAGACAAAATCAAATATTAAAATTTATTAACGACCAAAAACGTATTTCACATTTTTTTTTGGTAGACAATGGGGCCGAAGCCCAAATAAAGAAACAGCAAAAAAACAAAACTAGCCTCCACGAGGCCACGCGATCTGAATCAAATCGTTCAGAAGAAGAGGGCGANGCCTTTTCCCTTAATAACTTTTGTTTAGGATTTTATCCCAATAAAATTTTTCCTTTGATTTTCATTCTTAACTGATGGTATGATATTTAATTTTGGCACGTCAACATAATCCCTTACATGACCAATTCAACTATCACCTCAGTCATTAATGACCTAAATGAACAACAAGAATGAAATCAAAACAATTTTTTTTTATTAAAGACAAAAATCAAATATTAAAATTTATTAACGACCAAAAACGTATTTCACATGTTAATAGATATATAATTCTTCACGCGAAAACTGGAACTTTGTCATCAACTTAAGTTATAAAGCACAGTACAATAATAAAATTTTCCTTCTTAATTATATTAGATGTTAGACAATCTGATACTTTATAAGAAAGAAACAATTACAATACTTCGTACACACTCTTAAATGGTGTTCGCCATTCTAAAAAAAAATATTAATAATATATATATATATATATATATATAGAGAGAGAGAGAGAGAGAGAGAGAGAGAGAGAGAGAGAGAGAGAGCACTCTCTTAGCAATGCTCTATATCAAAAAGTACATCACTCTTATGTTGTAATATGATGTGAAAAAGTAAGAACAATGAATTTCTATCACAAAATATTGAATATTATTAAGAAAAAAAATTATGAAATGTCCCCACTAGATGAATATATGATATATGATATATGATCAATATATGTGTATTTTCTCAATCAGAAATGCTCCATGTACACCACAAAACATGCATTCATACATATACCATTCATTTATACGCAATTAATGATCATTATACGTATAACCTACAATTTCTAAAATTATACACAATGCACCTCAATCCCGAACTCATTCTCGTCATCATTTTCACTCATCGTCTTCATCCTCTCATCCTTGCTCTGTTATGTTTATCATTGTCATCCTCATCATTCTCTCATCCTCTCATCATCGTCATCATTCTCATCCTCCTCATCTTCATCCTTTTATCATGTGAAAGTTGATTAAAATGGAATTAAGATGATAAACTGTTGATTTTCTTTTAAAATGGATGAGATCTATCTTTATCAATGGTGGTAAGAGTGTATGTTACAAAATATGATATATGATTGGAGTGCACAAAGTAATATTGTTGATATTAGATTGTAGTGCACAAACATTATATGACGATGTGCACAAACATTATATGACCTTAAACATTACGCACTTGTGTACAACATTGTGATTTTACTCAAACATAAATAAGTTCATAATCTTTATACATTTTTAGTCGACAAACTTTATAAAAATTGGTTCACATACATGTGTGTACACACTTTTATACATTTTAATGCACAAACTTTACATATATGCATATTACTTAATGCATAATTAAGTATTTTTGCAGAATATGATATCAGATTTTAGTGCATAAACATTATATGACGATGTGCACAAACATTATATGATCTTATGCACAAACATTAAGTACTTGTTTACAACACTGTGATTTTACTTAAATACAAATAAGTTCACAAAATTTATACATTTTCAGTTAACAAACTTTACAAAAATTAGTTCACATACATGTGTACACACACTTTTATACATTCTAATACATAAACTTTACATATACACATATTACTTAATGTATAGTTAAATATTTTTGCAGAATATGATATCAGATTTTAGTGCACAAACATTATATGACGATGTACACAAACATTATATGACCTTATGCACAAACATTACGCACTTGTGTACAATACTGTGATTTTGTTCAAACATATATAGGTTCACAAAATTTATACCTATTTAATGGACAAACTTTATAAATGTTAGTTCACATGCACAAGACTTCACAAACATGCACAAAACTTTATAGATTTGCATAAAACTTAACCTACAGTTAAGTATTTTACAGAATCTGATATATGTGATTTGATGGCACAATCTTTTATATGGATACGAGAGTGAAGAGAGCGACGAGTGATGACAGTGACGAGAGTGAAAAAAGAACGAGGGATGATAGTGATGAGAGATGAGAGTGACGAGAGAGAAGAGAGAAAACGGAAGAAAGTGAAAGCAGGAAGGTTTTGAGATATGCGTGTTTTTGACGCGCGAGTGAGTGAGTGAGAGTGAGAGTGGAGTGAGTGGTTATTTGAGGAGATCCACTGTATTTTTATACAGATGTATGTATGATGTATGAGTTTAGGGTGTACGTGTAGCAGAACTGTTTCTCAATTTAGTTTATATACAATGAGATTCAAAACTCACATACTTTTATTTTGTGAAATGTACAGATGAAAAAGAAAAAGGAGAATGATCAATTAAAAAATTCTTGTTGAAAATTAATGCACAACATAATAGACATAAACAAAGAGTTCTTTTTCAAAATACATGTAGAAAAAAATATATAATTAAGAATGTACTAACAATATAATAGGAGTAGAAGACATATAAAATACTTTATTCCATCTATGTTATATGTTGTCAAATTTTTTTTTTTTGATAAACTGCATTCATTCTGTTATGACCATGTATAGTTAACCATGGGTGAAGAATGATCTTAGTAGGTACAATCCAATATGAAAAGAAAAAATAAAGTTTGTCCTTGACATTATCTCATTTAACATTCGAAAGCAATCCCAAGTGAGAAAATTAAGTTCATCCTTAAAATATGCTTTATCTCCAAAATTTATTTTTATCGCAAGTGACCCAGTTACATTCTTTCCCAATTCATCAACTATAAATTATCCTCAACACCTTTGTCTTCATTACCTTCATTTGCTTCAGAAACAAAATCCTGTTGCCTCAGTGGCAACAAAAGTTAATTTCATCATGTTCAGCACACAATCAACACTTCCGTCAGTTAACTTCTTGGGAAGGATCAGGTCAGCGTTGTTATCTTGTATGGGTTATTCATTTTATGTGACATCTCCATCACCAACCATCCAGTATTTTCAAAACCCAAGGGGAAAAAAAATTGACCAAAAAAAATGTTAATAAAAAAAAACTATTGAATCGCTAAAATGTACGTAAAATACCTGGTAGAAGTGTGACATATTGAGCCTCACGATCATTTCAAAACAAGAGTGCAGCAGGGGAATTTGCTCAACTTATACTGCTGAGAGCATTGAAAACACTTAAAAATATTTGAACAGAAATAACTTGTTTTATATTATTAAATTGTATCCAAAGCGCGCCAATATTACATGGCAGGAATTCAAGAAGAGTACGGGCATATTACTGATATTTGTTATATAGCCTGTGATATGGAGTTATGCAAACTATCAAATTTTCAGCATATCAAATGAGCACGATAACTGAATATGTGGAGAGACCATCTAACTTCGGTAGGGTCATGCAGAATGAGGACAGCGGGGTAATACTAATATGAAAGAAATCGAGACTGCAGTAAATTAAAGCATATTTTGATTGACTTGATAGCTCTTGAAACTTCTGCTAACATCCCCTGCCTCCTCCTGATAAGATCCTACTCCTAGGCATATGCAATCAAATATACAATAACCTACAACCAATCAATTAATAAATGAATTTTTCTGTACAAAACTTTTACCTAACTGTAGGATGGGGTGTTACAGGAGATGAATTGAAGTTGACCACTTCCTGACCTGACATTTAGGCACTTAAAGCCTTCTTGCTCAAACTTGTTACAAGCAAATAAGGTAGAACTTCCCTACGGAATAAGATTAACTCTACCTACAAAACTGGTGGTTAGTGCTAACTCTTGCATGTATAAATCTCTTCTCCAAACTTCCTCAATCAATCCACACTAGGGTCTCGACGAGTCCTCTGCGTTTTGAAGCCTGACTTGCTCGTGAGCTTTCACCACCTCTGAAGTGAAACTTTCTAATGTCTTAAAGATAGGAATCAAACCTTCTTGTAGACTATTAGATGCGGCATTGCGAACGAGCTTGATGGCTTCTTTGTGCCGTGCCCTCTCTTCATGCAATCTCTTTTTCATAGAGTCTAAATCTACCTTTAGATCATCCAGAGGTGAAACACCACTATCAGACGGAGCATTCGATAATGCAGGCTTCTGTGGAACTTTATCATGTTCAGCACCTCCCATTTCCGCCCGCAAGGTTCTAAGCTGTTTCTCGAAGTCCTTCTTGAGATACTCTGCTTTGATTCTCTGGCGTTGCTCCTCGTCTTGCCTCTCCCATAGCTCATGTAGCCTTTGAGCAAATTCACGCATGGCATCTGCGACCCCCCTTTCTGATATTCTACTCATTGCTTGATGCCAATCATTGCAAATTACAAAAATAGGTGGAGCTCCAATACGACTTGGTGAGAAAGGGATGACTCCATCAGCCGTTTCTTCGGGTTCATCAAGAAGGCACCTCATGAGCCATTCATTCAAATTTTCAACATAAGATTTTTGAGTCTTAAACCAATTGTTGAACTGACTGCACCAATTCAGAAGCTCCTTTTCAAGTTCAATGATGGCTTTCAAACCTTCATCTCTCTGTGATCCAGTGTTAATCTTGAGAGACTGAGTTTTACTCTCCCTGATAGCTTGGAACTGTTTCTGATGGCATTTGAGCATGAATTTCCACATTCTTGTCAATCTGTTGACAAACAGGCTATTGGTCAAATCAAGTCTTAGATTGTAGCAAAGAAAAAACTAAGATATGGAGCTCTGTAATTCTAACTCCAGAAACAAATCAATCATAATGGAAAACGCTAGATTTTACCATGCAAAATCAGAAAGGATAAAAGTAATAAAGATGCTGTAAAGGAGTTTTCAACTAGTTCCCACCTAACAAGAGATAATCACTGAAGCCTATTTCTCATCAATTTACTCCCCAGAAGATATAATCTGCCTCAATGTCACCCCTCTGTTGGAGACAAATCCTCAATGGAATGTGTGAACTGGCATGCTAACTGTTAAGCACCTCATTACTGTCAATTCTCAACCTCGTTCATGCAGGCATGCTCTGGTATCAACATTAGACATGACAGCAAGACAATTATCTTGCAAACTCAAAACGTTCCATCAGGGATTTCTCATTCTTAGATAGACAGAGGAGTGACAATGAGCCAAACTAAGGTATTGACATACTACATTGATGAAACTGAACTGTGGGAGACAAATCTTAATTGAAGCATCTATGGAAGACAAAAACAGGGTTTTACTCAAACAAATTGTACAATTTTTTTATAACAAATTAGACCATTATCTCAGATCAAAATACACACAGACACAACCAAGGCCATCAATGATGTGACACTTCAAATTTTGGTCAGTCTATGATATTTGAAAACATTAATACATCACCTGTTTCAGTCTAATCATTAGGAAAAGAAGAGAATGCCAAACAAATTCACCTTTGAAATAATAATCTCTCCCTGCCCCTCCCCACAACAAAATTGCCCTTTGATAGTCTTATCTACTCAGAATTTTGAATCTTAGGATGTGTTTGGTTTTGGGGTGAAATTGGGGGACATAATTTCATGGGTTAGATCTCTGTGTAAAATTACATATAAATCTAAACCATGAAAAAATTCCCCTCATTTTTACCCCCACACTAAACACACCATTTTTGATAAGAAACTACCAAGTACTGACAGGTAAAGATTAGCATAATGGTTAAGTAAAGCAATTCAATACCCATTAATCAAAGCTGCAAGTTGAGGCTGCAATTCATCATCCCTCAATTTGTGTATCCTCTCTGATATAGCTTCTACAGTTCTTATGGAAATATTTATTTTTGTCATCAACTTTCTTATCGATGCCTCAGTGGCATCAATTTTACTAGACTCAGCTCCTCGACTATCCAATGTTTTCAGCCTCTTGCATTGTTTCTCATAAATAGATCGTAACCTCTCTTCATCCTGAGAACAGCAAAAAAGTATGAACATATAAGCACAATTTGGATGAACAAAGTATGATATGATCTGTAGTCATATATATTAATAGAAATACCATATAATACAGAACGAATAATTGATGCTGACTAGTGACTATTGAAATCCATGGCATATTTGACATAAACAACAAATGTTATTGAGATATGAAAATTCAGATTATATCCTCTCCAACAACATAAAGGTATGAAAGGGAAACTATATCAAGGTAATTTAGAAGCTTTTGTCCTCAAAAAGTAGGTCATATAGATAACCAATTAGATGGATATCAAATTACTAACAGCTACAGCCATTTCTACTTCATGAATCTGAACTCCTGACTAATTTCACTGCAATCATAATTATACCTTAACTTCCTTGTACAATTTCTTTTCCCACACATAAAGTTTCTCCAATGTAGATGAAAGGTTTTCGGGATTTGTCTTTAAGTCTTTCCCAGGTTCCCCACAGTATGCTTTTGCCAGTTTCATTGCCCTAGAAGATAAATGTATTGGAGGCCTAGATGGAGGATGAGAAGGTAACCTGGAAGGTGCTACCACATGCAAGACTCTTGAAAATATAACTGCACAAAACACACAACCAACCATTAAATCTGTAAACAGTAATATTCACATCATTTAGTTGATTGATGTTCTGAACTCACAGTAAATCATGGTATGGAGAATAAAATTCGGCAAACTCGATCAATAAAATCCCACAGAAAATATATGCAGTAGAAAATTCATCAAGGGGACTCATTTTACTTAGACCTTCAGATTTGCATCTATGTTTTCTTGAAGCACAAGCCTAGAATGCTGAACTGCGAAAGTATAAACCCAAAGAGTGCAAAACAAAAATAAATAAATAAATAAATAAATAAAATCGGCATATAACTGTTGAATTTGGTTATCAATTTATCATACAATTTGGTACAGCCTGCAGTCTGTCTAAGATAGCTAAATTATATGTTTTGGGGGAGAAGAAAAGTGGTTAGTGCAAAATGAGAATGACTAATTGCGTATAAAGGGAGTAAGATCACATCTTTATTCATTCAATATAATTAGTAACTCGCAGCATAAGAAATATTCTGGCCATGGAAGCCTTGCTTACAAAATCACAATCAGCCTATTGCTTATAGTTTTAAAACCACTGTTTTATAGTAAAACCTGCTTCCGTTTATGAAGCAAATAACTTCTTCTCAGGGCCATCTAAATCTACTTTGATGAGGTTATGGTGGTGGAGGTTTACAATTACATACATATAGGTCAACACAGGAAATGACTGTTCAGAACATGAACACCAAATTGCATGCTCTGGTTTATTCTGGTGAACTACAAGCAAGCAGCAGAAGCCAAAAGAAAAAGGAAAAACATGAGTGACGGCATAAACAGGCTGAAAAGGTGTATCAGATGCTTGGTTCCTACTTCCATACATGTACAGATAAAGAGTTCCCCACTCCAGAACAGGTTTCATCCCTCAGCAAAAGGAGCAAATAAATGAAATCCTAACATGCACACACATTAATGGCTGGCCATAAAGGAACAACTACCTCAAGTTACACACAATCAGAAAGGGTTAAAGGGTTAAGTCACAAGAGTGGCACAAGAATGCATGAAACAAAAAGCATTTCAAAATCACTTTTGATACCTTTAAATGCAGCAACCCTGGACCGGTAAGGCGGCTTGCAAACCTCGAGCAGCACCGCGACCTCCTTCCCATAATTAGAGGCAGTCTCAAACTCCTCTCTGATCTCCTCCACAACCTCTCGGATGTCCCTAGTTCCATGAGCAGACAGAGTGGTCAAGCTACTCAGCTTTGAAGACTCGTCGCCATCCACAGCCGAAACAGTTGCTTCAACCTCAAAAGTCACCCCTTTCTTCCTCACCAGCTCCTCAGGGGAGCTCTTGGAAACAATGGTGTCAGGGCTGCTCTTAATCTCCTTGTCATGAGCTGAAATGGAACTAGTACCCTCATCACTTTCATGGAACCTCACTGTCTTGGAACTTCCCTCACTACTACTCTGTTGTTGAGGGGGCACTGCTTTTGTATTTGAGGTACCTTCCCCAAAATCCCTTTCCCTAAGGTGTTGTTCCTTTGTGGGCTTTTGTTCCTCACCCAGCTTCTTCTTCTTCTTCTCTTCCTTGTGAAGAACCTCCTTCAACACTTCCTGCTCCGTCTCCTCTTCCAGTTCAGGAATCCCTTCCCTCTCCCTCACCTCCTTCGAATCCGGACTACTCGAATTCGACCCGAATCCGTATCTCCCCTGAGAGGCATAACTCGTGTACCCGTTGTCGTAACTGTCAAACACGTTGAAGAAGTCCCAGGCGGACGCTCTCGGCGGCGACGGTGGTGATGGTGGAGGTGCCGCCGCCGGCGAAGGCGTCCGTTGCTGAGGGTAGTAAGGGTAGTCCCCAGGCTGCGGCGGACCCATCGGAAACCCAAAGAAACCACCGCCGCCACCACCACCACTACCACTGTTACCATACCCACCCTGGAACCCGTTCGGATATCCAAATCTCGGGTCGGGCCACTGACCCGATTCCGCAACCCGGATCTGTGGCTCCTCGTAGATCATGGATCTTCCACGAGGCGCAGAGCTCTTCATGTAGAAGGCGTAGGTGTTGAACCCTTGCCCTTGGTACTGGCCCCAATCTTGGGATTGAGGGTACCCATACCCGTAAGAAGAAGACGAAGGTGGCGGAGCATGCTCCTCCTCTATCCCCTCCTCCTCCTCCTCGATGTGGATGTGACCGGAAGAAGAAGAGCGCAATTCCGAATCGGAGTCGGACAAGTGCAAGTGAGAACCCTCCTCGATCTCTTCGTTCTCCGGAGAATCGCCGCCGTGCGAGATGGAAGTCGAAGAAGAGGAGAGCCTGTTGTTGTTGATGTTTTTGCTTTTGTTTTTCTTGGAGGGCTTGCCTTCGTCGGAGGGCAATGTGAGGACCGGGGAGCTCGCGGCGGAGGAGGCGGTGGCGGAGGCGAAGACGAGGTCGTCGTCGGCGAATTTGCGGAGGGCGTCGCCGATGTCCCTGAGGGACTGGAAGTAGGCGACGTGGGCGGCGGCGAGGGCGTAGCGGTGATCGGAGGCAGCTTTGAGAAAGTCCCTTCTCTCCCTGCAGAGGGTCACCAGAGGGAGGTCGTCCACCTTGGAGCCCCCGCAGCCCATGACGATTTCAACGCCGATCTCAACCACTGCCAGCGAAGGTGGTTTTGGTTCATGGTAAACGCTGCAGCAGCATAATGAGAAAAGGAAAAGAGTTTTTACTGCACAGTGTTCATCATTGCGCTATGCATCTCTGAATGTGAGTGTGTGAGTGGTGAGGAGATCGGACCGTCCATGCATAGAGGGAGAATCATTTCCAAGTAGACAGAAAGAGAGAGGGAGGGATTTTTTAATTTGATAAATTTAACTTTAATTTGAGAGGAAGGATAGGAAAATGAAGAGGTGGTGGGGATGTTATGTAAATAAAATATGTTATGGAGATTGGTGATGTTGGGGATCTGTATCTCGTTGTTGTGTTGTGAGGTGGGAGAGTTTCAGAGAGTTGCAGAATAGTTAGAAGACGGAGGAAGACGAGAAAGCTCGTGGAACCCGCCATTCGCAACGGACCCCCTTCCCCATTATTATTACCATTCTCGTGCTCCTACTCCCAGTCTTTTTTTTTTTTCTTTTTTTTATCATGTTATTCCAACTAATTGGTGGTGGTGAGATATAGTGTCAACTTATTAATAAGCGAAATACCTTGTCAACTTATTTATTGAGACTATTATTATACAAGATTTAATGGGGTGTGCATCTCATCGAAAATTCATTCATCTCATTGAAAACTCATGCACCAGTGAATCATGAGTGGATTCATTAGGTGTCTAAAATGAAATTAGTTTAAATAACAAATTTCTATTAATTAGTTAGAGAGTAGATCCTCTCTCACATTCTTAATTAATAATGAAAAATTACACTTAATCTCACATTAATCTCATATGACAATAATTTCACTTGAAATGATCCATTTTTTGTTAATTATTTATCATGGATTTGATTACAATGAACTAGAAAATTGATCATCTCATGTGTAATTTTTACATGACAAAATTATGTGTGATCTTCTATCATCAATTTAAAATGTGATACATGAAATAAACAATAAAAAAAAATTAATCATAAAAAATCACATATAATCTTATTATGTGAAAACTATACATGAAAAAAATCAATTTCCAATGAACTATAGATTTTATTATGATCTAGAAAGTGGATGCATGTTACATTTGTACATGAAATTGTCATGTAAGATCGTTTATTATTAATTGAGAAGACATGACTTAGTGGTATAAGCAATATGCATGATAAAGTCTTGTGAAAACTCAACATTGGAGTGAGAGAATTCATTTACCATCCAATTCAATGATAAAAGATGAGTGAAGTACAATGTCCCCTAACCATGTGTACAAATAACAATTTTTTTTATTAATATTCTATTTGGTTCATGGATTTAAAAATCCTGCTCTATTTGATTTCTCAACTTAAAAAAGTGGCATGCTAGTCTCTAGACTTTGTAACCATTGGACTAGTTAGTCTCTCTGTCCACTAGACCCCTAATGTTTGCTGACGTGTCCATTACAACAATGCTTTCTCTCTCCTCTTTTCTAGTCAGCCTAGAAACAACGTCATTTTGATGGTCCAAGGATCAATCTATCCAAAAAAAAAATAGTTCAGAAATTATTTAGTCCCTTAACCTTCACAACCACCACTTCCTCTACCTTGACCTTAAGTCCACCACCACCACCACAACCTTATTCCCAACACTACTGTAAGACCTCTACTAGCTGCTTACGCTTAAGTCGTAAACAATGCTCACAGGGTTATTAACTGCTTTGGTTGGAATAATTTTAGTCCTATATTATCTTTGAAAATATTCTTTAATTGAAAATATGGACCAATTTTTTTTAAAAAATAATTCTTTCTTTATTAAAACATAAAATAGGAGACATGCGTGTTCAAGAAGACATATAAATATATACGTAAGCGATAAAGTCTAAAGAGACTTAAGCGTTTAACGGCATAACAGATAAACATTCACAACCAATTCATATAAAGCATAATGTGCATTCATTCATATGGGTTCAAAAATAGTTACACATTTGGTTATATTTATACATAATACACCTAATACACATAAGAGCTAAAGGCATGTCTAATCCCTTTAGCTAATACAAAATACAAAACATACGATGATGCATAGATAAACATTGTTGTCCTGTTGCTCTCCCTGAAACACTTTGACACCAAGGTCTTTACTCGTCCGATGATGTCTACTCTTCTCTGGTATATTCTTCGTACTTGTCTGGAATCATAAATGAGTGGGGGATGAGAACGTTGCGTCCTCAGTAGGAAACCTAGGGCATAACTATCCGTTTTCGCTCCATTTATGATCTAGACTGCTTAGGAGATCTCTAGGTGTCAAAGCATACTAAAATCCCTACTTATTATTATTATCCATTCTAGTCTTGAGCAGTTTTACCTAATTTACTAGGTGATAAGGGAATTTCTAATCTTTGGATTACCTATGAAGTAAAAAAATATCATGCTTACTAATCATATTCGCTTGAGTAACATGACCTCGAATCACGTACTCACGTTTCGCATAACCTTGCAAAGGCTGTATTGTGAAGACCTATTCACCCCTTATCGTATACATATATAATCACCATATCGCATATATCATGCATGAGGGAATTTTGGGTAGTTCTCTTATGCTCCCTGTCAGGTGTTTCTATCAGGGCAGCATCCTTATTATCTTTTTATGTCCTTTTCCCTTTGTACCCAGTGGGACCGTCGTCCCCTTGCAGTGTACAACCTACTCGTATTTCCAAAAGGCAAAGCTCATACTTGAATTGGTAGCGAACCACAGATGCATTTAGCATAAATATAATTATATGGAATGACCATTCTGCTTGTAGGATGATGAAGGGCCGCCTTTTCAGCGTCACCAGAGGTGGACTTGTACCTTCACATCACTTTCTTGCTTTATCATAGTATCACTCTTCTTTTGTCGTCTTTTAATTCTCTTATTATGTCGTACGGTAACACCCCTACTTTCAGCGTACACTATAGTCGTAATACTGATTATATGGTTGTTATCTGCATTGGTTGGGTTACTTTTAGCCCCTACTTTTTTTCACTTTGCAAATATCTCTTACTCGAAAATATGGACCATTTTGAAAATCGTTTGGTTGCTTTATCAATTTGTAAACTAGGAGCCTTGCGTGATCAAGGAAACATATATATAAAAACACTAGCGTCTTAATCAATTTAAATGATAACCGAAATAGAATATGATGAGTATATACATATAATTACAACCAAGGTCCAACAAATAATCACACATTGGCATACTAGTAAGTATTTACACAAAAAGTTATAAAAGCCATAGATCATTACACAAAATATCCATCATTCTAATGCGGAAATAGTCACTTTGCTAGGGTTCTGAGATTATCCCGCTGCAGGCACCCGTTGTCTACCACATATCTCTCTCGTCGATCCATTCACTCTGTACGCTTGGAACCATAAAGGGGTGAGGGTGAGAACTCTACGTCCTCAGTAGGAATCCCTAACGCTACTTATCGTTTTGTTACCTCGTTATGATCTAGGCTACTCAGGAGATCTCTAAGTGTTCATGCATACTAAAATCTTATTGATTATTATCTTTTGTCTAGGTCCTGAGTAGCTTTATTTACTTTACTAGGTGATCGGGGAATGCAATCTTTCTTTACTTACTTCTAGGTTCTCGCGCTTTCTATTCCTGACCTTCGTAACGTACCCATAGATGCTCACACATGCATATCATCACGCATACGTTGCGCGGGATCATTCCACCATGCATGCCAGGCATGAGACAGTTCATCATGCACACCAGGCATGGTATCAATGCAGGGGACTGTTCATCATGCCGATGAGGCATGGGATCAATGCATAGGACCATTCATTATGTGTACCAGGCATGGTATCGTATCATTACCGACTCATGTCACACCTCCTCGTACACCTTAGGACAACGACCGTCGTCCCATGGTGATGTACGACCTACTTTCATTGTCTGTTCCTCGAGGCAACAAAACACCACCCCCTTTCTGGGTGGCGAGGGGTCGTCCTCGTGGCTAAGCCGGAAGCAGATCGTATACCTTTACCCTGACTGTCTTTTTCGTATCAACTACCAAAACTCACGATTATCTTTTGCTTTAGAATCTCCCCTTGTTTCCTAGGTTCAGTTATGATATTTTCCGTCCTTAGGTAATAACCTCTAGTCATCTACAATCCTCATGATGCATGCTCTCATAAACACAATAAATCCACAGGTATTTGCATATACAATTTTCCACAGTTCTATGCTTGTTGGAACATATAGGAAAGCTAAAATATCAAGTTCTTTAGTGGTCATTAAAATGACATGGCTTAGTCATCCGAATGACATGAACTTTTAGCTCTCTGTTTGTAAAAATAAAGTGTCATTCGAATGACCAGGGTTGAGTCATTCGGATGACCTCTCAAAGTTGCTCTCCGTGGGTAATAATTGATGGTCATTCGAATGACCACAGCTAGTCATTCGAATGACCTGATAAATGAAACACCCTAGCTAGCTAGTCCACGCTTAAATCACAAACCTGCCGACTAGGTTGTTATCTCTTTTGGTTGGGATATTACTTAGTCTTGCTTATGAGTTTAAAAATACAGTTACCCAGAAATATGGACCAAATTTTAGCTTTTCTTTATACGTATCATAGTATAAAATATGAATCTGGTTCTCGACAGAACATATATTATAAGTGGTAACGTAACATACTTAACTAATATTAATTAGGTATATTCAACATTCATAGCAACTAAAGGTCCATGCCATATATTCACAAATAGTTACACATGTAGTAGTATAGATGTTACGTACAATTACATAGTAGTACAAACATATAGCTTACTGACTAAGGACTAGTGCGATATCTCTATCGTAGCTCTGATTTCCCTATTCCTCTGTCCATCTTCCTCAGTGTTGCTCGTCCTTGCATTGCTTGCACTGCTTTGACGTCCTCTGCATCCTCGTCATGCTCGCCTAGAACTATAAAGGAGTGGGGGATGAGAACACTGTGTTTTCAGTGGGAAACCTTGAGCGTCGTAACACATTCGTACTCAATCATGTTTCCGCCGCTCAGGGGGTCTCTAGGTGTCACAATTATACTGTAGTCCTACTAGCTATTAATATCCATACTAAGCCTGAGCAGCTTTACCTAAGTTAGTAGGTGATTGGGGAACCTATTCTTCATTATCTACGTCATCTATCTGCTAGTCTCGTTCCTAACCCATACTGTCATACAATTCACATAGCTACACTAACTTATATGCTGTCATATAATTCACATAACTACACTACTTTAAGAACCTCATTTTTTGAAAATTGGTATAAGTTTCAGCTGGCATCCACTTATACGTATGCTGTACAAGGCTGGCCTTATAAGCATATTCGCCCTTGTCCCTTATAGCGGTGGCCACGCCCTGGCCTTATAAGCATATTCGCCCTCATCCCTTATAGCAGTGGCCACACGGCTATAACCACGCTTACAGCTCGCATCATGGCGACCAAGCAGCGCTGAACCTGAATGGTCTGGACCATGAGTAAATCGCCAACCACGAACGAGGTTACCACCCTGCGATGGCGTTGGGGTCGGACCTGGGACTCGACCGGGACTAAGACCTTCCCCAAAAACTGAGCCTAGGCCCTTTTAGAAGGGGTTTTCTCTCATCATCTTCATGTGCACAGTTCGATCTTTGATGCAACAGTTCAAATATAATAAATACAGTTCATCATTATCTTAAAGCAATCATATACACAGTAGTATCATCATCTTCGTCATTTATTTCATCATATCAAACAATCATCCTATAATCTCCTATCATTATAAACATCTAACATGTATTATATCATATAACTCATAATGATTTCAAACTGATTCTTAACAACATTTAGCAGCCCCATGGATGATTGCAAGTGCTCTAGAAAGATTTTCGTTAAATTATGTAACTCTGAATCTTCAGTCATGCCGCTCAACGCACACTTGACAAAATTCAGCTCAAAGTCTTGCAATTTTTCATGTTCATCATGGTTTCACATATACAAGTTCAAGAGAGTTTCTTCAAACATCTATCATCATTTTTAACACATTTAGTGAACATATTTTCATGCTCAACATCTTCATGAACATAAACAAAGGTAAATCCACAATTAACAAAATAAGCATCTGGTTTCTGTCAAAGATTAGCAACCATAAACCGGAGAGGTCCAAGACCTTATCCTAAGGTTTTTGGTAGCCCTAGAATCATTTTTCATGTCTAAAAACCCAAATTCTGAACCCCACTACACCAAATTTCAGTTTTGCCTCTTTTTTCAAAATTACCATTTTGCCCCCGTAAAAGCCCTGTTTTCTTTGGAATTTTTGTTCTCGAAAACCCGATGGACTCAAGACTTGCCCTTAAGGTTTTTGATAGTTATAAACCCATATTTTTTTGAAAACTAACCCAGTCTTTTAGCCCAAGACACGAAATTCCCATTTTGCCCTTATTTCCTTAAAACACCATTTTTTGTCTGTTTGCTGAGAAATTCATCGGGGACTCAAAAAATCATAAAACTTAACATCCTCACTCAATTTTTCGTGTAGAATCCAAAAATAACATTAGTTTTCATGATAAAAATATCAGCCTACAGATCCCTTCAAAATCGTGTCATAGCCTTAATTTCAGCTTAGGTTTTCCTAACTTCTGCCAGAATCACAGACAACACCAGCAAATCCAGACAAATTCCAATGATACATATATAATTCAAAGTCACATAAAATGCATCCTAACATCATATATCATCTAGCAAAAACCACATAGACAGTGAATAAGTCGGTTTACCCACCTGGGGACTAGATTTGTCACCAGCCTGTACAAACTCTGAGAGTCTGGTAACTTGTGCTCTTTACCACAGGGAGGATTCTTCAAGGTTAGAGATGAAGATTCTTGCCTAAGGGGATAAAGAATGATTTATAAAGAGAAGATTATGGAGAGATAGGGTTTAGGTTAAGCAGAAAACTATTGTATCTGCAGTTTGACGGAATAACGGCAGTGTGTATAAACTGACAGAATTTCCCTAAGTTTTCTATGTCTTCCATTTGAATAAATGACCAAGCTATTTATAGGCCATCACCACGAAATTCTTCTGCCAATAATTCCCTTGGCCAAATTTCCCATTTTGCCCTTGGATTATGTCATCCATGACCTATGCATGACATCACCACCATGAGTCACTATATGACTCACTTCTTTGAATATTGACCTTGGCCACTTGGTGAGCTCTTGGCCATGTATAACCTTTGAGTCTTGTCTGGATTTGTGGCCCATATTTTTCTGGCCAAATATTGATCAATTTTGATCAGGTTTGGTCGTTCCCGGTCCCGGTACTTCGCGTACAGTTGCCTGAAAAAATATTTTGATCAGGTCTTTGTGATTTACTAATTTTTCTAAGAAATAATTGAGGTTAATATAAGGTATTTGTGAACTTTCATCCGTAACCTTATATTTTACAGATGCCTTAGATACACCGTTGCGCATGGAGGACAAAAATGATCCGCTTTAGTGTCTGTAGAACTTCACGAAACTGAGCAGAATTTCTTCTGCAATTTGACCTGAAAGCTTGTGTGAGACTTATTCCCCCTATTTAATTTATGAAATCTTTACTAAGGGAAAAAATGGGATGTTACAATAAAAATGCTCCAGGATGAGTAAATCTCAGTGTCATTCGAATGACAATGGTAGGTCATTCGAATGACCTTGCTATATACTCATCTGCAGCGTTGTTTTTGCATATTTCACAAAGTCTTTCACAGTAAAACATATTTATACTTCCCCTATGTTCCAACAAGCACAATTATACTTTTCTAACATCAAAACTACTCAAAACCATTTTCACAACTTAATCTCAATATTTTTCACATAATATTTGTTAAATCAGTTTTACAAACATAAACACATAGAATAACATAGAAATCCACATAGATAATGGGTCTAGGGTTACCCACTTCCTAAGTGGGTTTTCAATCAGTAGAGTTGATGTAGACAATATTCTCTCCACGGTGGTATGCTCCCATGTTTTTTCCCGGAGTCCGGCAGCGCTACCGCAATATGCACGAATCGAACCGAAATTTGAAAACTTAAGAAGGAAAATACAGTGAAGTGAGTTCGGGGCTTTGACTATTTATAGTCAAGCCACTGCCTCACTGTTCTCTTTCTTTTCCTTTTCTTTTTTATTTTCTTTTTATTATTATTATATATAAATATCATAGTTAAAGATAACCACTAAGGTTTCTTGATCAGTTTCAATCACGTTTGACCGTGTGGTCATTAATCGCTCGTGTACGGATATTCTAAAAATATTCTGGCCACATAGTCGCGATCTACTAATTTTTCCGGTTAGGCGGGTGCGTCAAGTTAAGGTATTCGTTAACATATCTCCGTACGAGTATATTTTACAGATACTTTTGGGGGCTTGACAAAATTTCGGTTGACAACTATGTCAACTATGTCAACTAATTTGTTGATATATGATTAGATGATAGAGTAAAACTCTTTTACATTATCAATGCATTTTGATTAAATCCTTAATTTTTTTTTTCAATTTTCTCTCTCAATACATTTTATTTATTTATTTTTATGAATGCATTAAAAAAAAGTACTACTCAATAAATAATGATAAAATCACAAATAAAATTAATAATACATTAAAATCTTTAAATGATAAATATTTGTGAATAGCTTATTTTTATTGAAAAGATTGTTATTAATGGACTAAGGAAGCACTACTACTACAACCGTCGATAATTTAATTTTGGGACCGCGGGCACTAACTTAGCTGCATAAATATAAATGCGTACTCATATACCCTTCTTTCAACAATAATAAATGTGGAAATTTGTGAAACTTAATTAGTCCATAAATGTACACTAGAAACAAATTAGAGGTAATTGTCTGCTTAAGTGAAGATGAATAATGACAAGAGGAGAACGAACGGTACTTGCATGTAACTACTGGTACGCAGTAGGGTTGTTAAAATGAGTCTGACTAGCGAGCTCGGTTAAATGGATGGATTTTACATGAAAAAATAGGCTTGTGTATTTTTTTTTAAAACTAGTCCGACCCGTTTAAGCCTGTGGGCTAAACGGGTCAGCCTGTGAATTTTATGTTATTTTATTTTTTAAAAAAATACTAAAATTTTAATAGTTTCATTTTGAACTCTAAATTTTATTTTAGAGTTTAAGAGTTTAGAGTTTAATCATTTGGTCTTATAATTGAGCATGGTTAACTATTTTTTATACTTAACTACTTAACTATATTTATATTAATATATAACTGAAATGTTATGACATAGATATTGATAAATTTTGCATTTTATTCCTTCAATGAGTGTTTACACCCAACAAGTTGATATATAGTTTCAAACCTTGTTTATTATTGGTTAATCTACGATAAAGAGTTCCAGTTTTTGATCAATAACATAATAGTATTCACATTAATGTTATATGTCTTCATTTAATTAATGAAAGTTGTATTAATTCATGAATCGATTATAAATAAGCATTTGATAGCATTTGATATCTTTCAAGCAAGACAGTTGAAGGAATAAAAAAGATAATATATTCTCGCAATCAACTATTTAAACTATTTTTTTCGATTAATTAAATGATAGAAGATAAAAAAAATAATAAAAAATGACTGTGCATACTTATTCACAACTTTATATTTAAAACCATAAAAAGTAGACCTGAACTTTAATTCTTTTTTTAAAAAAAAGCTGGCGGGTTGGCTCGTTTAGGCTTGCGGATTAACCACAAATGAGCCAGACCCTAAAACAGGCATAATTTTGTCCTGACCTGTTTGACACTCCTAGTACCTGTTTGACACCCCTAGTATGCATTTTATCGCACTTACTTATTTAAAAAAAAATACATGTATTTTCTTGTTTCATATTAAAAAGAAAATATTGCATAACAATTATAATGGAAGTTAATTCTTCCGTTTTCAATTAATTATTCACTTTGAGTTATGTGTGAAATTCTTTTTTTTACAATGCCAATGAAACTTCAGTTACTTTTTAATATTAATTTAATTATTTGTTTGGTTTATTCGAATTTAAAATTTGTGAAAGAAAACTTTATTTACAATTTATATATTTGATTATCTTCAATTTATTTATCACTTAAACCACCAAAATTATGTGAATTTGGTTTCTGTAATTATACTTAAACTGTGTTATCAATTAATAGTACTTTATTGAAAGCGAGTTTTGCAAGGATTTGGTAAGCTGATTGCATAAGCAAATAAACATGAGACAGAAAAATGTTTGGTTTTGGTGGGCGGAAGAGGATGATGCAGTTAAGTTAATTAATGATTGCTGCCTCATATCAACTGCTACCTTAAGACTTTGTATATGCCCTTTGAGTGAGACATACGCCATGTAAACAAAAGGGCTTTTATTTTATTATACTAATTTTTCCGATGTAATTAAACCAAGTGTGTTATTAATAAGGGTGTTCGTGGGCCGGGTTGGCTATATTTAGATCGGGCTAATTTTGGAGACTCGAACCCGACTCTAAACTCGATAGGCCCGATCATCTTTGGGCCGAGTTAAAACTCATGTTTGGACCAGGCCAAAATGAGTCAAAACAATCTCAAACTTTAAAATAAAAAATAACATCCATTAAAAAATAAAGTTAAAATAATTACAAATTACAATAGATTTGTAATAAAGTTAACTACAATAGATTTGCAATAAAGTTGGATAGAGTGAAATTGGGTAATGGGTTGAGAGAGAGCACCGAGAGAGAAACGAAAAACTGGGTAATAGGTAATTGAAATTGGGCTCGCTAAATTGGGCTGAGTGAGAGTGAAAACTGAAAACTATTTAGAAATGTGCTTGCAAGTATCTAATTCTTTTCATTCTTGTGATTTCTCATAATGGGATGGGAAAGACCAAAAATAAAAAATGCATAATAGTAGAGCATCGGGCCGGACTGAGTGACCCGAGGCTTAACCCGAACCCGATATAAATTAAAATCGAGTTCTTTATTTTTAGAGCTTTTAAAAATCGAGCCCCATTTGACCCGAATGCTTTGAGCTTGTGAGGCCGAACCGAGTTATGAACACCCCTAATTACTTACACGTATACACGCATTGTCTAATTACGTTGCAAAAAGGGAAATGTAATACTAACTTTTAACTTGTTAGCTTCTTTCAAGGTCCTATGCTAACTAATCCAATAAAGAAACAAAAGGAAAAAAAGAAAAATGAAAAAAAAAGGAGAAACTTTCCTGCTTACAACGTAATAATCATGTGATTGCATATGACCACCAATAATATTTCTCCTAAAATAGAATAGCAAAAGCATTTCTGCTTTTGTTTAGTTTCCAACAAAAAGGATGGTTGAGGCTGGATTCTGATTGGCAATTCTATGTTGGGCCCCAGTGTAGATGGCATGCCCCACCTGCACGTCACCGTAGATGAGGGTGGCAGAGGACCCATGCTTGAAAGTAACATACATTTCTGCCACAATGGTAGCTAGGTTTGTAGGGGGAGAAAATGTCAAGTACCCACAGTCATGTGTATATTGTTTTATATTTATGACTTTTGATATTTAATTACAGTTAGTTTTATATAATTTTTGATACTTAGACTCCATTTTGCATTGGAATGATTATCGCATGTATTTTTTACAGGATAACATTATTTGTAATGTTTTATTATTAATTTTTTATTACTTATATTATATATAGATTTAACTTTTTAAATTGATAATAAAATATCGGATATAATCTTGCTATATAGAAAATATACGTGAGAAATTCCAATTTGCATACTTCGAGATATGATTTTTTAGAAATATGTTACCGAGTATTTTATTGAAGAAATATTTAAGTAACTACATTTGTCCGCAGCAAAGCTTGTCCCTTCGTTCTAATAGCATATGGTTTAATGGACGTTGGAAAAACTAAAATGCGGTTTGAGAATCTAAAAGTGATTTTACTTTTATGTTGCCGTGTTTTACATTTTTATTCTTAATTCAAAGTTGATTTTGCTACAAAATTATGGTTTTGTCAAAAAGCAGGAATTTCTTGCTTTCACATTGGTATTGGTTTTTTTTTCTTAATTGCACTATATCTAAACATCACTACTAATAAAAATTGATTAATCCAACTAGTTGATACTATTTTAATAACATTAATTTTATCAAAAACAAAAATTTATTAAATACAGACCACTATATTTATTAAATACAGAGCACTATATTTCAGAATAACTTTGGTCTAAAATTAATTTTAACAAAATCAAAATTAGTAAAAATTAAGTATTTTTAAAAAAAAAAAAAAACACAGATAACATGTTTTGAGATAATATTTTACCTTTATAAAATAAGAATACAAGAAACATATTTCTATTATTTCATTGTTTTTATCTTTTCATCCTAAAATAAGAGCTAAATTCTATGATATGTGAAAGAAAATTTGTTGTATTTATATCAATTTTAATATACAAATAATTTTTTTTAACAGAGCATCTTAACTTTTCCATTTAAGTGGGAAAAAGAGAAGAAAAAAAGTGTATGTAGGGTGTAATTCTTTCTTTTCCTTTTGAAAGAGAGGTCACTCCTGCTTATCCCGTAGGCACTTATGATGTGGACCCCGGCATTTGACTTTTGCCATGGATGAAATGGTACGGTCCCAGTAGCAGTTAAAGCCTCCAAAAATTTACACAATCAACAAATAATTAATCAAAAATGTTATTTGTATAATGCCTCATATATCAAATCTTCCTTCACATATATCACAAGGTAAATTTTAATTTTTTTCCTTTTTTTAGATTACAATTTTTGAAAAGCATTCATAAAAAATTTAATAAATAACCATATGTTTTCTGGATAAAGTTGAGTATTAAAATAACCCAAACAGAATTTCAATTACAATAATAATAATATAAGAATAAAGTATCTATTTTTACTAACTTTTTTGCAAAATTCTAAAGAGTACAAAATATTCAAGTAGTGTTTGGTTGAGAGTAAAAGATAGCGAAAAAAGAAATTGAAAAAAAAATAAATTAGCTTTTCTCGTTTAAAAGTAAAAAAGAGAATAAAAAATTAACAATATAAAAAAAATACATAGGACTCACCAAATTTTTTACGAGAATATAGCACTACTTGTAATAAATATAGTATTTTTTTTCCCGAGAATATAGTACTATTTATTTTAAATTTATATAGATCAAGAACAGGTTTCTTTACAACTTCGAAGTTCAAAACTTCAAATTCCAACCATTCATTCAAATTTCAAAGTCTCAAACTATTCTCTACTCCCTCCCTCCGTTCATTTTTTATTTTTTTAAAACAAAAATTTATTTAATATTAATTATTATTTGATTAGATTAAAAAATGTTAAATACATTTTTTTAAATTTATACATTTATTATTTTTCATACTTCTCATAACATTGCATAATTATAAGACTTATTATTTAAGATTATTTTTGTCTATACATTCTATATTTTTTTATATTTTAGTGTCAATTAAATAATTTTTTAAACTATGTACTTTTGTGAAAAATGATAATAAAAAGTGGGAGAGGAAATATTTTTTTTGTTTTTTTATTTCTGGTTAAAGATATGGACATGGAATTCAAATTCTTTACGAATTGATACTGTATTTGGTTCCCTTAATTGTCAACAACAAACGCGTAATTAAACAGAATCCAATTCTCGAGCAGCTAGCTCGGACATAATGAAACATTTGAGGGTCACCATACTAGAAAGCATGCATTGTCACTATTCGATTTGTCATTTTTTTTTACAATAAAAATGGCTTTGAATTTTGTTCTCTTTACTACTTTGGTTGGATAGAAAGCTCTAAAGTGACTCACTGTATTGTGTGATCCTCTCTCAAACATAGTAAATGTCTCCGGTAAAAACGGTCGCCTCACTATTATTTGTTCTTTGTTTTATGCTTCAAAATTTAAGTTTCGGCTAGTTGTCTCATTATATGGTTGATGAGATGATGAACACTATCAGAGGATAATATATAATGGTAAATCAGAGACGTAGGTAATAACCTCGTAGTTGTAGTACTCAATACTCATTGATTTTTGCCGACAAGTATAGAGAAATATCGTAGTGTAAGTTATGTCACACATCATTTCTCAAGAGAGAATAGGGCATCATTAGTTGCCTTGTTCCAATCTTCTGGAGGAAACTCCCAGGGTATGTCCGACAAGCTTGCCCTTAAGAAAAATTACTACAAGATGATTTTTGAATTTAATAAATGGATAAATCATGAATGAATTTCTTGATGACTATTTATTGCCACTAATATATTGTGCATCATTAATTATGAATCTGTCTCTCTTTTTTATTATTGATTCTGGTTATCCAATTTATCATACCCTCTAAATGAATAAATGAAATTACTTTACTTATCCTCTTAAAATTTACATTCTTCTAATACTCACTAAATATTTAATTTATCTTTGCTAGGTCGCCGAAATTCGCGATATAGTGAGAAACGAATTTTGACTAAAACTTCGCGTCAAAATGAATGTTGGCGACGCGGATGGCACGAATATTCGTAACGTGAAGGTTAGCAACCATGAGCAATAGAAATAATTGCCAAGGCTTGCTAGAGAGCGGGTCACGACAGAAGAATTGTCACAACAATAGTCATTCAGCGACAAAAGTTACTAAAGAATAACTATTAGAATGGTCGCAAGGGAGCCCTTGTCGTGACTAAAAAATTAAGAAATGAACAAAAAACCAAAGTGATTGAAGTATCACCAATTAACTAAGGTGTCGACACAATAGTTCGACGACCAGGGTAAAAAATTGTCGCAAAGATGGCAATTCGTCCAAGAGTTGTCACAGTTGCTTCATGGTAGTAGCCTCCTGTTGGGCTAATCTCGCGACAGAATTTGAGACTTGGCAAAAAATTGTGGTATTAAGCCAGTTCTATGGAAGAAACGGTTACCAAGTTTGAACACGATCAATAACATCTAATCTGACGTAGCCATTACGAGAAAATAACTTCCCACATTTAGAAAGTGGCACAACTGATAAAGAACATGATGAAGACAACCGATGCATGTCGTGTCACACATGCAAGCGCAATCGATCCGCATTATGCAGGTCACAACGGTCGAAAGTGGTAATCATCGACGGCTAGGTTAAGAACGGTTATCAGAAGAAGAGAGCCCTGAAAGTCTATAAATACAGGGCACCTTGACTAAATTCGAGGTGGTTTCCTGACAATCCTATCAACTCAAGTAAGTCTCCCAACTAGCAATCAGCAATCCTACGGTAGCTCAACGTACGCCACCACATTTTCTTCTTCATTTCATTTCCTTGTTTTCCTAGGAGTAATTGTAATCGTAGCAATCTCTTCAACCTTGACCCCACTTTTCCCCCCTTTCTTCACTGTAACTTGCACTCAATCCTTCGCTCCGACAAGGATAAATTTTAATCAAAGTCACTCCGGTGACCAAATTTCTAGTTCCTACCCTACACTTCTCTCTTACTTTTGCAACTCATGCCCCTGACCTGAGAACGCCTCAATCGCTTATCCCCGTTAAACATTCTTTTGTGTAAGTGTCGAAAGGTTCCTCGAAATTATTTCGAGTGAAACAATCTTTAATAAGTGAAACTTGACAAACATTTCATGCTTGCCAAGCAAATACAAAATTTGACCATAAATAAATTAAAAGTTCTTGTGTTAATTATTAATTGGTTGGTTACCATTATAAAACAAGTGGATCTCATGTCTTGATTAGTTATTAATTAGTATCATAACATTTGTAATGATAAAAGTGAAAAAAATGAGATACCAAAAGCAATTTTTTTTTCTTATATCCAATTTATTATATGTAATAGATTTCAACCTTGGTTCTTTTCCTTATTTTGGCTTTGGCCAATCAAATAACAATTAAGAAGGTATGTAATCTTGCAGTCAAGATTCTCTTACGTTAGCCTTGAACATAACTATGTAGTGTGAAGAGAGAAAAAATCAAAATACTCAAATTAAACCCCCCACAAAATTTAAATACAACCTCACCTATTTAAAATGTTTATGCCTATCTCTACTTTATAATATCATGTTCGCCTAACATGAGAGGGTGAGGATTGTAGTATAACTCTTATTCTTCGACAGTTAAAAAAAATTAATATTTTTGAACGGTTCATTTGGCCGGTAAAGATATCTTTCTCTCACAAAAGGACCAATTTGTGAATCTGCTTTTAGACCTTACAAAATCTCTTATCCTGACGCATGTAAATTGTAAATTAAGTGGACCAATAGGCGAAGCATGGTAAGGAAATTGGGTGTTGTCAGAGCAAATTAAATAGAAGAAGACCACTTCCAAATAATTCCATTGTTTAAATTGCAAGGGTTTCTAACTTTCAACCTCGACCTGTAGTCGATAGGGAAAAATTGGATAACAAATTCTCTGCAAGGTAAACTCATGTGCCCACCCTGAAGGAAGGTACTGTAAAGTTGTAATGACTCAAAAGGCTAAGTGGCAGAAAACGGGGAGGAGGATAAGGAACTTTTGCATTTCCTGTCTTAAAAAAAGGCAGAAGGTAAAAAGGAAAGAATCTTCATAATTTACAAGAGCGAAAAAGCATACTAAACGTGATGCAACTACGAGTGTTATAATTACTAGAACCCATATGCTTCCAATTTGGGACACAAACTGCGATTTTTAGCAGCTCTGCACTTTCTAAGTTTCTAATATTAAAAAGCAACTTCCAAACGACCTATGCTCACATGCAACTCCGGTCAGTTTTTCTAATTTGACCAAGATAGTTAATACTATCTATAAATGTGTGTATTATAACTTTTTCTTTGGTAATGCTTGTGTATTATAACTAATTTTACTTAATCATTTCTTTGAAATTTTTATATGATACACATAAATCTTTAACTATTATGTTATCGCGAGAATTATTGTGATATTAACGATTCCATTTTTCAGAACATGAAGACGTTCTCGTGACACCCAAAAAAAAAAAATACTTCAATTCTCTCTTTCATTGTGAAACGTTGATTCTCGCTTTAGACATAGGCCTTGCTGCCACTACATCTTTCTATTATTGATAATAAACCATAATATGAGTAATATGAGTAGTTGAACAAAAACAAAACAAAAATAAACATGAGTACGTTATGCACTCATACTTTCAATTTTACTCTAAACAAAAAGTAAAGCTTTAGACATCAAAATTTTGATATTACACATTAAAAAGATGCCACCTTTTTATTTTATTTCTTTTATGTAATGACGATGGAATATTTAATCAAATAAAAACCAAGCAAGTTGTAATTGACATCATCCAAAAAATCCTTATCAAGCTAGACTTATAGGAATCATGAAGCAAGAATAAACCATAAAGTATAAAGAAACTTAGGACTAAATTATACATGTTGAGGTAAGCACCCCGTTTCTCAATTTTTAATAAGGTGTATTTGCTATGAGATAAAAATGGAGAAGCCTTCATGGATTAAGTCAATTTATAATAGGTTGTGTTTGTACATGGATCTCATCCATCAAAACTCACCTTTTTTTTGGGTCAGGTACCAAACACACACTTGTAGTTATTGAATGTGTATTTAGTCAAACAATTTACGCTTAACAAAGTCTGATTAGGGCTCAGGCAACTGGCAACAACGAGTATTTAACAAACAAGTCATACTAGCTCAAACTTTCAGAACTTCGATCCCTATGATTAATAAATGAATTTAAAATTTTGAATTATGACCAATTAGCATCGTCACTTTTAAATTGTCGTAAAACATTAATATTTCTTATAGTAAGCCCATTAATCGAAAATGACATAAATGCGGACTAAAAACAAATGACAGTTAAATGTAACCAACTTCCACTTATAAACTGCAGAATCATGGAGGAAAGGAGAAAAAACCAAAGTCAGGTCACCCGTTCAACGAATACAGATTCAACTATTTATATATATTACCATGTTCAAAAAAAAAAATGACACACATTAATTAGTTGGCAACTCTAAGAGTTTATAAATTAACTTTTTAATGGTTATTTTAACAGTCGAAGAAAGTTGAATTCAAACTTCAAAGTATAAAGATCCATTTTTTCCCCTTCTGTTGACCCTACCTATGTTCTATGAAAGTGGGAAGTGCCTTTTAGATGGAAGGCACCCAACCTCCCCAGGATACGCAACCCATTGGGGACAAATTTTATTTAACCTTCTTAGTCCAAGTATTTAGCTTTATAATATGATGATTATATGACTTACTAATGCATTGATGCCCACTTGCAAGTGCTTGTTTTCATCAATTCAAGAATAGACTAGGCATAGGCAAAAGTTAGGAGTTAGAATAAGTATGTAAATGCCTATGCAATTGCAGAGAAGCCCAAAAAAACAAACCCAACTAGTTTCCAAGCAGCGATGTCAAAAGTGCCAAAACAGCAATGAAAATCATGATATTTAGAAAATAGTTTGACTGTAAAGGCTTATCTGGGCTTCCACCAACTGCCTCATATTCAGCCCGAATCTTCTGCTTCATAGCCTCTGACAGCTCTCTCTGCAATTCAAATAGGCACACACTATTGAATTTTATTCCTTTCTTCTTCATTTAAGACTTCCAAAATTTACATGTGACATCACATGATTGGAAAATAGCTTCTTCTTGTATTACTAAAAGATACTGGCACTAGAAAACATGACACTTGTTTTTACTCCTGCAGCAAACCAGGAAAAGTAAAACAATGAACAATATGCAGATATATATAATTTACTACGTAAGTCTTTCAAGAGATGCCAAATAATTTTCTAAGTATCAGCTAAATGAATAGTAAGATTTGATCAATCGTGCAAGATTATAACCTTTCCAGAGGAGTACTTGGCTGCTTCAAACTTCTCTGCTTGTGGATTTGGAGAACCATCTATCACAATGCCCTAGCAAACAGATGCTTGGACTCAGATATGTACTCAGAAAGGAAAAGGCAACTACAAAGCTACGTAAGCAAGAACGAAATATCTTAATGAGTGAAAAAAAACAGCAAGGAAACTCAAAATGAACAGACCTCTGGAGGATCAAATTTGGCTCCAAGGTTGCTTAGTTTGGCATGGGCTTCAGCATAATCGTTGAAGAATGCTTCCTGATCTTCAGCATATTTCTCAGCATAAACCTGCATGTTTCACAAGGTTTAATTTTAAGTCGGATTGTAGTAGCCACGAAAATAAAGTTGCAACTACTTTACCTTGAAGGATGGATCCTCAAAAAGAGCAGCATCAGTCGGCAATACCAATAGATCTTCATCCCTTTTTTCTTTTATGTCCTGTATATAACAACAGTAAGGTATAAGGAAACCATAAGCCCTGCATACCCCACCCCTACTCTTCCAGCCTCCGTTATTTTATTTTATATTTTTCAAAGAAAAAGAAAAGACCTTGAAGTATGAGTTATCAAACTTCAACCATTGCACTGTCCAGGATTGTCCTCCAGGTGCTCCTGGCCCATCTTTCTGTAAAGAGAAAAATACAGATGAATTTCCCATTGCTTTATTGAATTCAAGTAGTATTACAATTTAAACCTACTTGATCATCAGCACGTAAACTAACTCTAAGAGACACAAATCTTGGCAGATCTCTCAAGCCAAGATTAGAGATAGTTAACAAAAAACAACTAAGGACAGAGAAGCAATTAAAGAATATATTTAGATTCCATTTTCCTAAAAGGAAACTGATGTAAGACTCAAGCATAGAAGATCAATATGCTGAAATAGTAAGCTTCAGTTTGTTTATGAAATGAGGCCATAATAACTAAAATTCAGAAGAGATGTTTCATTGATAATGTCTAATCGTCTTCCAGTCCACAACAGAGTGATCTGCTGGAAAAGAAACTTGATGATGATTTCAACCAGAAATTCATATGCTCATGCAGTGTCCCTTGAGGTTCCCTTTGATCATGTAAATATCTCTTTCAAAGTGCACTAAAAAAATTGTAATGAGCCACATGATTCCACAAAAGAATTAGACAGAAATATCTATTTACAACAACTCCAAAACTTTTTTCAAAGTAGTGTCCACTCTCAATAACTCAATCATGAACATAAGGTACAAAAAACAAAATCAAGGTGAGCCATCTTTAGGGGTTTTTCAGTAGACACACTACTGAACGTTTGAAGATCAGGAAAAACCACAAGAAGAGAGAAAAAAAAATGAACATGAATCTATTAATCAAGTTTCTTGAAGGTGTTAGATAATATACTGTGTATTTAGTCTCAGGTTTGCCCCAGCCACTACGATCTGGTCTAGACCTTCCCAGTGTGTGCGCACCAGACAGTGCAACAATTTCCTGCAGATCAAGTAACTTGATAATCAAAATCATGGACATATTGCTAGTATCCAATTTACTACCTTAATCCTTATGGGAAACAACGGAAATTACCTTGTCATTTAAACCCATACGGTAGAAAACCTGACGCAAATGATCAGCAGGTGAAGGAGGGCCAGCATCTAAATACAAAAAAATTCATGTTAGTTAGTTCATTAGTTGAAGTGCTTCGAAAATGGGATGAGCTATGATCAGCTGTAATATATTCTTGGAAAGATGAGTGATCTTAAGAAACAATATCTACTTGAAGTTCTCAAACTTAATACATCTAAGTTTACATATTAGCTATATCTCCAGCATTGAAAAATTCTAATATCTATAGACTAACTTCCAATAATGGGTATAAAACTTGCGTCTTACCTTGTTATCATAGTTAAATTTCCAATCAAACATCAATGGAGTCCTATAACTGGGCTTATTAAAACCCTAAACCCATATAAATCTGAAAAACCAAGCTATTTGTCTGGTTTGATTTTGATTTTAGTTTGGGTAGGGATGCTTCAAATTTTTTAGAAAATTTCAGTTTTTGCTAGATTGGGTTTGGGTTAATATAAGTTTAAATTGAACCGAACCAATGTAGTTACTTACTAATCCAAAATAGATATTAACCATTGTTTATAAAAGCATGATATAAATACTATATGATCTAGTTACCAGGAAGTCGCCCTTCTTCAGGGCATTGTTCAGGTGCAGAGACATCCACTCTTCCATATTTCATAGGGATTTTGGGGCCTCCAGCTTCCTGAAAATCCCAAGAAAGTGGTCAATATATCTTTTTAATTAATTTACGTAGCCAACAGTTAGACCTGAAGCAGAAATAGGAGTCAGGCAACCTCGACAGCAGTAGCACCAGCCAGCTGAAATAAGTCTGCATATGTCACACGAGAGTATTTGGCTTTGATTGGCTGAAGAAGCTTCAATGCATTCACAAGTCCTGTAATGGCAGCTTATCAGGTAAAATAACAAAAAGGAAAATTCAGAAGCAATCCGTTTTTATTATTCTTTACCGGCATTGGCTGCATGTTTAAGCTCAACTTCAAATCTTAAGCTACCATTTGCACCGCCTCTCTGTGGCCATTCCTCAATATTCTTATTGTAAGTACCAGCATCATGCCATCCCAAGCGAATCTATCACATAAAATCTATGTAAACTATTGAGATAAATGAAGAACCTCTATCTATGCTACAAAAATTTGTTTGTTCTAGAAGAAATCTATTAATATGAAGAGAAAGAATAGCAAAGATTAAGGGAAATAAGGAATCCTCCTGAACAGAAAAAAAGCAAGAGAAAGAACCAAAAAAAAAAATATCAACATAACAAGTTTCCAATCCTCAACATGTCATTAGAGAAACCCCAGACGAAATGTCGCAGGCTTTGCACCAAAATATATGCTAACCCGTAAATCTAATCCAAAATCAACTGATGTGTCAAAGAATCGTCTTTAAAGATATGAGAGTTACACTCTTGCCAAATACACCATCTTGTAGCAGAGGTTGCACACGTCCATAAAAAATTGGCCTCTTTACTTCTCCAAAAGCCATGGAAGTTGACTCTCAAAAAAATGATCCAGGAACAGGGGGCTAGAGCACAACCAACACTAACCATAATATCCATATACAGGTACAAGTTAAAATTATGTCAACAATCCAAGAGTATGGTGGCTGATATATATCATCAATCTGAAATACTATACGTGCATCAGAGTTTGACATCTTGGATTACTTAGTAATTTTGGTCACTGATAAACTTCATTCACCATTCTTGGAAGAATTGATAAACAATCAACATCCTCATTACACGCATAGTTTTAGTTGAAAGGTAAATTTATTAATCTCTGCAGGTCAAATGTGATACAAACTGCAAACATTAATCCACATCACCATCTCAACATGGCCAATTAGCTGGCCCTTTAAAACCAAAAATATAGTGTAGTCAGAATTCTGCATCAAGTGCTGCGTGGGCGTTTGCACCACTCATTGTAGGAGAGGCTTAGCTTTAGCACCACTTACTTTGTAGTTTATCAGAAAGAATTTGCATTAAGCAACAAGGACTTGGAGAGGGACTGCTTATCAATTGCTAAAGGCAGCAATTCTAATGCTTTGGAAAAATAAATTCAGATCTTGAAATAACAAGGTACGTGGTCCATTTTCACATTATTTGTGGGTGTTTGGTGTTCAGTGTGATCCGTGACAATAAAAATTGCAATTATCAAATTTCATGAAATTCAATCTGAAGAAGAACGTTAAGCAATAAAAAAAAAATCCAAAACACTAAGATAAATGGAGGATGCAAGTCCCTACGCAAAAGCAAATCCAATCGATGTTTCAGCGGCAACTAGCTTATTTAACTTATTTTTAACTGGAATACATAGTGTATCAACGCTTATAGTCTTCTTCGCCAGACCTCTGCGTATTTGAGAACACCGAGAAACGACGTGATCGAAGTGTGCAGCGTACTGCTTCGATTCCATAAAATTGCAGGAAAAAATGCTGCAAGTTCGAATACTCTCTAGAAATGGAAATAAAAGTAAGAGGAAATGCAAAATTTCTAGAACCCTATCCAGACCTAACGCTCGTTACAATATGCTCCTACACAGAGATTCTCAAAAATAAGAACGGAAAAGAGCTGAAGGTTACCAGAATCGGATGGCAGAACTTGGTCCTGAGAAGCTCCTTGATATCTTCCCTAGCATTCTTCAACTGATCAGGATCAGACGCTAACGACTTCGGAGCAGATACCGTTCCGTATCCTCCACTCGAAACTCGAACCTCCGCTCTTCGCTGAAAAACAAAATTGCAATCACACGGTAAATAAATCCATCACCGGCTCAAGTTCAAGACTAAAACAAAAAAAAAAAAAGAGAAAGGAATATATATTTATATATATATATGAAGCGCATTAAGAAACCTGATTGATGAAGAGGTGAGAAATGCGAGGAGAGGACCGAAGGTGGAGGCATTTGAGCGAGGAGCGAGGAGGAAAGGAAGAAGAGAAGAAGGAGCGGGATGAAGAAGAGGAGAGTGAGGCGGCGGAGGGGATCATGCGAGCGGAGGCGGCCATTTTGGTTGGTGAGGGTTGAGATGGGAAAGGGAGTGAAGAAGGAGTGAGCAACACACGCTCTGCCATTTGGTTGGGTACGCTTTTTCCATTTTTATTCGTTGCCTAACCTTGCGTTTTGGATTGATGATATTGATCTCTCTGCCAAAAGCGCCTCTGCCTGTGCCACGCACCCTTTAACTCTTCCTTTCCTTTTTGGCATGAAGCGCACCTCATGCTTATAATATTTAAAATAAATAAAGTTTATACGTATGTCATATAAGTTTATAGATTTATTGTTATGTGCTAGTGTGTAAAACTTTTTTTATTATCGTCTAACTAAATTTTGGTATATAATAAATAATAATTAAAATTTTCACTTGTAAAATAATTAAATAAATTATAATTATTGAACTGATATGTTTATTGTGTTATATTTAAGTATATATTTATACAAAGTTTGGTAAAATTTATAAATAGGTGAGTGTTTTTTTTTTTTGATTGGGAGTATAATTTAGATAAAGTTGATGAGTTCTTTTTAGTGTGAACATGCTTAAATATAATAAAGCAGTTGATGAAACCTTTTTTAATTGTGTTGCGCCCCCATTTAATATCCCAGAGCCACATGCTAGAGTCTCGGTTAGGGTCTAAGTGGTTGGTGAATTATCATGTGATCTAATCCTTGTATGTACTGTGATAAAATTATTGAAGTCTGAACCAACGGGGGTTGATCCAAGTGGTAAGCGGCTTGGTATCGCTTAAGCAAGGTCCCGAGTTCGAGATCTTGTGTACGCAGTTATCCCTGAGAGACTCACCCGCCATAGCCACCCGGGTCGACCCGAATTAGTTAAGGCTAAGCTTTGGATACCGGGCAGGCAACCTAAAAAAAATTATTAAAGTCTGTAAATGAAATAGGGTAACTATGAAGAATATAAAGTGTTTTTCATAAATAATATTATTAGACAAACAATTAGTAAAATTATATTTTATCAACGAAACATATAAATTTAAAATTTGTTATCAACTTGTTTTTACTTCATTATACGTTTATATTGAGTTAAGAGAACGAAAGAATCTCCTATATAATTATTTTATGATTCATTTGTTTGATAATAAAAATATAATTTTTTAGACTAAGAAATGATATGTTCAACAAGTAAAAATAATCAAAATATATCATTTCTGTATAATGTATTTTAATATTTTCATGATTACTGGAAAAACAATCTTTATATATGAATTGGGAAGTATCCTAAATTTGCAAGATTTTTTTTTACTTCAAAAATTATATTAACAAATACGAAATTTAAATATAAGACCTCATGTATACTTGTTTTTGAATGTCGATATTACACATTAAAATTACAATTAGAACTATAATTTTTAGGGTAAAATAAAATAATAATAATAATAATAACTAAGTTTTCTCTTAAAAACTTTGACTAGTGAGAAAGGAATCTTGCAAAGGCAAACATGGTAAAAGTAATTAAAAATAGGATAAATTATTTTAATGAAATCCATGGATTTATGCGAACGGAACTTTGTCTTATTATTTTTTTCCTCTTTGACCAAATAGCCACCCCGAAAAAAGCTTCAAATGGTACGTGTGAACATTTTATATAGTCAAAGATTTCTTTCCATTTTTCTTTGGCTCCACGAAATGCCAATGTTACTGTCAATTTAGGTAGGTTTATTATTGATGAAAGGTATTGGAAAATAATTTGGAGCATTAAAATTCCTCAAAAAGTTAAACACTTCTTGTGACAGACTAGTCACAATGCTTTACCTGCCAAGTACAATCTGTTTAAAAAAAGAATTAGTGCTACACCTATCTCTCCAATTTGTAATGCATATCAAGAAATTATTGAACTAAGAATTAGCGACACAGACACAGACATGTGAGATGACACGATACGCGAAACACCAATTTCAAAATGTTACATGACACGATACGACATATATGTGTAAAATTAAATATTCATAATAATATTCTAATACTTTCATTGATATCAAACTATTAATTTTTAATATTTTCTAAAAAAATTTCAAAATATATGGAACATTCAAGATACTTTCGTGTGTTAATACTTGTTAATTATCTAAATATCCATATTATTATAAATTATTTAATATTTAAAATATTTTTTACTCGAACCCAATATCGATACGGCTCAAAAAACATTTGGATATAACTCGGACACACTTGGACGCGATTAATTATGAATATTTTATTTATACACTTTCGGACACTTGTGGCACGTGTCTTAGACGAGTGTCTTCGAATGTCAGTGTCCGCGATGTGTCAGACACAGGGACACGGCAGTCTCACGAAGTGCCCGTTCTTCATAGCTATTGAACATTCCTTACTTCTTTGCCCCTAGACAAAAGTTGTTTGGCCTGGTGCCCAGCTCCATTGCACTCCTGATCCTAGCAACACAACTTGGGTAGATACGTCATATGTGGATTCTCTAGGTCCTCGAAACTTTGATAGTAAATAGAGATTACGAAAAGTGGGGATCGACTCTCCTAACAAACACAATGTGGTCCATATGAAAATTTCACAATGAATTATGTTTCCACAACAGATATTCGGATCCAACAGCAACCATAACCAAAGCATGGAAATTAACTCGGGAAGTGTCATAGCTAAGCCCCTCAGCAACACAAAACCTCATCAACAGAATCCCCCTACTCGGGAGACCTTGGTAGTCACCTACCTAAGAGAAAGTAAAATGCAATGGTGATGCTGCATATTGTGAGGTTAGGAAGATGGGTGCCTTAGTAGTCGTCATCAGAGATAACAATGGGTACTTATTAGCGGACTAGACAAGGGTGGTCCATGGTAGATTGAACTTAATAGCATGAACTCTTGTGGTAAGAGAAGGACTCCTCCTTGCATCATCCTGCCTCTATGAAAATGTTATTGTTGAAAGTGATAACTAAGAAGTAGTGTTGGCAAGCAAATCTACTACGGACGGGGTGCATAGCTATGATCATCAAAGACATCATGTAATGACCTAAAAGTCATTACTAGCACGCAAGGGACTAGTTCTCTTATAGAAGTCTCTTAGAAAAGCTTTTCATAAAAACATTCATTTCAACTTTAATTAAAAACAAATAAAATTTTTTTTTATGAATAAACATAAATTCTTTACCATAAATACAATTATACATGTAAAATACATGATCAGTCAAAAAATCATGTATGTATACAATTAGAACGTTCTAAACATTGACTCGATTACAAAATAAAATAAAGCTAACATGTCCTATGGATAACTTTACTTCAAGGTAACTGCTGACTTACGAATCTTGACGTCCCTGCAATTGACTATGAACTGCTGCACAACTACTTCTACATCTTAACCTGCAACTGGAGAGGGAGGTTGAGGAATGAGAACTCTGGGGGAGTCTCAATGAACGACCTTCGCACGACAAAATGTGACATTTCATAATCACGACATGCAGATGCAATACATAATAAATAATAGCAAGCACGAAAACATTTTATATAGTTATAATACATAGTACTTAAAATTACTTGAAAATATAAATAAGTTAGGAGCTCTCTAGATAGACAATTTGAGCATTACGATTTAGCTGTTACTAAAATGTTCGAGCTTTACGGTCTTACTCTAATCTACATGACATGATATATTATACATTATACATTATACATGATATATGACACCAGACATCACAGGTTGCCTCTGTCTAGGTTTCACGGTCTTGCCCTATTTTTACATGTATCCTATTCTAAATTATGATTGTACAAGGTATATCAGGGTCAACGTAAGTTGTCGTTGAAGTATAGTTTTATCCTAAATCTATTTCCATGAAAACAATTTTAATAACATAACATGAAACAATATGACTTTATTCATAAATATTCATATGCATACAAGATGACATATTTAATGCAATAAGACATATGGTCCCATGTAGTTCTAGAAAATGGTTTTCATGACTTTCTAAAATATTATAAATACTTTCATAAACATCTACTTTCATAAATAAGGAAATTCCTAAATAATGACTAATTTCATAAACATTGAAAGAAAATAATAAGTTTCGTCTCCTAGAAATTCATAAAACATGTATAAAATAAATAACTTCTAAAATAATTACATGGTCTGAAAATAGACCGTGAAGACAGTTATTCACCGGAAATGGCTAACGACTAAGGGCACAGACACTGAGATTCTTGACACCTTACATTGAGGCACTATTTTCCCACAGACAAAAGAACGAGAGGGAGAAAAAATAAAATATAACTGGAGCTAATAGTCCCACTAAAAGTGAAACCTTCAAGCTATTGAGTGAATTAACAACTTCAAACACTCATGGAAGACTTCTATATATAGGGAGAGCTCAAGACCCCCTCTAGATGTTGCTTCCGATGTGGGACTTAATCTTCGTGTCGCTGTAGCGCCCACTTTTCATTGTGCTAATGCAGCACGTTAGGAGCGCTATAGCGCACTTCTGTTTCCCTTTTTCCTCTCCTCTCTATGGGTCATCATAATCTCCACCCCTTAAGACATTTGGTCCTCCAAATGTCATGAACTTCTTACTTCTGACATTACCATGCTTCCGCTACATTACTATGATATCCCATATCCATCCTTATAGCTACTTGTTTAACTCCCTACATATTCTGACTAGACGTGAAGACAGAGAGTGAAAGAAGACACGACTGACATAATTGACTCTAACATGCTTACTCTCTAGACATGGTTGACTCTTCTAACTGATCTTAGACATGACATGACTAACATTCTACAGACCTTAGGTAACATCATGCCATATATAAATGGCAGTCGTTCCATTTACCTAACCGTGATCTTACTTAAGGACACTTGTTTCAATATACACAAGACAACACATACGGCTCTAATACCACTCTATAACGTTTAGAAGGCTCCACCTTCCTCTTGGGTACCATTTCCTCAGAGTGGCTACAAAAGGTACCTATCAAAACACTCATCGGGCGGCTCTACCTCAGAGTATCCCTTTCCTCAAACCGCTTCTGGGTGGCTCCACCACTGGGTAACCTTTTCCTCAAATAAGCCTTTAGGAGGAGAGTCACACTTTGCCACCGTTCATATGCGAGATTTCCCAAGGATCGGGTGGGTTACAACCCTTTGCTTTGATACCATTCTGTAACGATTCAAAAGTCGTTACTGACACACAATGGACTAGTTCCCTTATGGAAGCCTCTTAGGAGCGTTTTTCATAAAAACATGCATTTCAATTTTAATTAAAAACATAAAAAAGCATTATTTCTCTAAATAAACATAAATTCTTTATAATAAATACAATTATACATGTAAAATACGTGACCGGTCTAAAGATCCTACCTGTATACAATTGGAACACTCTAAACATTGACTCGATTACAAAATAAAATAAAGTTAACACATCCTATAGATAGCTTCACCTCAAGGTGACTGCTAACTCACGAATCATGACGTTTCTGTAACTGACCATGAACTTCATGCACAACTACTTCTACATCTTACCTGCAACTGGATGAGAGGTTGAGGGGTGAGAACAATGGGGAGAGCCTTAGCAAATAATTACTCGCACGACATCATGGGACATTTCATAATCATGACATGCAGATACAATACATAATATAATAGCAAGCATGAAAACATTTTATATAGTTATAATACATAGTACGTAAAAACACTTGAAAACATAAATAAGTGGGAGCTCTCTAGATAGACAATCCGAGGGTTACGATTAAGATGTTCCTGAAATGTTCGGACTTTATGGTTTTGTATTAGTTTACATAACATGATACATTATACGTGATACATGACACTATGTGTCACAGACTGCCTATGCTCAGGTTTCACGGTCTTGCCCTAATTCTACATGTATCTTATTCTAAATTATGATTATACAAGGTATAATAGAGTTAATGTAGGTTGTCGCTGATATACAGTTATATCCTAAATCTACTCCCATAAAAACAATTTAAATACTATAACATGAAACAACATGAATGTGATACCTTAACCAATAACTAATAGTATAACATGACTTTATTCATAAATATTCATATACTTGCAACATGAAATATTTAATGCAATAAGACATATGGTCTCATGTAGTTCTTAAAAATGGTTTTCATGGCTTTCTAAAATAGTTTTATAAATACTTTCATAAATAAGGAAATTCTTAAATAATGAATAATTTCATAAACATTAAAAGAAAATAATAAGCTTTACCTATTAGGATTTCATAAAATGTGCCTAAAATAAATAATTTCTAAAATAATTACATAATTTGAAAATAAACCGTGAAAAAAATTACTAAAAAATGATTGATGACTGAAGGGCACAAACATTGAAAACTCTTGACACCTATATGGAGACACTATTTCTCTACGAATAGAAAAACGAGAAGTGTGAACACCCAATTTAGTCCGACCATTTTCCTTTTACTATTATTTTTATTTTTACCATTTTTTTATTATCTCCTTTTCTTTCTTCCTTTTTTAGTCTGGTCCCCAACATTTATTGTAGGCCCAATCTTTTACTTCTTTGACCTAAAGAGGGCGGAAAAAAAATACCCTCCCTCAACTCCCTATTATTATCCATCAGAAAGGTTTGCCCTCTTCTTTGCAGAATTTTGGCAGCAAGTAACATATAAAAATGGGAGTTTTCTTGTGAAGAAAATACAAGCAACATACACAAGAAATTGCAACAAGCCAAGATCAACATCAAATGCTCAGGATTAACTCTATAAATACAGTAAATTCACACAGTAAAGGGGAGATTTTCTTCTGAAAAATTTTTCCTCACAAATCACCAAAAAAAAAAAAATCATCCAAAAAATCACTAATAACAGAAGCAAAAAATTGGTAGAGGAAGAAGAAGAAGTTGAGAGGTATGTGATCCTCCCCTTGTTTTAGAATCTGTTCATAAAATAAAAATAAAAATAAAAACCGAACCCCACCGCCCCACTGTCCTCCTCATCCCTAGTCACCGCAGTCGCCGTCGNAAAAAAAAAAAAAAATCAAACCCAGAAGATCCGAAACCTCCACACACACACCCCCCCAGAAAGAAACCGAGAGAGAGCTTGAGGGAGAGAGTGATTCGGAGAGAGAGGAAAAGAAAGAGAAAAAGGGAGACGCGGAGAGAGAGTGAGATAAGGGGGAGAGAGGGATGCCACCGCCGGCGCGCCGTCTCGACGGCGGTGGCCATTGAAACCGAAGAGAGAAAGAGATCGTGAGATGGGAGAGAGAAGAAGATGGGGTCTGAGAGGGAGGGAGATCGGAGAGAGAGAGAGAGAGAGAAAGGTAGAGTTTTTGGTTGGCATTACTTGTTTCTTAGGCCATGCTTTGGGTCCAAAATCCTTTTTTTCTGTGCTGATTTGGTTTTTTATTTATTTCGATTTTTTTATTGTGCTTTGGGCCCAGAACATCCCTTTGTTTATTTGTTTGCTGGCTGGTTTGCTTTCCTTTTTGTACTGTTTTGTTTTTGTTTCCGTTTGAAGCTTGGGCGTACTGGGGTTGAAAAATCAATATTTCCTTTGTTTTGCTGATTTGTCTTTTGGGCCCTGGATGGGTTTTTTTTTTAATTATTGTTGTTGCTATAAAAGAAAAATAAAAAGAAAATGAATAGCAAGGAAATAAAGTTGTTAGCTAAGTCATGATGACTTGTTAACTCATTTTAGAGTATCCGAGTTGTGACAGTTTAATACTCTAAATTTTGCTTCTTTTTAAGTTTAATTAATTAACACAAAAAAATTTTTAACATAAAAATAAATTTGTTAGCTGAGTCTTGACGACTTGTTAACCCTGTGTTTTTAGAGTATTTTTGTTGTGACAACTTGATGCTCTAAAACTAATTTTTTTAATTTATTAACACACAAATATCTTCTAGAAAGAACTAATTGGTTTTGAATTCCTCATTGCACCAGAGGATACTTAAAAGCGCAAATTGAGCCAAAATTAAATTTTCATAATTTTTGTTCCGCATGTAAATAATTTTATTTGTTTTTTTATGAACGCCTTATTTATTTCTTTAAAAAAATATTTGAATATGTTTTAATAATAAAAATGTTAACTAAGTCGCCACGACTTGTTAACTTGTTTTAGAGCATCTGAGTTGCAACGACTTGATACTCTAAATTTTCTCAAATTTTCTTTTAGAGGTTATAAACAATTTGCACAATTAATTGATGTAACCATTTATAAGGATGTATTAGGGGTGCCGCAAAATTAAGTTTTTGCTCTTCCCTATCCATAATCAACTCCTAAACCAAAACTCAAATTAAACCAATTTTTCTCAATAAAGATTTTTCTGATTTTTTCTTATTTAAATAAAATTGGTGGTGACTCCATTGAATTATTTTTCTTTTAAAATCTCGTCACGAGATTCATGGGCTTGTCGATAGGGGTGGGAACAGGCCAGGCCAGGCCGGACCTTTAACAGGTCAGGCCTGTTTCGTAAACTATTGGCCTGGGCCTGTCCTGTTGACTGTTACAGGCTTTTTTGTAGGCCTGGCCTGGCCTGAAGCCTGGTAGGCCTGCCTGGTATTTATTTATTTAAAAAAAAACTATTACTTTGGCACTAATTCTACACAACACAAGGTTCTTATTCACTAACTACACAATCAGATCTATGATTCATTCTGTAAGCGATGGAATGATAAAATGTAATTATGAATTTCACAACAAAAACACATGGAAAATTCAGAATGTGTGCGATTCGATTATTATCACAACTAATTGACGCTTTAAAGTGAGCTGAAATCATATGATTTTGAAACTTCAGCCTTAGCCTCCTATTTTCTTTTTACTAATAATGAAAGGTTAGCCCCATTTGGATCTTGGACCTAGTCCCTAGTCCCTGGTCCGCTAGTCCCATCCAATTTTATTGCAAATTTTCATACTCACGGCAAAATAGAAATATACTTTGCTAATATGATGGTAGTAAATATAATGAATTAATTCAAATTTTTGTTTTATAAAAGTTCGTTGGCTTAAATATGAAAATAAAGCATTTTGATGTCGTTTTCTATAATTTATTTGCAAAATTTATTTTTTTGGATTTGTAAAAAAATATATGAGATCTAAGAGAAAGAAGGTGAAATTAGAAATACCTTGTTGTGTGGCTAAACAAGGACGCCGTGAGCCCGTGACCGTGGACCACCAGCAGCAGCGGAAACCGACCACCACCAACAGCAGCAGGCGCGGATGACACGAGCAGCAGCAAGCGCAGATGACTCTCGAGCAGCAGCAGGCGCGGATGACACGAGCAGCAGCAGCAGGCCGCGACACGAGCAGCAGCAGCAGGCGCTGTTTGTGATGTGAGCTGTGAGCTGTGAGCGTGAGGCAGTGAATAAAAGTGAACAGCAGCAGTTTATTTAGGGTTAGGTTAAAAGGCAAAATTAAAATAACATAACCATATTAATAAATATTACTGCATATAATATTACAAAGATATCAGCTGGTCTAGTGGTTAAGACTCTACATGGTATAGTATGGGGGCATGGGTTGGAATCTTAGGGGAGGTGAAATGGGTTTATTTTTTTTAATAAACTTATATGGGCCTTTGTAAGTAAACAGGCCCAGGCCGGCCTGACAGGCCGAACAGGCTTTCATAGTAGCCTGGGCCTGGCCTGTTTACTAAAACAGGCTTAGAAAATAGCCTGGGCACAGGCCGCCTGGCCTATTCCCACTCCTACTTGTCGACTTTGTATAACTTCTCCCATGTTTCAGCTGGGCTTTGATTAATGAATGAAAAACCACAGTTTTAGAAGGGGAAAAAAAAGGTTTTTATACTTCTCTTCTTTTTGTTATATTTTTATTTCATCTATATTTATTATATTTTAAATTTTTTGCACAACTTATTTGTAACAAGATTTATCACCCAACAAAATTTTATTAAGGTACACTCATATTAAATATATATTTCATCGATATTTTACTATTGATTATTTTAAGAAAAATTTCTCGATCTAATATGAAATGTGCTTAAACACTTATAGTTTTTAGATATAGAACAAAGCTATAAATATTTGCTTAGTTCATAACACAACATATATTTGTATCTTATTAACATTAAATTTGACATATCTTTTATAAATTTATAAATGTAGTTTAAATTTGTTTATTAATGAAACTTCTATATTTCTTGTAAAAAAAGTTAAATTATTATCATCTAATTATATATTTTAATTCAGGTAACTTTTGAAATAATGAAGACAAATGTCAAACATTTTAAATTATGAAAAAGCATTTACACTAACAATGTATGATCAATAAATTATACAATTTTTTATATGTGACTTTGATATATGGAAGTAATGTGTATGAAAGTTAAACATATTTTACGTCAAGATATAAAAAAAAAGTATTTTTGTTAAAAGTATAGTATGATCTTTTGAAATAGCCAGGGAAGATAAAGTGGGATAAAAGTAATGAGTGGGAGACATTTTACATTAATAGAGATAAAAAAAGTTTTGTTATTAAAAATAATGAGTGTTAGAGTTAAACATTCTCATTAAAAATTCATACACTATAATATGCTCAATTTAAAGATATGTTTTTAAACCAATCACTTAATTTAAAGAAGTCAAACTCATACAACGCATGTTAACAAGAATGAAATATAATTTATAAAAATGTTATAAAAATGTTGTGTGTACGCATTGAATTATTCTCCTTTTATATATATATATATATATATATATATATATATTATATATTGTATTTAATATTTAATTTTTTTCACTTTCTCTCACACTCTTCTTCTTCGTCTTTTCTTTTCTTTTAACCTTTTCTTCTCTTCTCCGTCCCTCTTTATTAATTGTTCTTCTCATTTTTTTTAAAAAATTTTTGTAAGACTTTATGGATCCTAAAATTTTTATTTTTGTCATATTTTTTATTTTTAAATATTAAAAAATTTGAGTATTTTTATAGGAAAGTTTGTGCAGGCTTATTTCAAAGTTTGTGTATGTAAATACAATTTTTTTTCTTCATCTTTGTTTTCGTTTTCATATTTGTTTTTGTTATATTTTTTGTTTTTTATTATTCAAAAGTTTGTACATGTGTATAAAAAAGTTTGTATATACTTATTCAAAAATTTGTTTATGTGAACACCAAATTTCTTTTTCCTATTCGCTTTTATTTCTGTCATAGTATTTGTTTATGGTTGTTTAAAAACTTGTGCATTAGAGCACTAAAATTTGTGTATGCTTGTTTAAAAGTGTGTGCATGTGAGTAGCTAGGGGCGTTTTTGGTTTTAGTTTTCATATTTACAATTTCCATTTACATAATTTTTTGTTTTTAGAATTTATGAAATAAATAGTGAAAACAATAAATGAAAACACGAACTTAGATTTTATAATTTTTGTTAATTCCTTCACAAAATCCTGAAAATAATAAATTTTATGAATGGAAACTGAGAATGAAAACTGAAACTAAATGCACCATAAGTTTCCTTATTTTTTGTTTTCATTTTCATTTTTGTCTTATTTTTTGTTTTTGTTCGTTAAAAAGTTTGTATATTTATTTTGAAATGTTTGTGCATGACAGAGAATGAATCTACAAATTTAGAATGTGAGTGGATAGTAGGAAAGTGAAAAAGATCATATAAAGTAAAATCTCACTTTAAATGGTAAAATAAAAGAGTTATATATCATTGGATCAACAAAGTGAGTAATATGATCCATTTTTATTCATTGATCCAATGATAAAAAGTAATGTCTAGAATGTTCATTTTAGAGATCCCTTTTCTGTAAGAGAAAACGCATAACAGTTACTTTTCGTCATTTAATGCGATGTATATTCAATTTTATTTGGTTTTTGCATTTAAAAAGGTTTAGACATTCATGTTAAAAAAGTTTTTATATATAATTATCGTTGTGTATATATGATAGATACGATTTCGATGCACATCTAATATTACTATATAAGTTTAGATTAAAAAAAAATCCGATCCTCTCCTATGATGCCCATGTCACCGTGATGCCAAAATGACATCCTCGGACTTCTTGAAAGGTCGAACGCGGTGTGCATATCCAGAAACATCACAATTAACCTAGTCTCTTAATTAAACCAAAATACAACATCCATTATAACGTGAAATATTACATGTTTATAAAACATATTTAAGGTATATTTTATAAACATTATCAAGCATTAATTTATATTTTTTTATTATATTTTTAAAATTTTAAATTTAAATAAATAATTAATATAATACTCATAAAAAACGTATTAAATACTATTCATGAACATATAAGTAGGACTATCAAATGGGTTAGTCCGAACCTTAACAGACTTTTACTGTTTACGTCTGAGTTTTATATGTTTGATATGTCAATTTAATGTAAGTAAACGAATTAGTCAACAGATTATGTCTATTTTAGTATTAAATAAATTAATTTGACCCGCAAATTAAGTGGGTTAAGCTAGAGTAGACTTTTTATTATTCACTGACCGAATTTTATATGTTTAGTCTATCTATTTAATTAAATAAAAATGACCTAAACTCGTGAGTCAAACACATTTTGACAACCGTTTTTAAAAGTATTTTTTGCATGATTAATACTCAAAGCAGATATAACGACGTGCACAAATACATGTCCAAGACATAAAATCAAATTTCAGCTTTTCTTATCCTGTTATTTGGCTGTTTCTTCCATGATCATACCCCATCCAAATTATATACAACCACGTAACGGGAGTATGGGAATTCAGGAAATCAACCCTTAATCCAGTACCCAAACCTTTGTTTAACGACGAACGCCAGCTGTTCTTCAACAGGCTCCCTTGTATTGGAACCTTTTGAGTTATTGCTAGTCAAAATTGTCCAAATCACAAAAAAATAAAACGCTTTTCTTATAATTATAATATTTTTCCGTTCATTTTTTTTTTCATACAAGTCCAGTTATTTTTTATTGATATAATTATTTATGAGCAAGCATTGACAAATATTTTATGTATGTGCACCTAAAATCATGAGTATATTTATTGAAAAAAATAGGAGAATATATTTCGTACATTTTTTTTTTTTAAAGTAAGAGCAATTACTATGTTTTGCCTTAATTTAAATGGTTAGATGCCTTTTTTCCTCTTAAAAAATAAGGGTTTTTCAATGGGCCTTTTCTGGGTTTTTAGTGAGACCTTTAAAACATTGCCATTTTTTCAAATGGTGGCTTGAGAGTCATTATAGATGATTTTTTATCACCTCTTTGACTTTTGAGCAATAAAGTTACACTACACTTATCTAAAAAAATATTGTGCAAGTAACTATAGCAATGTAGGTGATTGTAGTTTGTGGAGTAGTGACTAAAGGTCAAAATGACATGATAAATTGGACACCAAACACCAATTTTTTTTCCCTCAATCCACTTTATTGCACTGTAGATATAGTTATTGAAATTAATAAATTATTTTCTCAATCAGTTAATTATATTAATTATATGATATAAAAATAGGACCCTTTTTGTTTTGCTACTTGTGAAACCTAGCCGCTCTGTTAGGGTTTTACGTTGTCGGCAAGCTCTCGTCTTTGTGTCGCACCTCGCGATTCTTCCTGTGCCCGTTTGGGTCTTCTTTGTGCCACTAGCATTCCTTGTACTCGTGAGAGTCAATCTTGTGTTGCCCTGTCATTTTGTTCACATGTGATCTCACAAGCTGTTACATTTCAACCTACCCCAATGGTCTTGCAGCGCTACCCTTTCACAACCATGCCAGACTTCTCCTAATAAAGATCATGACCCCCTCCTAGGTGCCTGTAAACTCCGTTAGATCATAATAGTCCTCGCGAGTTGAGTGTTCCACCACTACACCCCACACCTGAGTCGACGAAGCGTTTCTCTTCCATCTCGAGTTGCCCCTTGCAGTGACATTGGGGGTGCCAATCCCCATGGCAAGATTCATCTCCCATGGTGGTCGGTGCCCCCTTCTTTTGTTTTAGTTAGTTTTTTTGTTTTGGTCTTTAGGGTTATTTTATCTTTGCTTTAATTTTGTCTTTGCTTAGCAATATTTGTTAGCAAGTCCCAACAAGATGTTAGAATGGTTTAAGATATGAGAAATAATTGAATTCAAGGAAAGAGGGTTGATTTGATTGAATAAGCTAATGCAAATATTGTCAATCTAAGACTCCCCTGTTAATGACTACTAATGGCGGATTCAAGAAGATGAAATCAAGGATTGACTCCCTGTGATCAACAAACCCCAACTTAATAGGATTCAACAAATCAAGTACTCGATCTATGTGGTTCGATGAAGAGTTTGAGTGGCTCAAGATAAATAATTTCCCTCCTTACCCATTTTATTTTCCAAAGCATACTGATTACTTATTAGGCTAGTTAGTTGTTGGAGATTCCCATTATGTCAGTTTAACTGTTCCTCCTTCTCTGTGTTCTTGACCCTAGCGGCTTACTTTGTAATTCATTCACTACAACATTTTAGGCTTTTAGCAACGGTGTTTGTAGCAAGGTTTAAAAAATGTTGTGTATTATACTTTAGACAACAACTTATAGGAATTGTTTTAATTTTTTACATTTTTACAACACTATTTTTGACAAGGTTTAAAAGGTGTTGCATATTTGGCTTTCAATAACGACGTTCGCTACAAGGTTTAGAAACTGTTGCGTATTATACTTTTAAGCAATGACTTAATTGTAGGTTTGTTTTAATCTCTTACGTTTTTACAAGACTATTTTTGACAAAGTTTGAGTTTATGCAATGTTTTATCACTGCTCTATTTGTTTATAAATTTAACCAACAAATATTAGAGAAAAAAAAATTGTTGTGTTAAACAATTATTTAGACACCAATTTTTTAAAAAACGTTGCATAAAGTTAAATATACAACGCTTTTTAAACATTGTCAGAAATTAGTTCAACCAATGAATCACTAATTTTGTCACTAAACTAGATATAATTAAATAAACATATGAAAGTATATTTAAAATTCAGTTAAATACAATGAATGATATAAATAATTAACAATTTAACTGTTTTGGAACTTATTTCAATATACTACTAAATATTAAAGCTTGGTGAAGTGGTAAGGCATGCATATACTCTTTAACTCCTTTGGTGGAGAGTTCGAATCTCAAAGTGTTTTCAAAAGCATCCATACATAACGGTAAATAGTCGTTACCAAAAAAATGCTACCGAAATATTTTTTGTTGAAAGTTTACCACAACATTAAATTGAATAAAATACGTTGTCATGGACTTTTAACGTTTTACGACCTAACACAACATTTTTCAGCCCTTGTTAAAAAAATGTTGTAGTGATTTTAGTATTAATGAATGAATTCTCATCTTTCTTAAATAAATTATATGATATAAAAATATCATATTAGTTATTAATTATTTGACAATGTAATTTTTGTTAAACTGGCAAGATAGTAAAATAATCGAGTTTCCATAAGATTTAAAAATGCCAAAGATCAAATATCAGAAAGAATCTTACCTAATTACTGTAAATTAAGAGGTCTTTCTTGTGACGTATGTCTGTGACGTAATTTATTTTAAATAAATAATATTTAATTAAAACATAAGCAATAAAAAATAAATCATTATAAAAATATTCTCACAATCTCTATTATTTTATAAATACAATTTCATGTATTATTATTTTTTAATTCAAGAGTATAATATTTTTTGTATGGGATTCAAGAAATATTTATACTCTAATACATCTGAACATATTATTCTATACAACTAGGTACAAATTAATAAAAATAATGTTATATTTAAGATAAATTCTTAATTGTTGATTGAATAAAAGAAAGCTTCTGCTTTCGTTTATTTATTGCATAACGCATAAGTAAATGTGAATTACCTAAATTTCTTAAATCATTAATATTTATTAAAATGATAAATATTAAATAAATGAAAACAAAAATATTCTTTTATTCAAGGAACAGCTCAGAATTTCACATTATTAAACTGGGAGGAGCGGCAAGAAGCCGCAAGAAAGTAGTTGACCATAAATCGAAGAAGCGTCCGCCTTTGCCACGAAGTCTACATAACACGCATGCATCCATTTCTATCATAGCATGTGTGTTGTTAGGCAGCAGCCTCTTGATCTTCCAAAAGAACACACCCAGAGATAGCAAGTATATATGCGGTACTAGATGACGAAATTTCTACATCCGCGATCATCACAATAACAAATAATATTTTGGATTAAAAAAATGCTCATTTTGAATATACCAATATGTGTTTATGTTATACTTATCATAACATATCACGAGACTCATCTATAATGTATCATAAGCGAGTGATAAAATGTAAACATCTTTTCACATGTTGAAATAATAAAACTATTAGATAAAAGGACCCAAACTGTAGTAGGAAAATGAAAGACAGTGGCGTGATTTAGAACAACTTTGTTATTTGAACATTTTAAAAAGTGTAAACATTTTATTATTTGTTTTATAACTCATTATGAAGTATTATAATTTTGTTATTTAGACCTATAAAGTAATGTAAACATCTTATTATCTCTTTTACATTATATTATAAAATTTATTTTATAAAAATAAATCTTATAATATGTTAAGAGATACGATAAAGGATCTGCACCTTTCATTGCGTTGATACGTTGAAAGAGCATTTTCTGATGTAGAAAGTCTTCATTTCTTTTCCGGATAACTAGTGTTGAACAGAGTCTTCTTTGTTTCCATCTTAAAAATTATTAAAAGAAGAAAAAAAAAAAAAAGGAGAAGAAAGAGAAATGAAAAAACAGTGATGTGATTGATGTGATGTGCTACGTCGTAGATGCATATTAAAATTAGAGGATCAATAAAATTAAAATTATGATTCTTAAACATCATCCTTAAAATAAAATACACTTTTCATAACTAAATACCCCTTCTATTTTCTTTTTATTTTGTAGTTTTCTTTGACTCATGTATTTAAATACAAAATAATATATATATATATATATATTATTTTAAGTAAATAATATTTAATTAAAGCATATATAAATAATAATCTATTATAAAAATATTTCTCACAATCTTTTATATATTTTTATAAATACTATTTCATTTTTTTTACGGGATTTAGAGTATAATATTTATTCGCTCTTTCTTTTGAGTAGGTGACCACCATCTATTTAATCCTCTATTAAATATGTTGACTTTTGTAAGTTAAAAATTATGAAAGACATTCCACTCATAATTTTAAAAAATTAAACACTAAAATTTAATTTTCTTTAAATAAGTATATTTTTTAAAAATTGAATTCGTGCCCACAATTTTTACGGGGAACGGATCCACATTGCGAAGTGTGGGCACTTGCCCCGCTACAATGTGCAATTTTTCTATTAAAATACAATTATATGACGAGTTTTGTTCTCCCTAGATGATCAATCTTGCCCCATTAATTAACTAATCTTACCTTTACATTAAAATAAAAAATTATTAAAAAGAATATACTTTGTTTATATTTTTTAATACACTTATTACACGGTATGAATATTGTGTTTTAATAATTTACATTTTATAATAATTATTGTATTTAACGAGACGAAGTTAATTCATTTAGCTCAATTTTTCTTCTACTTAGTTTGTGGTAATTGATAACCAATTTAAAACTTTCATATTAGATGTGCATTTTGATGATCAATTTTTAAATGTAAATGAGATTAGTGATCTTACTCAAAATTTGGTTGAGAGTAAAAAATACATTATTTATCCATTGATATTTTTCTTTTCAATTTAACTTTGATTTTGACGGTAGCAACTGCATTAGTTGTGAGAACTTTTTTGTGTTATGAATATTATAAAAAATGGAATTCATAATTGCAAGAATCAGAGATAAATGGTTGAATAACTATTTAATCACATTGATAACGAAAATACTGTTCAACTACATTTTCAAAATAATGACTTTCCTTTCCAAAAAACTACTCCTGGCCAAAAACAAAACTACGTTTTCAAAATATGAAAATAAGAAGAAAATTAATAAATTAATCTGTTGTTACTTTTTATCAATATTTTTTTTCATGTTCAAATGTAATGTGAAATTTCTTGTTATGCTTAAATAATTTTACACTCACAACCTAAATTTCATGAATATGTTGATTAATATCTTTTTTGGAGGTGTAAAACCTATTTATAGGTATGAAATTCTTAAACCGCCCCTAAAACTTTCTAGATCCGTCACTTCTTACCCTCCATCCAATAATTGTTGTTAGGCAAACAATGACATACATCTAAACACATTCTCCACAAACTACTGGCACCTAAGAAAAATAATAGGTTATGTTTGGTATCAAAAATAGGAAAGAAAGACATAAATAAATACTGAAATAAATTTTTTGTACTCAGTGGGAACAAATGAGACTCACATAATTGAAGCTTGCAGGAACATAGAATAGCGCTTAGGGGAACATAAATTTTTTCTGTCTCAATCTCCTTATCCTTTTTCTCTAGTATTAAACACAACAATAATGTTATACTGTTGTTCGAATGGTAGGAGCCGCAAGAAATAATTTCTCTATCGTTATACTTAGGGGTGTTCCATGGGCCGGGTTGGCCTTTACCTGAACTCGGCCCTATATTTAGATCAGGCCAATTTTGAAGACCTAGACCCAACCCTAAAACCCGATCATCTTTGAGCCAAGTTAAAACTCGGGTTTGGACCGGGCCAAAATAGGCCAAAACTGGCTAAAGCTATCTCAAACTTCAAAATAAAAAATAACATTCATTAAAAAATAAAGTTGAAAAAGTTGTAAACTAAACATTATATTTCCTAACTAAATACTCATTAATTTCAACCACTACAACAAAATGACATAAAATTTATAATCTTAG